>OU744325.1:3020184-3038862 GCA_916610235.2 Lasioglossum morio | reverse complement strand
ATTAATTACTTAAAATTAATACTTAATAAACGTTTTTTCTTTTTGCAGACTCAATGAAGAAACATATATAATCAATACAATTATTTTTTAATAAAAAATCTTATATTCATTACATTAGTTTTTTCATTTTTTTAAATTTATTTTATCACGTTTCGAGCGACGATTCTTTCGCGATTCCACAGACATCCATACCACGAGGGTTTGGCGGGATTGTATCCGGATCGACTCCGATCGGTACGTTGCCGCAGTTCACCCCGCAAACGTATCCGCAGGATCTTGACCAGGCGCGATGCTCCGTCATAGGATCATCATCCTCTTCCCATCGAGTCAGCTGTATGCCGCATTCGAAACATTCAACGAAATCCTCATCACACCAGATAGAAAAATCCTGCGGCGGCGAGTTTCTCCGATTGGACGATGTGTGAGTAACGCCAGTCGTGAAAACTTTGTAGTCTGTCGCGTTCGAGACGATAATCGGGGAGTGGTGTTGCGTCATCGGTTGTCATTGATATTGTTGCGACGGTTCCCTCGGATTTCATAATCATTGTGATACTCTGTGTGAAAAAAATCAAAACGTAAAAGGATGGTGTCCGTGTTTTACGGTGTTTGACTCGCGGAAAAAATTCAAAGATGTAGACGGGTTTTTTATAACTGATACTTTACGTGTTTTTATAATTGTTAAACCCATGCTCGAAATGTTTGTACTTCGCGCAGACAGCAATGATACGGTTTTCGTTTTGACGTTTTTTACCGGTTTGCCAACAGAGAAGTCGACACGGTTCGCCGTCAGCAATTTCATACATAGGATCGTGAACTAGTACATCGTATTTCGGACAGTTGAAATCTTCCAAATTTATCGAGTTTATTTGCATTTGCCGAAGGATGTCTCTCTCGAAACATCCACCTTTGTATGCTACGACAGGATTCGCGTAAATCGCACACAAAATTTCGTATAACTTCAAATATATCGTGTTGTTGATAGTTTTCATAGCCGAAATCTTTAAATGGAATCCCGATGCACGAAATTGCTGACATACCATGCAGACTTTTTGTCAGCGTCGGATAAACAACGAAAGTTCCTTCCCAAGCGAAATTCAGAGAGTTCGACCGAACCGTCGCGACAAACATCGATCATGGCTAATTCTTTGCATATAAATCTTTTTTTCACAATGAATCCGTCCATGTCAATGATGTGAGGAATTTGATCCATCTAAATAAAAGAATGTTTTTTCACTAGATTTTTACATCGTTTTTTAAAAACTTTTTTATTGTACTTACCGTTAAAGAAAAGGGGGGAATGCGCGAAGTTTGACCGGTCCGGATGATAAGATCATACACGCGATGTAACGTCGTATAGCGACTGTGATTGTATACGTTTTTTTATGACGAGTAGCGAGCAATTTATAATGAATACCCCTACCACCATATCTCGCTCTATGGTGGAGGGAGGTGATATTATTACTATAATTTTTTCTTTTTAATAAATACGAGTTTAATTGTATGAGGAGGAGGAGGAGGAGGAGAATTGTTTTTAAATTTTAAAAAATAAGATCATTCACATAATATTATTTCATTTTGATAAAGTATATATTTTTTGTCAACATAACAGCGGTTTAAGTAATTTTTCGAACAATGTTCATTAATGGACTGTCCTCCACGATGCGGTCATGTATCATCAAGCAGTAGGCTGTTGTCGATCGGGGAACGTTGGTTCGACATTAGAATTCAATTCGCACGTCAATCGTAGCATTTCTTAACGCTTAGTTTTGTCGGGAACAATCGAGAACAACGAGCGGACCATATCGCAGGAAATCCATGTTCAAATACAGTGGACGAAAGTTCTATAAGAACTCTACTATTTTTGAACAAAATGTTCAAGTATTTTGATAATACGATTAAAGGAAGGCTAGAAAATAATTAAGGAATATAAGAAAGCAGAAATCAATATTCTGAATCCAAAAGAACTGCTTTATTTTTGTTATGAACAAAATATTACAACTGTAACGAAATTTTTATAAGAACAGTCTCATAAATTCGAACGAGAAATTAAGTTTATAATATCAGTATTTAGTACTTCCACCGTTACATTTAATCACTTCAAATATTATTATTTTCCATACTACAAACTAATTTTTTCCAACGTTGTTTTATGGATTTTATCCCACTCGTGTCTTACTGCGTTTTCTAACTCTTTAATGTTGTTATACTGCTTCCCATTTTACCACGTTTTTATTAGCTCGCTTTCTTGTTTGTGTGTTTGTGAGTTTGTTTGTTTGTTTGTTTGTTCGGTGGCAAATTTTGCAATTGATTTTAGACTAACTTCCTGATGAGCTAGAGACTTGAAATCGGGCATATGGCTCAGAACTGGATGACAATGCATTATTCAAAAAAAAAAATTTTAAAAAGTCTATCCGTTTGGGTGAAATGCCAATTAAAAATATTTCCCTTTCACTTCCCCGCGAAACCTACGTCATCGCGTTCAGCGATCGCCACGCCGCGCGACTTGTCCCCACTCCACGGACCCACTTTGCCCCGACGAAGCCCGACTCAGTATATGAAAAGCGAGCTAGTAGTAGTAGCCGTGCGACGATCGGTAGTACATCATTGCTTTGTTTACCAAGTGAAAGAACATTACGTTACGTTACGAAAGAACGTTACACTTTTCTGCTATAATTTCATCAAAATGTTTAAAATCAATTGAAATATACGTGCAAGAAGAAGGAGAGGAAGCCATTTGACGGTGGGGAGCATGTATGATATAGGTAATAATAATATCGAGTACGAGATTAAATTTAAAGAGTCTGTGTTTGAAACTGTTAGAAATAATGTCTACAAAAAAAGGAGCAGTTCGTTAATGATGATTTTCACAGGGAAGCCACCAAATCACCAGGTATGTCATTGAATATTTTGCGTTAAATATTTCCTTGAAAATGTTACAAAATTTGTTGAAAGTATTATATTATCAACGCAGCCATCCATTTGAATATGTTTAAAAATTGAACTGTATCAGTTTTAGTCAACTGAAACTTCGAGAATATTAGTAAAACGTTAGACTAAATTTTTGTAGTAGTAGTTACATATTTATTAGAAACTAAGTGAAGTTATTGCGTACAAAATAAATATGTATATTATTTTTTTCAGTGAATTCTACTATTCCGAGTAAATCGTCGCGCTGCTCACCGATGACGTCACAGTGAAGCTGTTTAGCTTTGTTCTATAGGTAGTGTTGTGTTTATAAAGTATTATACTAGTATTTGTTTACCAAGCGAAAGAATCGTTACTCCGAGATTCTCCGTCGAACCATTATTGTATAGACATTTGGGGTACAATATTTTTTTGAGCCAAAAATTCCTTCTTTTCATATAGGTGTCCTGATTACCCTATTTAATATTTAACGCAGTCAGTTGAGGATGTTTGCTCGCAATGTATTAAATAATTAATAAATAATGAAATCAATAAAATCTATATACTTTTTCACAAGTTGCAAGGTATATCTTTTATTTAACACTATTCCTACCGATACTTCACGTGTACCTATTCCTACTGCGACCGGTCAAATCACCGGTCTTTAGCACAACTTATATTTTTACAACGTTTTTATTAGCTCACTTTCTTGTTTGTTTGTGTGTTTTTTAATATAGAATGAAGATAATAGACAATTTGACAGTATAAAATTAAAAAGCAGAAAATAATTATTTAAATAAAAATAAATTTTTAAAAATACCACGTTTTTAAAACGGTCTAAAAAGTATAAAATAATTTGAAAAAAAATAAAATGGACTAAAAAGTATAAAATAATTGAAAATAAAAATAATTTGAAAAAAAATAAAAATAAAATGGACTAAAAAGTATAAAATAATTTTTAACAAATGGACTAAAAAGTATAAAATAATTTTAGAAAACGGGCTAAAAGGTATAAAATAATTTGAAAAAGAAAATAAAAATTTGAAATTGTAAATTTTGAATAACTGTGAAAATACTTGTAAGATTTAAAACGAAAAACGGGGGGCGCATGCAATAGATAATTGATGCATGAATAGTTCACCTAAATCACTAAATATTTTATTGCTTCGCAAATGATATGAACTGTTGTGTGAGATTTCTCAACGGCTGCTACTCTCTACATTCCTTATTATTATCTTGCGCCCCCCGTTTTTCGTTTTAAATCTTACAAGTATTTTCACAGTTATTCAAAATTTACAATTTCAAATTTTTATTTTCTTTTTCAAATTATTTTATACCTTTTATTGTTAAAAATTATTTTATACTTTTTAGTCCATTTTATTTTTATTTTTTTTCAAATTATTTTTATTTTCAATTATTTTATACTTTTTAGTCCATTTTATTTTTTTTCAAATTATTTTATACTTTTTAGACCGTTTTAAAAACGTGGTATTTTTAAAAATTTATTTTTTTATACATATATTGCTCGTGATAGGATTCCCCGTAAATTTTCTATTGGGTTTAGATCAGGCAACGTGACGGTCAGCTTATTAGTTGCAAATTCTTTTGTCTAAACCACTCCGGAGTCTTCTTAGCATTGTGTATCACCGCGTTATCTTGTTGAAAAATAACGTTGTAGTCACGATTTTTCTCTACAAAGCAAAGAGGTATAAAATAAGGGAATGAAGAGAAAACATATGTAACAATCACAAATCGAAAAAATGAATCCTGAAAGTTTCACAATTTTTGATGAATGTATAATGATCACGGACCAGCATATCGAACAAAATAATTATGAATATGCAGCGTCTGCAGAATGTTTCCTCAATGATGGTTATATCTATACTTTAGTAACAGCCGAATGTAAAGAAGTCATAAAACCTGATTGTTATTTTACAAGATAAACATAATAATTTATTTCATGAAATTATGAGCAAAAATCTAAACGAGCGTGGAGTATACAATTTTGCTGAAGATACAGGTAAAGTTCGAGCTTTTGAGTAATTTACAAGAGAAACCTGAACATGAGACGAATATTCAGATAATATACACTGGTGAACTTGGAGAAAAGGTAGTAAGACATTGGATTTGCACAAGATCTGATGGCAACGGCAATGTACAAATTTATGATAGTTTTAATGCTAATAATTTGAACCATGATTTGAACCATCCACAGCACAGGTACAGGCACAGGTAGAGGTACAGGTAAAAGAATTAGGTAAAAGAATTAGCCATGATCGATGTTTGTCGCGACGGTTCGGTCGAACTCTCTGAATTTCGCTTGGGAAGGAACTTTCGTTGTTTATCCGACGCTGACAAAAAGTCTGCATGGTATGTCAGCAATTTCGTGCATGGGATTCCATTTAAAGATTTCGGCTATGAAAACTATCAACAACACGATATATTTGAAGTTATACGAAATTTTGTGTGCGATTACGCGAATCCTGTCGTAGCATACAAAGGTGGATGTTTCGAGAGAGACATCCTTCGGCAAATGCAAATAAACTCGATAAATTTGGAAGATTTCAACTGTCCGAAATACGATGTACTAGTTCACGATCCTATGTATGAAATTGCTGACGGCGAACCGTGTCGACTTCACTGTTGGCAACCGGTAAAAAACGTCAAAACGAAACCGTATCATTGCTGTCTGCGCGAAGTACAAACATTTCGAGCATGGGTTAACAATTATAAAAACACGTAAAGTATCAGTTATAAAAACCCGTCTACATCTTTGAATTTTTTCCGCGAGTCAAAACCGTAAAACACGACACCTCCTTTTACGTGTTTGATTTTTTTCACACAGAGTATCACAATGATTATGAAATCCGAGGGAACCGTCGCAACAATATCAATGACAACCGATGACGCAACACCACTCCCCGATTATCGTCTCGAACGCGACAGACTACAAAGTTTTCACGACTGGCGTTACTCACACATCGTCCAATCGGAGAAACTCGCCGCCGCAGGATTTTTCTATCTGGGTGATGAGGATTTCGTTGAATGTTTCGAATGCGGCATACAGCTGACTCGATGGGAAGAGGATGATGATCCTATGACGGAGCATCGCGCCTGGTCAAGATCCTGCGGATACGTTTGCGGGGTGAACTGCGGCAACGTACCGATCGGAGTCGATCCGGATACAATCCCGCCAAACCCTCGTGGTATGGATGTCTGTGGAATCGCGAAAGAATCGTCGCTCGAACGTGATAAAATAAATTTAAAAAAATGAAAAAACTAATGTAATGAATATAAGATTTTTTATTAAAAAATAATTGTATTGATTATATATGTTTCTTCATTGAGTCTGCAAAAAGAAAAAACGTTATTAAGTATTAATTTTAAGTAATTAATAAATATATAAAATTATTAATTTTTTTTTACTCACAGTATCTAAATATATACTTTTATTAAATAAAAAAAGGTATAAAAATTTTTTATTTATATCGTCTGTATCCAATAATAGCTGTTTGCTGTCGAAGTCTGAAATCACTTACTTCGTCATTTTCCTCATTATTGTCAGCATCACCTTCCTCTTGTTCCTTTTTTCATGATCCTTTTTGATAATTCGTTGCAAACTCAGCGAGGCACATATCATGTAAATCAATATCTCTTCTACTATAATTATCAAATATATCATCCATATAAATTTCGGTGGAGTCTTCATTTAATTTTTTAAAGCATTCTCAGATTTTAACATTAATACACGTTCTGATATCTGATTGGTATTTATGTATACTGCCTTTCTACTTTGCTTTGTAAAGGTAATGATAAAACACGATTGGCTGCTTCTTGTGCAGACATTAAATTACTATTTAAAAAGCATTGGTAATATTTCGAAATTTTTTCTCTAACATTCTTATTGTTTATTATCACAATCAATAGCAGTTTCCCTTAATAATTTTGATAAACCTCCTTCAATTTTACTAATGTAATAGGTTACATAACTCACCGCCGAATATTAAAATATCTGCATTATAACCATTAATATTTACTTCAAGGCTGGAACGTTTTTAAAAATACCCGTTTTTTTTAAACTACTTCATCATAGCTCATAACTATTTTTTCTTATAAAATTCATTTATTAATTCATCAATAAGTTTATAGGATTTAGGCGCCATTTAATTTTTTTTTATTTAATGGTTCAAGAATCATCGTTCTTCTCATTACTGGATAAGGCATATAAAATCGACGTAGCTAATTTCTTTGTCCTTTGTAACAACTATGATTATGTTTTGTACATTTGAAATTTAATATATGCAATATTATCGTCATATCTATATGTGATAAATCGGGCAATTAAATCAATCAATTCTTTGTTACCAATATGATCGTGTCTATCTTTAACACTATTGTACATAGGTGCTCATTTCAACCACAGAAACATATGTTCATGTGGACTTCCACGTTGCTGAATTTCCACTCGTTCATAACTATGAACAACCTCATATTCTCCGAAATTACTTTGTTTTTGTCTTAATAACCACATAAGCTTATGTGCCTCTATGATCGAAATATCGAGCGCATGTAACGGGATCATTTCTAATTAGATCAGTTTTGGTATTGTAATCCAAATTGAATGTGTCTTGTACAGATAATGTTTTACCACCATCGCGATATTTCATAAATGTTTGTAATAACTCAGGCCAGTAACTTTCTGCAGCCGACACTGTCATAAAGAAAGTGGGTTTACTCAATTGACGGATCATTGCTAGTAACTCTTTCTTTTTTTGTTCCCAATATGCTTGGCGATGAACGAATATTTTTAAGTAACTTGAATCCGTCAGCAAATTCAATCAAATTCTTATTCGTATTAATTTTTAAAAAAGAGGGGAACGAAATCTCCGCTTGCGATATTAGAAAAGATGTTCGGACATGATCTTACATCGAAAAAGAAACTCTATACTGCTCTGAAACGGGCTCGCGCTATTTCGCGGTAGTCGCGTCGAAAAGATAAGGAGAAACTCTATACCGTTCTGTTAATTAAAAACTCTCTCTCTTACATCGTGAACGGTCTCTCTCTCTCTCTCTCTCTCTCTCTCTCTCTCACTCTTACATCTTTCAGGACAATCGTCTTAAACGAAAGTGTACGTGTTTTCGTGGGAAACAGTCTTTGAAAAAATCAAGGTCAACCCCTCCCCCATAGGTAAGAAGCACGTTCGAACACGTTCGAACACGTTCGGACGCGATTCTACGAGTCTTCGATTCTATGACTACCTCTATGAAGAAAAGGAAAGAAATGATAATGAAAAGACTGAGTGAAAACAGAGGCGGTGGTCAGATATCGCGAAAGGTTATCCAAAAAAGCTGACGCTGCAGTTTTGCACGTGCAAAATTCCTGTTGCTATGGGGTATCATATTACAAAACCCCCACCCCTTCCCCTTCCACCTCCCCCTATGAACACGTTCAAGGTTACCCAAAATGCTGACGCTGCATTTTTGCATGTGCGAGATACCTCCTCCCCTCCCCCCGCAAAATATGCTCGCGCTATACGGTAACTTAGTATGGAACAGAACCAACTTTTTCAGCTGCGTCGGTAAGGTAGGAATCTACCTACAATGATAACTGTGAGTTAGAACCGGTGTATACTACCTACTAACGCGAATTATCGGGCACCAGACACCACGGGGTGTCGTATGAAAATTCGAACACGCGAAATATTCCTTTTCCTAAGCCACGAGCCTACGATGGCCGCGATACGCCTGCGATAGCTATTCTAAGGGCACAGGATAGACACGGAAAGGACGAGAGGCATTCCCTGCGACGGGAAGGTTTCACGCAAGAAATCGTAATCAATATTTCGGCAACAATAATCGTTTATTCAACGAAGGTGTTCATACATGAGCGCCGAGACGGCTCGGCAGCTCGTAAAGATGAATGCCGACGCGTCGAATTCGGCAGCGCTAGATTTTACACGCGTTCGTATCCCGCGCGGGGAATCTACGATCGAATTCAGATGGAATACGCGATCTACGGAAAGCTTCGTTCGTTACGACAATTCACCGTGAGACGGCATCGAGGTTGGCTAGAGTTGACGACGATACGCTAAACTTCGCTCGAGCTATTTTCTCGACACGAATTCACACAAAACTAATTGGGCTCCGGGCCCCGCAAACGAGTCGGGTTTCGCACGTGCTAAATTATGACGCTTTTACCGAAATCCTCGACTACGAGTCGTCAACTCTTGCGACGCGAACGCGAACCCGCCAAAACGCTACCCGAGCCACACGCGCAAATTCGATATAACTCAGATGATACCAAAGCCTGATTGGCGCTTACCAACGGTAGCCGTACGGCAGCAGTTTGTTTTCGGCCCCTTTTCTACTCGACAGCGGTCGCAAAAGTACAAATATGATACGCAATGGTTAACGAGTTACTCTCAGAAACGATAGCGAAGCAATGGCTTCCCATGCGGTGGTTCGGTAACGCGGAAGCAGAGCGTCCCCCACTTTCCTAATCCTCTCCCTCGCGTAACGCTTCGTCTTATCGCTAGCTAAATTTTGGACGCTACGCGACAAGCCCTGGCCTCCGGCGATTCGCAAGTTCTTCGTTAGCGGCGTTTGGTGATTAGCCGCTCCTTGCTGCGACGATCGGCTTCGAACAATCCGGTGGCTGATCAGGCTTCTTCCGGACGAGGCGACGACAGGATGCGGCTGCTTTTCCTCGTGGCACCGTTGTCCTCTGTCGGAGCCTCCAGGTTGCTTATCCTGGGCCTTGCTAATCTTACGACGTTTCTTTCATTGTTATTTCCGGAGCCAGTCCTCTCCGCGCCTCTCCTTGAGGAATCTCTTCTTTGTTGAGAGGGAGAGAAGTTCGGGTCCCCCTGGGACCCGACTACGGTCCTGCAAGATCGCGTCGCGCAAATTGGCGCGACGCTCAAAAATATGAGTTTCTCGTCCCATGGGTCTCGCGCGTGCCCAGGGAGATCGCTCGCACCGATCTCGATCGTGTCTCGCTGTCAAAGGGTGATCCGGTCTTCCGTTTACCGGTTCGGAGGGACGCTGGCAAAAATGCCACGTCACAATACATACACCATAGCTTTTAATTTTTGTCTTTTTTTTTTAAATTTGAAGATTTTATTGAATGTTATTTAAATATTCAATTTATATTTTTAAAGTATTGGATTTACATTTTTTAAATATTTACTTTATATTTTTTAAATATCGCGTTTATGTTTATGTTATGTTAATATCAATATTCAGATCAAATATTTTTCTAATATTAAAAAATGTGGCTTATAAAATATTTTTGCAATATTTGAGAAAAATATTTATGCAATATTTTTGTGCTACTAGGGATGTATGTCATGTTACGATGGGGACCCCTAAGAGGTCCCCTGTCATCGCCCGGCCAGGGCATGACGGCGCCGACACCGGTAAGGCAGAGTCGTCGAGAGCGTCTCGAGCGCCCCGACTCTCCCCACCCCACCCCCCACGCGCCACCGGAGCCATCCGGGATCAGCTCACGCCCCCAGCCCCTCCATCCGCCGCCCTCCGGGGTGAGGGCAAAATCACCGGGCGACGCCTTGAGTTTCCCCGCTGCGCCGCCTCACGGGTCCCACTCGTACCCCCCTACGGGGAGACACAGATTGACGTGAGGGGGGGATCACCCCTCGCGCCCTCCCAACCCTCGCCGCCCCCCTCGCCAGGGGCCTAGTTCCGCCTCGGGACGTCCCCCGCGTCGCTCCTCTGCCTCTTCTCGTCGCATCTCCTCTCCTCCCTGGATTGGGGGTTGCTCCACGACGACGAGGGAGACGACCCCTTGCCGACATCCTTCTCGTGGAGGTCGGGTCGCGCTCCCGATCCCGCTCGGCGGCCTTCTTCCTCGACATAACTGTCTCGCAGAAGGAGGCCACAGCTTTCCACGACCCCGGCTCGCGAGCAAATGGTTGACCATGCTCGGGAACGAGTGGTCCCACCCTGCCACTGCGGCCTTCAGGACACGACGAGGCTCGGACCATGCCGGACACTCCTCGAGTGTATGCCTCGCCGTGTCTACCGGTTCGCCACAGTGGTGACACTGTGTCGTCGGCTCCCTCCCCACTTTCACATGTAGGTACTCACCGAAACAATCGTGATCGGTGAGCACCTGAGTGAGGTGGAAGGTTAACCCTATCCGACTCTCGCACCAGTGGTCAAATCTTAGCAAGAGGGCTCGGACCAACGGTCGATGGGACAGCTCAAGCTGCTCTTTCCATCGACCATACGTGTCGAGCCGGGCCTGGCGTTTCAACAACTCCATCTCCTGTCCTTCTTCGTCCGTTAGCTCCACCCCATGGGAGCGACGGAATCTGCAGGCGATCTGATATAGAGTCGCCCACTCCGCCGCCTCCAACTGCATGGGTGGAACCACGGACAGCAGGCCAGCCAGCTCTCCAGAGATGGTATGGTACCCCCGTATAGTTCGCAGAGCCGCCTCCAAACTCTTTCTAGGAGTCCGGTGGAACGACGGCTGGCCTGCCTCGCGCCGGCCCTGCAAACAGTTTAACAGTTATTTTAAAAAAATGATGTCTTAACATTTACTTTTGATATATACAACAGTAATATTTTATGGTTTTATGGAATTTTCAGAGTGAGCGGAGACGACTGAGAAATCAGCGGCGTCGCAATCGGATGTATGAGGCTAGGTGGGAGCTGCTGCGTTTGCAGCAGCAACAACAACAGCAGCAGCAGCAGTATCAACAACAACAGCAGCGACAGCGCGGCCGTGGACGACGCCGTGGCCGTGGCGGCGGGAATAAAATAATTATATTCAAGCATTGTTTTTAAGTTTTTTTTTATAAATTAACATATATATTTATAAACTAATATATAGAAATTATTTTTATGTTGTACGTATTCCTTACCCAACGCCCCCAAGACGAACTCCTTTTCCTGAACGTGCGAAGCGATTTCCAAATCCTATTGCAATCTCCGTCTTTGTCTCTCCTGCGAGCGCGTGACATATCTCGCTCTCCGACACAGTCCTGCAGAAGAGACGAGGATCTCTCTATCCTTCTCCTACTTCGTTCGTTGTTCACTTATATGCCAATAGAGGCGCCACTTTACCTCCTGTAGTTCACTTCTAGGCCAATTGAGGCCCCACTTTACCTCCTGTAGTTCACCTTTATTAACCTACACAATACGTCGACGGATGTAACAATAAAAAAACTGCTAGTGTTGCCATCTGTGTTGTTTTGTCGATAACTCTTCGCCGATGATCTATGTCACCAATGGTCAGTGTCTATTTGTGCATCCTTTCCAATACCACCGACGAGATACTGTTAAAGACTGCCACCGCCCGTGTTATCCCGCGGCAGGCTAAGTGGGCGCAATAGGCGGGGTGGTAACGGTGGAACTTACAGTGACTTGAAAGACCACATCGCTAAAAGTTCCACCACCGACGAGATTTAGTTGATGGTTCAGCACTCTCTACATAAATAGATCTTTTGTTCGTGAACCACGTGAAACTGCGTCAGTGGCGTAGGTAAATAGATTTAGTACCGCAGGTAATAATTAAATGTAGAATGCTGACATTACCCATTCTGCAATTCTTAGAAAAAAATTACTTTTTATTGAATAATTTCATTACGCACTCTTATTGCTTTCTTATTTCCCTTATTGTTCACCATTGTAATTATTGCTTTATAATCGTCAGTGTATAGATGTAGGAAAAATGAAAGTAATTACCACGAAATATTCTAAAAAAGTACCCAGAAAACCAGCTGCTCCAATCTGCAGCGGCAGTGCACGGCAGCTATGTCGCATTTAGGAGGTCTGCTGCCGCGAGGCTACACAAATAAAAGTCCTATTTTCTTGGTCGCCGTAAGAGGGAAGCACGGTCACGTTAATGTGTCAAATGCCGTATAAGAGCAGGTCGTGCTAATGTGGTAGATGTCGGTAAAGTAAATTTCTATTGTACAAATGTGGAGCAGTAGCAGCAGTCTTGCTTCTTACCGACAAAATTAATATTATATTTATTTATACTACATACTACATTAACATATTACAATAGGGAATAGGTGCACAAAGTCTAAATAAAATCAATCTTATCATACCTTCTCTTACGTATTGTCATTGACGAAACAAAATTTTCTTGAAATTGTGCAAGTTTAACGAATTTTCTCAAGGTTAAAAACATTCGTACCATAATCTCCCTATTTTCCCCATATTCTGCTAAATTTCAGCTTTAACTTTAAAAAAACTCATCGTTCTATCTCCATCGAAAGTTCGTTGATTTTGACACAGAGCTCATCGGTCTTTCACACTGTGGCGCCCGCGTTGACTGCACGGGTCGGCTGCCCGGGTCTACTGCCCGGGTCGACTGCACGGGTCGGTTGGCCGCGTCTGCTTTTGAGTCGCGACAGAGTGCATCAAAAAGGTTGTTGGCTCCATAACGTGACAGAGACAGACAGAGAGAGAGAGAGAGAGAAAGAAGAGACGAAACGCTATGATATCGGAAGACGGTTTAAGTCTGTATATATAGAGATCGGTGACAGATCAGGTAGCAGCGGGAAAAGTTTTTGACTATCTGTCCATCTTGTGGCGAGTGTAGGAAGTTATCCGACACAAAACATTGCACGTCGCTGAATTTCAATGAGGCTAGACTAGACCCCGTCTTGTCGGTGAAAAATCGAAAAACCAGTGTTTGGCCTATTTTCCCTATTTATTGGCACTTCAAAAATCTAAAAAAAGTCGAACACATTTCGGATACTAAGCAACATATTAGGTATCATTTTCAGATTTTTCCGTTGAAAACTCCGGTTATTAAAAATGAAAAAAAACACGAAAAAAATCGAAAAAATGCATATTTCACATAGATTTCATTTAGCAATTAAATTTAGCTTTCAAATTCCTGAAAGTGGTGCGACATTTGTTTTAGCGTGCAACAGATACTCCAACATGCAGAGGAAAGCTCAGGAAATCAGCAGGCAATCATGCAACGCCTGGGCGGACTGGAGCTGCGCCTAGCTGAATTCGAAAAGCGTCCGCGGTGTCAAGCCGCAATCACTGACGATTTGAGGTGAGTCATTTCAGAATTTGTTAAAATGATATGTTTGTCGAAAAGGTGTGTGTTTCATTTATTGATCTTTCTTTGTTCCCACTATTAACAGGGAACAGCGCCAAGCGGTGGAGGTAGAACAGGGGGTGGAAGTGCGGCCGCGGATCCTGCCTCTACGATCCGTAGAAGAAGTGGATAGATTTGAAGTTGCTGATGCAGAAGATTATGCCGGAGTTGTAAGTATATCGTAATACAACAATCATAAAAGTACGTATATCGAATTGATCAATATGCAAACTGATATTTAAATTTGTTTCAGGTTCAGTACTTTGCCAGATTGGGAGGCTACACGTTGAAAGAGGCGGTGAACACCTGTTTTAAAGCAGCTCTCACAGACAACACCGCAGCCTCCTACACCTGGTTCGGTGCTTATAATACACGTGCACTGTACAACAAACGTATTGTACTAGCCATCTTCGGTAAGCATTGCACACCATTATTGACTTGGTTTAATTTAATTCCCAATTCATTGTTTGTATTGCTTTGAATTAATGTTATAGCCGCAACGGCCCGGAGCAGATTCTTCCCCCAGCCAACGGGAAGAGAGTTCCAGGCAAAAATACAACTGGGCTAAAAGCTGCGAAGCAGCGCCTCCGGAAGCAGAAGGCTCTGGCAGGAGCATCTTCCGCTGTCACCCCCGTCGCCTCACCAGCCGCAACCCCCGCCATTACACACGCTGTTACCACCGCCACGTCCGCGTCCCCCGGGAGTTTCTGGGTTTACGACGATATTAACGACGTGGCCCCGCCATTGTGAAATGAAGGACGTCAGCAGCAGTGTCGTAAGTATATTATAAGCAAAGTGTCATAAAAATAAGTATTTCTAATCTATTAAAATGTTGCAACTAATGCTTATTTTTTTTTCTTAGGTTCGCACGTACTTGGAGGAGAGATACAGGACATAGTGGAATAGGCCTACTGGGGATACCACTTTAAAAAAAACGCATCAACAATAGTACCTCCGTGGTGATGTGGAAACTTATTGTCTGGCGAAACTGCAGTGCAGTCCAGGGAAAGAGTACAAGGAAGCTACCAGGCCAACCGGGGAACAGGAATACCTCCAATTTATGGCGTGTGATATGTACACATATATCTAACTATGCCATTGTACACATGTCCAAACATATATTGTATATCAATGATTTTCCTTGTATATTTTAGGTATCCTGGTCGGCGACGGCACACAATGGGCCGGATCGAAAATTCACACGACATTTATGAATAACTTTTGACTCATAAGAGATATCGCAATGAAATTTGACATGCATATTTATTAATATAATTTCTTATCACTGATATACAATTTGATACGTTTTTTGTTTGTTTCAACACTTTTTCATTAATGTTATAAACAATTTTATGATAGATTATATAATAAATCAAACATAAAATAAAATATAATGAACAATATGTAATATATGTATACGAAACTATATAATAATTAAGGATATTTAATAATAAACTGTATAAAACACACATACGTATAAGAATAAAAATAAAATAAAAAAGAGAAAATAATATATAATTTATCTTTAACAAATTAAAAATTGTTCACCAACTCCCTGTGGCGTAGAAAAGATAACTTAATAGCAAACCTGAAATTGAGTAGATGAAATTCAAAATTTTTGTCTTTTATATTTTGTTAAAATCAACATCACGCGCGTGTCTGGCTCGCCAGAAAACAATTTCGAATTTCATCTACTCAATTTCGGATTTGCTCTGAAATTATTAACTTTGCTGCGAATGTTATTTCTTCTCTAGTAGCACCAAAATATTGGATACATATTTTTTTCGAATATTTGGTTTCTATTTTTGCAATCAATGTAGTCCATTTTTATTTTGTAGAAAGATTCGCAGTCTAGTAATGACAAACGGAAGCATTGCCATCCCTACACAAAAAACGAAATTCCTTTCCGAACGACCTAATAGTATGCAATGTGTAATTTAAATACGTATTAATTTTATCGGTAAAGAGGAAGACTGCTGCTGCTGCTATACATTTGTACAATAGAAATTTACTTTACTAACATCTCGATGTGGAAGTTCCACATTAGCGTGACCAGGTCTGTGTCACCGCACCGACGAGAGAGCCCATAGCATAGGGACTGTACGGCATTCGACACATTAGCGCGACCGTATTGCCCTCTTACGGCGGTCCAGAAACCAGGACCGTTTTCGTGCAGTGCGCGGCAGCAGGACTCCTAAATGCTACATAGCGCCCGGTGCAACACTGGTTGTCTGGGTATTGGAATTTAAAATTAATTTAAGAATTATTGCGATATTTCTAAATCAATGGTTCGTATACGAAAGGTATTCTGTAATAATCGTTATTTTTTGTTATTTATAATTCAAACAATTTTTAAAGAAATATATTTTAATAATTTGTTTCTATATTCATTTTTGAAATTATTATTTCAATACTAATGTATTGTTAAAATAATTGTTTAAATAAACAAATTTATAATGTATAGAAAGTTTCTATATTCATTATTTTAATTACTATTTCAACAATAAATTGTTGTTATATAAATTAAATAATTGTTCAAAGAAATGAATTTTATAAATTGTTTCTATATTTATTATTTGAATTATTTTAACAAGAAATTATTGGAATTCAAAGAATAGTATCCCTGGCGGATAATCTCTGGGAGACCTGTGTTGGGGATAATTATTGATAAAATACTGTATTGACATTTGAGATTTCTTCCGATTTTTGTTTTCAAAATGTCATTTACAAAAAATGAAAAACATGTACAACTCGACAAATGCAGATTTTTTATAGAAATTGAAAAACAACATTGATCATGTCTTTGCAATAGCAACATATCATTAGTACCTTTTTTAATCGGAGAACTAACTATTTGAAATAAACTTTTACAACAGTGTCAATCCCAAGTAGCACCGGACGTCCATAGAATGTACGTTTTACGTCCAGTTTATGTCCAAATGTCCTACGTCCATTCTGAACATTCGATGGATGTTCTTAGGACCTAAATTCTGGACGTTCTAGGAACATCCGTTTATTAGGTTTTATCAGAGAGTAAATGAGAGTGCTCACGCCCGGGATTTGGCCGTGCCACTATTGGCTGCACATCAACTCGCAGTCCGGACAAGAACCTACATCAACTTGCACTCCGGACACGAACCTACATCAACTCGCACGCCGGATAAGAACCTACATCGACTCTCAGTGACTCTCAGTCTGGACAAAATCATTTTTCGCCTTGATCAGAATAAAAAGTTTATATTGATTGATTCGCAGTACCCGTATTATATTATAAACAATTTTTATTTGAATATGTTCTCCAAGTTCAGTTTTTCTCTCTGTTTCATGAAATTAGGAAAAAAAATATCATGTATTAAAATACCTGCAGAAAATAATTATTTAATACGGTCAAATAAATGGCAGGATTACAGAAGTAGACACATTATACTAAACAAAAAAAGGTCGAACAACATTTTAGCTCTACTTCCAACAAACTAGAAAATGTATAACGTACTATTTACAATTCCTTAGGACTTGAAGAAATTATATGTTCAGTTAGGAAGTCGGAATTTAACTATGGAATGGGAAATAAAGAAAGGCAAAACAAAACAATTAATCAAAAAATCATTTATTACACACACAAACAAATATTATATAATACATAAACAAATATATTTAAAATATTATAAAACAAATAAATAAATAATTATCACAATACATAACTATTCATAGGAATAAAATAACAATTTATTAACCAATTGCCGGTGGAGAAGGTATTGACCGTTTGGCAGGCAGCAATGACTCTGCAAATAGGAAAATGCATATTAATAATTATTGTTCAATTTGGAGGTTTTTTGTACTTTATTTAAATATAATCTATTTAAAAAATAATACCGATTATTTATATGATACTTTAAACAATTTTATATGCCAGAAAATCTGTTTATACATAAATGGTTTTTTAAAAGTAGTATGTGAAAAACTATACTTTGTTTAAAAAATTTTATTAACCCAGAAAATTCTGTTTATAAAAGCGTGGAAAAATTGACGACGGTGGAGGAACAGTTGACTTTCTTCTTGGAGAATCTCCTACGTGAATTTATAAAATACTTGATTATCTACTACATTCAAATGAAACATACATTGGATTAAATTGTAAATGATTAATTAAACTTACATTGGCGGATCTCGATAATTTTCATCGTTGACTGTGAGTCTCCTGCTCGCGTTTCAGCTACTCGGTCCACCGAAGCGCGAGCTCGAAGAAGCGTGGAAAAATTGACGACGGTGGAGGAACAGTTGACTTTCCTCTTGGAGAATCATCTACATGAATTTATAAAATACTTGATTATCTACTACACTCAAATGAAACATACATTGGATTAAATTGTAAATGATTAATTAAACTTACATTGGCGGATCTCGATAATTTTCATCGTTGACTGAGAGTCTCCTGCTCGCGTTTCAGCTACTCGGTCCACCGAAGCGCGAGCTCGAAGAAGCGTGGAAAAATTGACGACGGTGGAGGAACAGTTGACTTTCCTCTTGGAGAATCATCTACATGAATTTATAAAATACTTGATTATCTACTATACTCAAATGAAACATACATTGGATTAAATTGTAAATGATTAATTAAACTTACATTGGCGGATCTCGATAGTTTTCATCGTTGACTGAGAGTCTCCTGCTCGCGTTTCAGCTAC
>OU744325.1:2630184-3015184 GCA_916610235.2 Lasioglossum morio | reverse complement strand
TCCGTTTCTTAGATTTTATGAATGTCCGTAGGACATGAATTTCGGACATTCCAGGAACATCCGTTTCTTAGGTTTTATGAATGTCCGTATGACATGAATTTCGGACATTCCAGGAACATCCGTTTCTTAGGTTTTATGAATGTCCGTATGACATGAATTTCGGACATTCCAGGAACATCCGTTTTTTAGGTTTTATGAATGTCCTTAGGACTTGAATTTCGGACATTCCAGGAACATCCGTTTTTTAGGTTTTATGAATGTCCGTAGGACATGAATTTCGGACATTCTAGGAACATCCGTTTTTTAGGTTTTATGAATGTCCTTAGGACTTGAATTTTGGACATTCTACGAACATCCGTTTTTTAGGTTTTATGAATGTCCTTAGGACATGAATTTTGGACATTCTACGAACATCTGTTTCTTAGGTTTTAGGTATGTTTTGGGAATGACTGTTTCTCCAAAGTATTTTTTTTTTAATAAAATTGTTTACGACAATTGTTATAAATGTGTTAATTTTTTTATTATATCATCATGTTTTACACAATGACTGGAGAGGAAGTCTAATAGGAACCATGCGGTAAATGCACCGTTTAGCTGGAATTTGTTACATTTTATGGCAAATTGTAAGCATGTAGTGCAGCACGCATACAACGAATAATATATTACAGGCGTGCTAAAAAATCTTTATATCAGGAAGATTTATGACAAAGATGAGTATAGGTGTAATTTAAATAAATAGCTAAAATATTAGAAACATTGAAACATACTATTTATATCATTCTGAACCTACTATAAACATATTAGAGGAGAAAATAAATTTTTATTTCACTCCTGTTTGTTGCAATTTAAGGTAAGAAATGTTTATTTTGCATAAAATAGATCCGCAGCCTATACTTATAATATATTATTAGATATGATTAAAATCTCTGATTGATTTAGTTGACTTAAAATCTTTCTTACATACTATATAAATATATAACATCAAAAGATTATTCGTTATTGTTGGTTTGATAAATGAGATAACCTCAATATTACTTTAACGCAGTTTACTTTATTATAAGAAGGCTGTTTACTATAAGAAGGCTGTGAAGCGACTGCTGAACAGCGTACATTAAATCAATGAAGACTACATATGAGTGTATTACGTATACAAGAGATGGCGTCGTTGCTCTAGTATTGCCATATGTATAGTATACAATGTGTCATTTCCTACACCCCTCCTCAACGTCGCCAGCATCCTTCGTCTTTTGCAATCCGATTTTTGCCGATAGTCTCCTCAATTTTATTCTTTCTAGCGGCTTAGTCAATAAATCTGCAATCATATGTTCTGAATTACAGTAAATTAATTTGATTATATTACCTTCCTTTAGATCCTTTATGAAATGATATTTCGTATCGATATGCTTCGTCCGTTTACTGTAATTTCGATTTTCCACTATTTGTATACAGCTTTGGTTGTCCTCGTGTAATTTAATCGGTGGCTCAATTTTAATTTCAAAATCCTTAAATAATTTTATGAGCCAAAGTGCTTCTTGACAAGCATCGCTGAGAGCAATATACTCTGCTTCAGTTGATGATAGGGCCGTGCATGTTTGTTTTCTGCATGCCCAACTTATAGTACCTCCATTGTATTGAAATAGGTATCCAGTATTTGATTTACGAGATACTCTGCATTCTGCCCAATCCGCATCCACGTATCCTGTTAGCTCTTCCTTTAGATTATATTCCAATTTTAGTTTATAGTCCATGGTACTTTTCAAATATCTTGCGGTTCTTTTGGCCTCGTTTAAATCGGTTTCTGTTGGTTCTTTCAATTTTCTGCTCAATATGTTTATACTTGCAATTATGTCTGGTCGGGTACATACTGCGACGTACAATAGACTTCCGACTAGACTCTGGAATTTTACAATGTCTTGTAAAGGTTTCGCTTCTTCTATTTTTCTATATCCAGTATCCATTGGTATTTCTGAACCTTTTGCTTCTGTTAATCCATTTGTTTCCAACATTTGTTCAATATATTTCTTTTGGTGTATATAAAATACTCCTTCCTTGTCTCTCTCTATTTGTATGCCTGAATATTCCTTTACTTCTCCTAGTTTTGATATTGTAAACTTTTCTGAAATTTCCTTTTCGAATTTTAAAATTTCGTTCGTATCTTTAGACGCAATGGGAATATCGTCTACATAAATAATTACGTAGGTTTTGATATTAGCATTTTGTTTAATGAATAGACACTGATCTGTTTCACCTTGTGTGTAACCCAAATTTTTTAATTTTGTGGAAATGCAAACATTCCAATTACTTGCTGACTGTTTCAATCCATATATGCTTTTGGTTAATTTAAGTACTTTATGCTCTTGATCCTTTATCTTGTATCCCTCGGGTTGTTTCATGTAGATTGTTTCTTTTAGTTTTCCATTTAGAAAAGCATTTTTTACATCATAGTGTTTTATTCTTAGATTTTATTTTCCTGCAACAATCAAAAATATTCTGAGGGTTGTGTACCTTACCACTGGAGTAAAGACCTCTTCATAATTAATTCCATATTGTTGATTACATCCAAGGGCAACTAATCTTGTTTTATATCTTATGACGTTTTGATTGGTGTCTCGCTTTATTTTAAATATCCATTTACAGCCAATTAACTTTTGTCCTTTTGGAAGTTCTGTTAGTTCCCATGTTTTATTTGCCATAAGAGCGTTGTATTCTTCGTCGAGAGCTGCTTGCCATTCTCGTTTGTCCTTTCCTGATAGAGCTTCCGCAAACGATTTTGGTTCAGTTTCGTTTTCCCTTATAATACCTGCATGACTAAATACCTAATCTGATAGGTGGTACACCCTTGTTGTGACGGTCCGATCTCCTTAAATTACCGCTGCCTTTTTCATTTATTCTTTCCGTTTCTGGTTGTGTTACTGTTTCTGTTTGTTCATTTGTACTTTCCATTTCAACTTCCGTTTCGATTGGATTTTCTTCTTGCAAGTCTTTATCAATCTCCTCCTGTTTATCTGCATTATCTAGAAATATAACATCTCTGCTTATTGTTATTTTGTTTGTTTCAGGGTCTAACAATCGGTATGCTTTTGATTGTTCACTGTAGCCTACAAAAATTAATTTTTTGGCTTTGTTATCCAATTTTCGTCGTTTTTCTTTTGGAATTTGTGCATATGCTATACAACCAAAAATATGAAATCCTTTAAAGTTTGGTTTAACTAAATTCCAGTATTCGTATGGAGTCTTATTCCGTGACCTGCAAGGTAGTCTATTCTGAATAAAATTAGCCGTTGTTATTGCCTCGCCCCAATAACATTTTGCGAGCTTGCCCTCAATTAGCATGCACCTAGTCATTTCAACAAGATATCGGTTTTTTCTTTCAGCTGTACCATTTTGTTGAGGGGAATATGGTGCAGTGAGTTCCATCTTTATTCCTTCGCTCTTTAAATATTTTATTAGCTCACCATTTATGTATTCTCCTCCTCTATCTGACCTTATGATTTTCGGTTTCTTGTTAAATTTGTTCTTTGTAAATGCTACGTATTCCTTAATTTTTGTGCATACTTCCGATTTGTGAGATAGTAAATAAATTTCTGTGTATCCACTGTAATCGTCTATTAGTGAGAGCACATACCTTTTATTGCTTGGGGTGGCATTCTGCATGGGCCCGCAGACGTCTGTATGAACTATATCGAGTATTTCCTTAGATCTTTCCGAATTCTTTGGGAATGGTTTCCTGGCCATTTTTCCTTGAATGCATGTTTCACATACTTCCTTAATTTCGCATTTTTCAATCCTTATGTTAGATGCCAAATCTTCTTTAAACATTCTGTAAATTGCCTCTGGGTCTCTGTGTCCCAACCTTTTATGCCACGAGTGAATGCAATTTTCTTTATGGTTATTTACTACAACAAACGCCTCATGTTTCGTTTTCAACTTATACAGATTTCCTGAGCTGTAAGCAGTTGCAATTATTTCTTTATTCTTTATTATGTTACATTTATTTTCAGAGAACTCAACCTTAAAACCATTATCAGATATTTTCTTTACTGACAATAGATTACCATATAACTCGGGAACGTATAGTACATCTTTTATGGTAATGCATCTTTCTTTATTGAACTCGGTAATGCACTTGATACTACCTGTTCCTATACCTTCAACTTTGATTTCTTTTCCGTTTGCTACCGTGACGCTGTTTTTGTCGTTAGCGTTGATAGATTTGAAAAAATTCTTTTCGCAAGTCATGTGACTAGTTGCGCCTGAGTCAATGTACCATACATCTGGATCGTAACTGCTTGAATTTATACTGAAACATAATTCATTATTATCGCGTTCTGTTACATTGTTTGCCTTTTCCCTTTTTTCTTTCCAAATTTGATATTTGCGACACTGTTTTTTCATGTGTCCCTTTCTTTTGCAAAAATAGCATTCGGTTGAGCCAGTTGTAAATTCCTGTTTCGACGTGTGGCCATTTTGAATTTTTAATGCTGTATCAGAAATGGCTGCCGCGTTCGAGGAGCAATTCAATCTCCTACGATATTCGTCTATTAATTTTCCTTTAACTAAACTCAACGTCAATTCTTTATCTGATTTACTTTCGAACACATTTATCAAACTATTATATGATTCCGGCAAACTACATAATATCATGGCAATAAATAAATTTTCCTTAATTATTTCTCCAATGGCGATTAACCGATTGTGTAAATCGACCATGCGGTTGATATGGTCTTCCATGTTGCCATTTTCCTCAAGCTTTACATTGCATAGACTTTTCAATAAAAATACCTTGCTTGATAATGTGGATTTTTGATGATACTCCTGCAGTGCTTCCCAGGCTTCCTTAGCACTTTTAGCTGTTCGGATATGTATTAATTGGTCATCTTCCACAAGCAAGCCGATCGTGGCCCTTGCCTTGCCATCCTTATTTAACCAATTCGCATCCGGAGTCGCTGGTCTAGTTTGCGTGATAGATTCCCACAAACCTTCTTTAATTAACAATAGTTCAACCTTAAATTTCCACGAGTGATAATTATCATTGTTTAATTTTGTTATCACTACTCGTGTTACTTCCGCCATGTTTGACAAATTTTCTTTTCACACGTGCAAGCGTTACTCGACGTGTTTCTAATACACTGTACTTTCACCAAACACAAAGGAATAATTTTCAAACAGTTTACTAGTTACTTTACTGAATACTGTACTGCGCGATTTCCTTAATATTGCTCTGGGCGTAAACCTTAATATTTCCTGAATGCCCTGGGCCCATAACCTGTTGGTTTGATAAATGAGATAACCTCAATATTACTTTAACGCAGTTTACTTTATTATAAGAAGGCTGTGAAGCGACTGCTGAACAGCGTACATGAAAACAATGAAGACTATATATGAGTGTATTACGTATACAAGAGATGGCGTCGTTGCTCTAGTATTGCTATATGTATAGTATACAATGTGTCATTTCCTACAGTTATTGGTTTTCAATTGGTTCTGCAAATAATCCTCGTACAGCAGACTATTTATATATATATATATATATATATATATATATATATGGATTGAAATCGTTATATAGTACGATTGCAGATAATTGCATGCAACATTTCATTAAGTAATTATTGCAATTTAAATTACTAAAATAAAGTTGCATTTTAAAACTTTTTTACGTGGGCCTATATCGAAAATTTAAAAAATACGTTTTGTCGGTCCGTGTCAATTAAACGCATATTCTGAAAATTTCGTAAAAATCGCGCGGTAGACGTTGCAATGGGCTACATAAACGTTTAAGGTAAAATTTGCCGATTTTTACGATTTTGGGTCTACAGTGAACTGGATATTCGGACGCTCTAAAAATACGACAACTTTTTTAATATTGCACTATACGATTTGAACTTTTCTGGGCAGCCAAAGAGCGGATAAGAATCGTAATCCAGAGTTGCTTTTCTGATTTACGTCTGTGTTCTCACAGTGTTCTCACAATGTAATGTCAATTCAAAATGCTTCATTTTTCATTGTTTTTTTATGAGACTTTCACTGACTTGTTTCTAGCATTATCCTGATTAAAACAAGATCAAACACGATATAATTTGGCCCATATATTTACTCTACACGTGAAGCATAATTTATAATTATAATACATTCAACATATGCTATAGCATATGTTTAAATAAATATTGATATAATGGCAAAAAAATTAATACTTCGTCACAATGGTCCTGTTATTCGTAAATGTAGATACCGAATGTCAGATGTTTATTTCCTAAGCCAGGACCTTAGACCCAAAAGATATCGGTAATACAACACCCAAAGGTCATGTGGTAAAACTCAGATAAAGCTAAGGGCCGTCAGCTCCAGCTGACCTGGGTTTCCTTTCTACCCGTTGCAATCAAATAGTCAGTTGATCTCGAAGAGGCTAACAATAAGAGGACCTTTGTAAGAGCAAATTTCAATAAATGCGTTTTATTTAAGTTCCTAGATCCTGCTTCCCAGAAAACCAATAATAAACAACTAAACATCTTGAAACTTTCACAGTCGATTAAACCACTAAATACAATTGAAACTATATCGTGTTTGGTCTTGTTGTAATCAGAAAAGTGCCAGAAATACGTTTTTGAAAGTCCCATAAAAAAATAATGAAAATTAAGATGTTTGAACATTCAATTCGTTGTGTTAATGTATATTGTATATGATCGATTCGCACAATATATATGGTTTATTAAAAACAAAAAAGCTTTATTAAAAGAAGATAATCTACATAATAAGTTGATGGAAAAAAAATAATTATCTTAACGCACGCTCTTAATTTATATATTATTTATTATAAAAATTAGAATAAGAATAACAAGAACAAAATGATATATACAGTTCGGGCCTTACCCCATTTTTTTTTTATTCTTTTACGTATGGGGAGTTGAATCTTTGACATGCCCCGGGATCATCGCAACCCCGAGGTGCGTGGAGACTCCCCCACTAGGGATTGCAATCCCGCAACGTGGGATCCCGCAATCCCGCAGGATCCGCATAATCTTTTACTCCCGCATATATCTTAAATAAAAATTGCGGGATCCCGCAAGGTGTGCGGGATTGAGTGTAAAACTGTGCAAATGACAATACGCACAACGAATATCTGCAACAATCTAAGGCCGAAATCTAATGGAGTATGATATCACATGCCGCATTTTGGGAACAACGGCAGAAGCTTGAATCATGGTGCGTAGTGGACACGATATAAGCCTTTACCGTTGTCTTCAAAGCACGACGCGTGATCGCGATCCGTAGGATTCTGTCCGAAGGCGGCAGCGAATGGCGAGCGCAACATTATTTTGTTTCACGATTTTGCGCTCGTCACTTTTTCCGTTGGCGTCTTTACGCGTGCCTGTTTCATCCTGTTGAAATACTGATTTATTTTATTATATTACGCATTATTTCAATTTAATAAGTATTATTAGCGTAAGAAGTATATTATCCAGTAAGGTAGCAATGTGTGATAGTGAAAAAGGAAGCACTACCAAAACTCTGTGGGACTTTTTCGTGAAAAATGATACTGGCGGAAGTGCTAAATGCTTAAAGTGTTCTGCTACTTTAAAACTAAGTCAACGATCACGGAAAGGATTGGTGGTACACTTGAAAACCAAACATTGTATAGATTTAAATTCACAGTCGCAGGCATCTACATCAAGAACCGCTGTAACAACACAGCTGCAGGTTGTCGATAATTCAGAACACGTAATACCAAATAAAAAGGCCAAAACCATAGACAATTTCATTATTAAAAAAAATTCGATGGAGAAAATGATATCTCGAATGGTAGCTAAAGATGGTTTTAGTTTTAATGTCTTTTGTAAATCTAACGATTTGAGAAATTTGTTTCTGAAAAGTGGTTTTACACTTCCGACTTCTCCTAACACAATTAGAGCAATAGTTGGTACATTTTGTGATTCTGTGAAAACCGATGTAGTAAATCAATTTAAGAAACTTCAAGAACAAGACCAAAAGTTTTCATTAACATTAGATGAATGGACATCTAGGAAAAATAGCAGATATTTAAATATTAATGTGCATTATACAGGAAAGCACATTAATCTCGGCTTAGTTCGAATCGTTGGTTCATGTACGGCAGAGTATTGCACCGACTTGATTGATAAACGTCTAAGAAGCTTCAATCTCGACATTAAAAATGATATTATTGGTATAACGACTGATGGAGCGAGTACAATGGTAAAAGTTGGTAAGCTTGTACCTTGTTACCAACAACTTTGTTATGCACACGGCATACAACTTGCCATTATTGATATTTTATATAAGAAAATATTAGAGAAAGATTTATCAGAAGACATACATTTCAGTATGACTGACGATGAAGACGACGTCATTGACGACGTAGAGGACGAAGAAAGTGGATTGGTAATAACTTCGAGGTTTTCTTCTGTAGAAGTAGTTTCAGACTATTCTGTTCTTATTGCAAAAGTACGAAAAACTGTCAAGATTTTTAAAAAGTCGCCGACAAAAAATGACATTTATTTACAAAAATATATAGAGGAAGAACACGGCAAAAGATTAGAATTAATATTAGATTGTAAGACTCGTTGGAGTAGTTTATTTAATATGTTGGAACGCATTTACAACTTAAGATTGTGTGTAAGCAAAGCGTTAATTGATGTCAAATCAGAAATACATTTCTCTGATGAAGAATGGTCCAAAATATATGACCTAAAAATGTGTCTAGAACCAGTTAAGTTGGGTCTCGAAGTAATATGTAGAAGAGAATCAACTCTGATCACTGCAGAAACAACTTTCCGCTTTATACTGGAAAAATTGGATACGCAATCTACCGTTCTCAGCACTAATTTAGCCACAGCATTACGCGAAAGAATAGGACAACGTCGCACTAATGTAACTGGAACATTGCTTTATTTACAAAATCCCAAAAAATATGAAGATGATTTGAACAATTTAAAAGATACGACATTTACAATGCCTAAAAAAACCATAATACGGAAAGATATAAAAAGTTTATTAGAAAGGGTTCTCAGTAATACAAACGGTGATACCAATTCAAATAAATTCGATGCTGCATCCAACTGTTTCGAGGAAGACGAACATATGCAAGAAAATAAACAACAGTCTAATTGGTCCTTGCAAGAAGAATTAGAATACAAATTGCTAAAGGACTATTCCAAAGTAGTTGAATCAAAGGGTGATTCAGAAGATATTGACAAAACTTTAAAAAAAGAAATGAGTATTTTCGAAAGTGATGGCACCAAAGGGAAATATTTATGCATGGTATACGAATATTTATTAACCATCACCCCAACAAGTGTAGAAGCTGAACGAGCCTTTTCTGCCGCAGGATACATTTGTAATGACTTGAGAAGTAGGTTGGGAGACGAAACAATTAATAGTCTTTGTTTTTTAAGATCGTATTTTCAAAATTCTATAAACTAAAATTTCCTTTTGCGATTTTGTTTCATTTTATTCACATAAAATAAAAATTTACAATGTTTTTTTTAAGAAGAAGAAGCTATTTTATGTTGAATTTATATTCGGACTTTGTTTTTGTTAAGTTAATTTAGAGGTTTATAATTAATTAAAATTATATCATAAATAGAGTTTGTTTTTTTTATTACGTATATACATATATTAGGTGTATGTGAAAGCTTTAGTCTTTCCTCAAACGTTTTTAAATAGGATTACTTTTGTTTATACCATGTATAATTACTTTAATATAATTCTCTTTTTATTATATGAGTTACAGAAAATTGGGAAAACTATTTCGAACTTATATTTATTATGCTTATATTATATATAAATACAAGAACAGTAAACAAAGATTAAAGCTTTTGTATACACTTAATTGATCTAACAACCAAACTCCTGATTATCGCGGGATCCCGCGGGATCCCGCGGGATTGAAGCTGATCCCGCATCAATCCCGCGGGATTGAAAATACCGCGGGATTGCAATCCCTATCCCCCACCGATGTCTCCGAACATTTAGTCTGTGTTGTGCCTGTGCATAGCAGCAGCAATCGCAAAGCAATATCTTCAGCAACAGCAACAACTTCCAACAGCAACCGTAGAAATTGTATCCTTACAAAAATGTACAAAAATTAATGAAAGTTTTAGTAAAGATCACGGTTTTGAACGTGTACTAAATAAAATACACGTGTATACGTGGTACGTAAACCGTGTAGTACGAATTTAAGGATTCGTGAATAAGGATCCGTGAAAACGTGTACACGGATCCGTCTGCACGGATCCTTAAATTCATACTACACGGTTCACGTACCACGCGTATTTATATGGACGAGAAATGGGAATCTCTAAGCGTTTTATTAATAAAACAAACGTAGTAGAAGGGCATAAGCAAAAACACTAACTCGAACAAATAACACCAATACTAATACCGTATCTAATTCAAAGATCCTTTCGAATCCTTTTAAGATCCTTTTGGCCAGCTCGAGGCTTGAATGAACACGTTCCGAGGCCTGAGCCAAGAAGACAATAGTAATGCAATAAACATGGGTAACCCTAGGGCGAACCAGGTATATCGGTATGAGATCGCTAAAAATGCAATTGCTCAGTTTGGTTATTTCACATAATTCTTTCTCGGAGTGATGCTAGTAGGGTCCGCGGCGTTCTTCCGATTAGAACAAGACTAAACAAGATAAAATTCGAGCTGCGTCTAGTTGTTGTAATCGTAAACCTGTTCCCGAAAAGATCCGTAGCTTCGAAAAGATCCTTTTACTTATCTTCTGCTAGGGCGACGAGGTGCCTAGGCGACAAAGACTCTGCAGCCGTGGCCAAGTGGTGCAATAAACACGGCTGGGCAATCCCGGTGGGTCAGACTGATTTGGTCTTCAAGGTCTATTCTAGCACTTAATACGGGTATTTACATTTTGTGATAATGTCTTTATGGTACGGCCATTCACACTTTCAGGTACCACTGCTGGTACTTTGCGCTACGGCGATTACAATTGGTCCGTTCAAAACCCAATGTGGGAGGCAGTGGTAGGGATGGCTTTGTATCAATTGAGACTAAAAAGCCCAGACCTGGTTTGGCGCATACTGTGTTGATGTCTCATCATTGGCACTTCCGGTATAGCTTTACATATTACCACGTTCTTGTTTTAGCTCGCTTTTCTAACATTACTTTCCGTTAATTGCAAGATGTCTCGAAAAATGTGTATTAGAAAATTTTACATGCGTGCAAGAAGATCGCGTTCTTTGTACGAAGCTTCTCATCAAGAAGCTTCTACTTCATCGGGCATAAATTCCATTACAAACAATGTAGTTAATTTAGATTTGTCTGCTTCATCAGACATAAGCACGAATGAAATCAATAATGTAGCTTATTTAGATTCGTCGTCGGGAAGTGAACGTGAAAACGAACTTTCTGTACAAAATCTTCAGTGTGAAGAAAGTGCAGAAAGTTCGAATTTCACCGATTCAATGCGCGGTTCATTAGCAGACAGTAGTGATACAAATGTTCATGATAGTTATTTAGCGGAATGGGCTGTAAAGCATAACATTACACATGTCGCGATTAATGATTTACTTTCTATACTAAAGAAGCCCATTCCAAACTTGCCAACAGATGCAAGAACACTTTTAAAAACATCTAGAAATAATATTATTACCAAACGAGTTGAGCCCGGGAATTATTACCATTTCGATTTAAGGAATTCTATTTTAAAACTTGGCAAACATATAGACATGTCTTCTTTTAATAGCAATAAAATTTCAATTAATGTTAGTGTCGACGGTCTTCCCTTGTCGAAAAGCTCCGGTAGTCAAGCATATCCTATTCTTTGTTGCCTCGCAGGATATGCAAATGTAGAAATGATTGGCATTTATCATGGCTACGGAAAGCCAGTAGACGCAAATAGTTTTTTATTCGATTTCGTTGAGGAGGCAGTAGTTTTAATCAATAATGGATTTATAATTAATGAACATTTGTATCATTTACATATAAAATCTTTCATTTGTGATGCGCCCGCAAAATCTTTTATAAAATGCATAAAAGGTCATGCGGGATATAGTGCTTGTACCAAATGTTACATCGAAGGAGATTTTAAAGATGGCAGGCTATGTTTCCCAGATTTTGATAGACTAACATGTAGAACTGATTTTGAATTCAGATCAAAAGTTGATGATGACCATCACACTGGTACATCTATTTTGGAAAGAATTCCAAATATTGATATGATCATTTCTTTCCCGTTAGATTACATGCACCTAATTTGTTTAGGTGTGATGAAGAAGTTGCTCTTAAATTTATGGTGTTGTGGGAAACCATCCACAAAAATTTCGAATTTACAGTCTGTCAATATATCGAATTCATTAGTAGCTTTAACGAAGTGCATTCCGTTAGAATTTAATAGAAAACCACGAAGTTTAATTGAACTGAGACGATGGAAAGCAACTGAATTTAGACAATTCCTTTTTTATACCGGCCGAGTAGTTTTGCTTAAAAATATAAATCGAGACAAATATCAAAATTTTCTTTCATTACATGTAGCAGTAAGAATTTTATCCAATCCAAAGTATTTTGACTGCATAGAGTATGCCTCAGAATTGTTAAAGTATTTTGTAGAGACTTTCAAAATATTGTACGGAGCCCAGAATATGTCTCATAATGTGCACAATCTCGTGCACATTACGGAAGATTTTAAAAATCATGGGCCTCTTGATAATTTTAGTGCATTTCCTTTCGAAAATTTCCTTCAATCAATTTTACAGTATATTCGCAGCAAAAATAACATATTACAGCAGATAGTTAAGAGGCATACAGAAAAAACGAATATTCATATTAACAAAAACGTAAATTCCACTAAGTATCCAATTTTTCAACATGAACAGTTCGCGGGGCCATTACCACCCAATTTGACAAAGTCTTATGTGTAGCTTCCATTAGAGAACTTCTTTTTACATTTCTACACGCTTGAATTATGCGTTCTTTAAGATTTTCCATATTATTCACAGGTAATTCATACACTATCGATTGTAAATATCTCCAAAGATAAAAATCTAAAGGGGTCAATCCATATTTCAAATATTCTGGCAATTGACTCATGGCGATATTTTCTTTCAATGTCATCTGAAAGTCATCGTATAGCAGGTCGTTGAATTCGTTTCGACGTCGCCTACAATATTGTGAAGTTAAAAATACCCAGTTCTTTGTTTTTGTTGAAAATAGATATTTTTTTAATTTAAAAAATTGCAATTTCTTGTCGGTTAAATACTGATTAACTTTGGCAAGAAACATTTTTCTGTCCGATCATCCGAAGGGGCTGAAAAATCGTGGGGACTAATTTGCGTCGCACTCTGTATGGTGCAGTACGCACACAACAAAGTGTTTCTTTATTGTTTTATCCGTCTGTAGCGGCCAACTACATAAAATAAGGTAACATCTGGTGTGCAAATGCTGAAGAGGTTTTAGGACTCGCGCGACAATACAAGCTATTTTTGACGAAACTGTCAGGCAGGGCCATTAAGACATTTTCTAGGGTTGACGGTAGTTTTTTTTATTAGCTGCAGTCTCAATAATCTTGCGAAGAGTCATAAAACGCCGAATTTCTACAAGGTCTAAGTCAAGGGTACGGGAGTCCCGCGAAGGCACAAAGGACCCTGTACTTGACGATGCACACGGCACATTGAGGGTGTTGGGCCTTGTAGAAATTCCGCTACAAGGTCAAACTCGAGAAATTTCCCCTTTTTAGAAAACGTTCGCGAGGGTGGGGTCAAAGGAACTCCCTTGTTTTTGTAACGCTAGAACGACCTTAGTTTTTTCCTAGCCAGCGACCAGGACAGACCTCTCTGAAAGTCACGTGTTATATCGCAAGTGAAGTGTTATATCGAAGGATATTTTTTTACTGATAATAGGGTATGTTTTCCTGCTTTAAATAATATTCGTTTGAGGAACGATTTCGAGTTTAGATCGAAAATTGATGACACGAATTGTTAGTGTGTAAAATTGGAAACTGAAAAAATTGGCCTATATAGGAAGGGATGGAAATATTTCCATTCCTTCATTTTATTCGCTATTTTTCTGAATATATATCTTTAATTCATTATATTTATACCGGTTATTATATGTTTAAATCAATCTCTAAATTTTACCATGCCCTTCAATTCTTAGGATATACATATACAATGGAGGTGCCGACAGCAACATGGACCGTTGTCCAATTTCTAAACGATGAAACGGTAGAAGCAGTGCCGACTAATTGGCTAGACAGCGATAAATGTTATTGGCCACCGCTACAGCAGCCGAAATTGAGCTACGCCATTAAAAAATTGGAACCGCCTCAACCTACGTGGAGGAAGTTCACTGTAAAGAACTTCAGGAACGGCATCTTTAGTAAGTTAAAATAGTTATACACCATACATGTACAATTAATTTACAATTAATTTTAATAATAATTATTTAATGCTTCTAGACGACTACGCGAAGGCTCGAAGTAAAGCGAAGGAGGCTGAGGAGATCAGCGACCTTCAGTTGGAGGTGGACGAGTCCGGTGTACCCTGGAAAAGAAAAATTTATCGCCCATCGTGGGCCACCAGCAGTGAGGAGTTACCATCTTCCGATGAGAGAATGCTGCGCGCTCCCCCAAGATTGGAGAGGAAACCCAAGATTGGTATGTAAATGCAAAAAGAAGCGGCCTACATATATATAGAACATTAAATTATTTCATTCATAGTTGTGCATTTCATCCAATTACTGTAATTAGTCTATTTTTTTTCTTCAAAATATATTTTGTTTTTAGTCGCTGCTATCAGCGAAGAATCGCCGTCCCTCCTGAAGAGGCAGAGACCGTGCGAACCTAGACGGCAGGCGGAAGAGGGGGCAAGAAGTTTCAGCCCGACTGGTACGTAAATACAAAAGGAAGCGCCTTACAATGTAGACCATCAAATGTTACATTCATAACTGTACATCTCACCCTCGTACTGTATAATTAGTCTTTCTTCTTCAAAATATATTTTGTTTTTAGACGCTGTTATCAGTGAAAAATCGCCGCCCCTCCTGAAGAGACACAGACCGTGCGAAACGAGGCAGGAAGCGGAAGAGGAGGCAAGAAGTTTCACCCCGATTGGTACGTAAATATAAAAGGAAGCGCCTTACGATATAGACCATCAAATGTTACATTCATAGCTGTACAGTCCGCGACAGTACTATAAGACATCAGTTAAAACGAAATAATTGTGTTATATGAAAGAAATTCATCGTCTCTCAGACAGAGTGTTATTAGTTACTTCAGGAGACGTCGCACAGTGGGGAAAATTGACCTAACACGATTCAAAAAGGAATAACTTTCGATAGAAATGAGATAGAGCGATGAATTTTTTTTTAATTAAAGATGAAACATTGTAGAATATGGGAAAAATAGGGAGATTATGGTACGAATGTTTTTAACCTTGAAAAAATAAAAATTTAACTGTTTAACTATAATTCGATTTTTTTTAAAAACTAGAAGTCGTAGAAAAATCTTGAGGCCAGATTTGAAATCAGCATGAAAAAATCTACTATAAATTATTTTTCTGCTCGTGGTAACGTAGAAACGACTTTTTCTTGAAATTGTGAAAGTTTAACGAATTTTCTCAAGGTTAAAAACCATTCGTACCGTAATCTCCTTATTTTTCCCATATTCTGCAAAGATTCAGCTGTCATTTAAAAAAAATTCATCGCTCTATCTCTTTTGTATCGAAAGTTATTCCTTTTTGAATCGTGTTAGGTCAATTTTCCCCACTGTGCGTCGTCCAACGCAGTATTTTCGTCAGTATTTCTAAGAATTTGAAAGTACATGACACCAGCTTACCTCTTATCAATCGCGACGAAACTATAAGACAGATAATGTTTTCTGTCAAATATTAACACGTAGAGCTTATTTTTATCGGTTATTAATATTTTGTGTTGACACCTGTATTTTTTATAAGATGTAACATTCTTTTTTGTATAGATTTATACAATTTATTAATCGATTTTTGCTTAATTTGCTTCTACGCCATTTCAACGCAGTTTTTCAATTGTTCCACGGTACTAAACTGGTTTCCTTTAGAATAAACCTCCCTGGCTAGTATTCCACAAACGTGTTCGATGATATTCAAGTCGCGAGATCTTGCTGGCCATTCTTAAATTACGCTTGTACTATTTTTGCCGAATGCACATCTGCATTGTCTTGCTGGAAAATGTTATATACAATTTATATAACATTTATTATATAATTTGATTGGCTATGGACTGAGCATGTTTTAACAAGTGCTTATGAATAACATCTATGTATCTCCTGCTATTCATTTTTGTGGATATAAATTCAATATCAGTTCTGCCATGATAACTTATAGGTGTTACTTCTAAATCCTTAGAAATAGAGACGATGAATTTCTTTTATATAACAGATAATTATTTCGTTTTAAGCGATGTCTTGTAGTATTGTCGCGGACTCTAGATACCATCAGCAGTACATTAGCTGACACCTACCCAGTGGCGCACCCAGGATTTAATCTTGGGGGGGGACGAGTTGAACAAAGTAACCTTTTTTCTTTTTTAACAAAAATATCTGTCAAAGGTAGCCACAAATATTTACTTATATATTTAGGGAAAAGTTGTTCAAAATGTTTAGTTTTACATATAACATATCCAAATATCATCGAAATCAGAGAGGAAGCAGCTATTCTACGGTTTAACTAATTTTCCAGTGTGTTGTTTCTTTTTTCTTGGGGGGGGGGACTTGGCCCCCTGGCTCCCCCCTGGGTGCGCCACTGCACCTACCAAATCTAAATTTTCAAAAAACCAAGGGACGTCTCAAGTAGACAGTAATTCGGCCATACTGGAAGCGTATTGCAAAAATATATTAGAGCAGCAGCATCCCTGATAGCCAAATGGACTCCACGTGGAGTGCCGAAAATGAGCACAGCAGCACTCCATCTGGAACCGTCTCGATGCAGTCCACGTGGAAAGCAGCTTCTGCACTCCAGGTGGAATGCATCTCTGTCCTCGACTCCGCTTCCCCGCAAGATGGCAGGGCGGCGCCGTCGGTAAGGGCAATAAATAAATTTCTACAAATATGTGGCAGTTTTTCTTTTTAAATATTTTTAAAATATTAAAAAAACATTGTTAAAATCACAGGAATAAACGATATAATAAGAAATTGAAAAAAGAAAGTTAGATGTATGGAAAAAAAACTTTGAAATCGACAGGATTCGAACCCCAGTGCATCCGCTCCATACTTAAACGCCTTAACCGTTGTGCCAACCGATAATGTTATAACCGTTGCAAACATTCAGATATATATCGCACAGGATACAATTTTATCGTTCCCTCAAATAACATTTCTTACGTCAAACAATTGCTTAATATACATCCACGGTAAAACCAGCAAGTGTAACTTTCCTCGTGACAGCAAAAAAATCTGAAAAAAATTGACAATACTGCCTGTCATAGTACTTTATCAGGGAACTAAACAGTAAAATACCATGTTTTCATATTTTTCCGATTTTTTTGGGGTTTTTTAATTTTTACAACCACAGTTTGCAACAAAAAAATCTGAAAAAAATTCTCAAAAATGTGCCTTAGGATCCAAAATATGTCACATTTTTTTCTGAATTTTAGAACGCGTTTGAGACCGGAAAATGCGCAGAAGAGCGCAAAATCTAATTTACCCTGTAACTACCCTTACGGGCAAGCAAGGAGGTTGAAATTTTACTTAGAGGGTTTTTTTTGGTCAGCCATCGAATGGTTCAATAGCCATTGAAAAACCTCTACGGGCAGTTTTGACCATCTTATTCGGTTAGGCCCTTTTCGTCAAATATAGCTTAGCTCCACGTAATGTGCACAGAGTGAATATTCATTCAAAATCGGTATTTGGAATTGTCAGTAAAAAGGAGAACTGCCTTATATTTGTACGATATGTAGAAATTCATTTCACCAACATTACCGACATAACCTCGCCGACGGTGCTGCCCTTTATAACGGCATCCGCCGCTCCACGCAAACTCCACGAGCTGCCTTCCACCTGGACGGAAGACGGTGGAGGCCAGATGCTTTGACGGCAGGTGGAGTGCTGCTGTGCTCATTTTTGGAGGCCCACGTGGAGTGCAGGCCACGCTCCCTCCAGATGCCCTCCACGCAGTGCTCCGAGCAGCCTCAAGCGGCGGTCTGGAATGATACTGCACTCCACGTGGACTCCAGACTCTGCTCTCTCCACGCTCGGAGCAGACTTGGCTATCAGGGATCTCTTGCGGGGTCTTTTGACGGAGGTCCTGAGAAGAGTCGACGCATTGGAAAAAAAATTTGACGAAAAATCTGTGCCGGAACAAGGAAGTAGTTCCGTTTTTAAACAATGTATAGTCTTCCCAATCAATTGTGAGGAGGAATTACAGAAATTTGAATCGTATCTGCAAGACGAGAATAATTTTAGAGACGCGGTAAGAAATATATAACGTTAACGATACGAATAGAATTCTAGAATTCTAGAACTGAATTAGAATTCAGTAGTAACACAAAATTATTAATTTGTAGGTCAACCAATTCGTAGCGTTAGGAGGCAGCAATAACTACCATTTCGTAAAGAGGGTTATGGCATGTTTAATTACCAACGAATTTGGTATGAGTTACAGTTGGTTGGGAAGAAAGGGAAAGAAAGTTTTTAATACTTTAAAAATAGCCAAAATAATAATAGGTAATCATCACCTTTATTTAATTATCATATTATTTATTTGTACTCGATTGAATATTATTCAATTAAAATTCTATTGTTTAGATGCAGCAGAAAAATCAGGATTGGCGAAAACAAAAAACGAAACTGAAATTTCGATTCAATCCTGGCTCAGGAGAGCCTTCGAACGAACTAAAGCCACCGCGAAAGATTTGTAGTTTGAGACTAGCTTTTCCCCGCGGCTTCTATTTGTAGTTCTATTTGTTGTTGCTACTAAATAAAATATTTCTTATACAAACGTTGCAACCTCTTTTCACCTCCTTAGAGATTGAATTTCGAAATATCCTTTCTTATCCCTTGTATAGATCATAAATAAGGAAACCTCTGTGCAAAATTTCAGCTTTCTAGATCCAAGGGCTTAGCCTGGGCGTGGATAGGTGAATAAGTCAGGACATCATTTTTATATATAGAGATTACACCTAGTGTATATCTGTAAACCTTGTAAATAATGTTACGTTTATTATAAACTATGTACGATAACACCGTATGCGTACTGATGTATTTGAAGCTAAACTTTGACCGCACGTGTTTCCTTTTACGCATCACACACCGTTCTGCCGTTCTCGCCACCCTCCCCAGATAGCACCATACGTCCATAGGACGTACGTTTTACGTCCAGTTAATGTCCGAACGTCCTACGTCCATTCTGAACATTCGAAGGATGTCTTTAGGTCTTAAATTTTGGACGTTCCCGGGACGTCCGTTTTTTTAGGTTTTACGAATGTCCTTAGGACTTAAATTTTGGACGTTCCAGGAACATCCGTTTTTTAGGTTTTATGAATATCCTTAGGACTTAAATTTTGGATGTACTCGGGACGTCCGTTTTTTAGGTTTTACGAATGTCCTTAGGACTTAAATTTTGGACGTTCTAGGAACATCCGTTTTATAGGTTTTATGAATATCCTTAGGACTTAAATTTTGGATGTTCTAGAAACGTCCGTTTTTTAGGTTTTATGAATGTCCTTAGGACTTAAATTTCGTATGTTTTAGGAATGACTGTTTCTTAAGTATTACCGAATATTGTTAGAACTTAAAGGCTATGCCCGGGTTTGGTAGCGAAATTAGCCCCCAGCGCGATTTTAATCGTGCTTGGACCTTTCGATAGCCTACCCAAAAAGACCCTTCTCTGCCACGTTTCAGCCCCATATTTAATCTTTAAGGATAGTTATCGAGAAAAATCGAAAAACCAGTTTTTGGCAGAATTTCCCTATTTATTGACAACTAACAATTCTGAATAAATCTGACACATTTCGGATACTAAGCCACATAGTAGATATCATTTCCAGATTTTTCCATAGTAAACCCTAGTTGTGAAAAATGAAAAACACGAAAAAACGGAAAAATGCAGATTTCATAATAGAAATCTTAAGTTGACTATCACAGATTTAATTTAGCAATGAGATATTACCGTAGGTATTATGCTCAATTTTTTAAATTCCTGAGAGTGGTGCGTCGTAGTTAAAAAAAATAAAGACCACTTTTTTTGGCGTTTTCCTTAAGTTATACTTATCTTTTCTGAATCCTAAAAATATATGATGTAATAATAAACGTTCCTGTATTGTATACGTGACTGTATTACTTTTATCTTTACTGAATATGTCTTATTCAGTATATAATAAATCAGTTATAATTATATTAAAATATATTAGTCCGTAAATGACTAAAAGCTGAAAGTACTCAAAAAATATTTTTCCGAAAAATTAATTAAAAATATCCTGCACATCGTTCAAAAATAGTTTTACAAAGATTTAACAAGAATCATATGGTTAGGAAAAACCTTCTGATTAACGAAAAAAAAATTTTCTTCACCGGTATTCGTACCTGGTCCAAAAAGACTTCAGCGGTTCCGAAGCGGAGACCATAGCCGCTACACCAATCGGCGCCGTTGGAATTGTCTTCTTAATATTCCAATATATATCTACATAGTATTATTTTCGTTTTTTGTATTACACAAGTTTTAAAGTCTGGAAGATGTTTCTCCGAACATAGGAACGTTTAATATTACATCATATATTTTTAAGATTCAGAAAAGATAAGTATAACTTAATTAAATCGCCAAAAAAGGTGGTTTTTATTTTTTTACATAATACTTACGGTGATATCTCATTGCTAAATTAAATCTGTGATAGTCAACTTAAGATTTCTATATGAAATCTGCATTTTTCCATTTTTTTTCGTGTTTATCATTTTTTACAACTAGAGTTTGCAACGGAAAAATCTGGAAATGATACCTAATATGTGGCTTAGTATCTGAAATGTGTCAGATTTTTTTCAGAATTTTAAATTGTCAATAAATGGAGAAATTCGGCCAAAAACTGGTTTTTCGATTTTTCTCAGTATACATATAACCACCCTTACAGATGAGATATGGGGCTATAACATGGCAGAGAAGTGTCTTTTTGGGTAGGCTATCGAATAGTCCAAGCGTATTTCACTACCAAAACCGGGCATAGGCTTTAGTTTTCGAAATATTCCAGGTGGTAAATATAGTGCAGTACGCATGTAGTGCAGTACGCACACAACGAAGTGCTTGTATATTGTTGTATCCTTCTTTTATTTTACCACTGCATTTGAAAAACAATTGTCAGCGCAAGCGGCAAAAGACGCGCTACGCGAAAGAAATCGCGGATCGCGTAGGCATTGTTCGTCATTTGAGCATTGGCTGGCATCGGTGATAGATCAGGATTCTGTAGAAGTGAAAGAAGAAAGAAAGAAGCTTGTGACGAAGAAATTTTTTACTATTTCAGGTAAGTCTGTATTTTATATTTTTCATAGATTTAAACATGCCTGGTAAAAGGAAATTACAGAAATATTATAGGCGTGCTAAGAAATCTTTATGTCAGGAAGCCTCTACCTCATTAGATATAAAATCTCCAAATGATTTAGTTGATTTAGATTCTTCTTTAGATAGTATTATCGAAAACGAAGTTTCTGTAGAAAATCTTCAGATTGAAGAAATTACAGAACGGCAGGATTCCGCACATCCAGCTCACGAGTCGGTTGAAAGAAATAATATTGAAACTTTTCCTCTCCTTTTATCAGAATGGGCTGTAAAGCACAATATTTCTCATGAAATATAACTATAAATAATATAACTATTGATATTATAACATCAAAAGTTTACTTGTTATCAGTTTTCAAATGATTCTGCCAATGATCGTCGTACAGGCTTAACGTAGGATTGAAATCGTTAGATATTACGGTTGCAGATAATTGCAGACAACATTTCTTTAAATAAGTTTCAATTGTATTAATTTTGTTAACTATTTGCAGTATGAATTCATGGAGGATCGTACAATTTGTAAAAGATGGCACGGTAGAGGCAGTACCATCAGCATGGTTGCTAAATGGTTACTGCTACTGGCCATCATTGCCACCAAATCGTTTAGCAAATGCTATTAAAAAATGTGAACAAATAAACACAGGTTGGGAGAAACACGAAGTTAAATGTTTTAGAAATGGAACCTTTGGTAAGTTAAAAATGCTGTACTATGTACAATGAGACTAAAAAAAATACTTATTATTAAAAATACTTTCAGATGATTACGCAAAAGCGAGATCAAAGGCCAAAATGGCCGAAGAAACATCAGACTTGCAGTCAGAAGCTGAACCCCCCCAAAAAAGAAAAAGAAACGAAAAGAAGTATGTATCAAGCAGCGACACCGACGGCGATTCCAGTTCGTTAATATCTCTGCCACTGCCTCCTACGTTGCAAATACAGGAAACATTAGGTTTGTAAATAAATAGTTTTATGCTATGCAACATTGTACTATTTATAGCTACTTAATTTTTCTTCTTTTATAATTATCACATTCCTATAACAAAAATAATTATTGTTTTCAGATGTATGCACGAACGATAATGGAATTTACAACAGAGAAAATGTTCCTACGAAATCTGTTGTAATTAATGGTAACTATATTAATAGATTTATATATAAACAAATAATACAAAAATATTTTTAAGCACCTGACACCTACCAAATCTAAATTTTCAGAAAACCAAGAGACGTCACAACTGGACAATAACAGCAACAAAATACAAAATTATTTAAAAACAATAATAGAACAGCAGCACCTATTGCGCTGTATAATGACAGATGTTTTAAGTAGAGTAGAAGGATTACAAAAAAGTTTAAAAGAGCATTCTGCGCCAGGACAAGAAAGTCCATCAATTTTCAAACAAAATATATTATTTCCAATTAATTGTGAACAAGAATTGCAGAAGTTCGAAACACATCTGCAAGATGAGAATAATTTTAGAGACGCGGTAAAAAAACATAACGTTAACGATACGAATAGAATTCCAATTCAGTTGTAACAAAATGATTAATTTGCAGGTCCACGAATTAGCAACACTAGGAGGCACAAATAATTACAATTTTGTAAAACGGGTCATGGCCTGTTTAATGACTAACAAATTTGGTACGGAATACAGTTGGCTAGGAAGAAAAGGCAAAAAAATGTTTCATACTCTAAAATTAGCCAAAATAATAATAGGTAATTCTCATGTTTATTTTATTATTATATTTATTTGTATATACTATTGAATATTATTTAACTAAAATTCCATTGTTTAGATGCAGCAGAAAAATCGGGAGTTTCAAAAAATAAAAAAGAAACGGAAATTTCTATTCAGTCATGGCTCAGGAGGGCCATGGAGCGCAATAAAGTTATAGCCAAAGACCTGTAGTTCAATTATATACCTGCACATTGTATTTTTAATTAAAAAATATGTTGAAAGCTTATTTTATTACGCCCTAAGCAGCTACCGAGTTTTGCTTGTAGAGACGTAGCAGCCCTGCTTTATACATGTACAATATAAATAAATAACCTCATATATAATAAATAAAATCTCGTAGATTTTAAAAAAATAATAATAAATAGTATAATTGCACTTTTGTTGAATATGTTTTTAACGTTGTAAAGAAATCGTTCTTCTGAAATATGTACAATTTATCAGATTGTTTAATACATTTACCAAAAGAAAATAAAGTTATAAAGTAAATGAAGATTTAAGTAAAAGTTAAAACTTGTTTAAACATTCACAAAAAGTCCAGAGAACGTTATTTTCGACATTCGAAAAACGTTTACAAAATGTCCAGAGAACGTTACTTTCGACATCCGAAAAACGTTTACAAAATGTCCAGAGAATGTTACTTCGACATCCGAAAAACGTTCACAAAATGTCCAGAGAACGTTACTTCCGACATCCGAAAAACGTTATGAGAATGTCCACACAGTACGTCCTCGGGATATCCAACTTTGTAACTGGTACGTTCCTATGACATTCAGAGGACATAATGGGGACATAACTGGCACATTTGGACATTGCCGGGACGTCCTCGGAATGTACGGAATATCCGAAACGGACGTTTTTTGGACGTACATAAGATATCTGTGTGCTATCTGGGTCCGTTGGTACAGTACAGCACATTTAAAATTTGTCCAACAGTATCATTTTATTTAAATAAAACATGTGAAAAGTCTATTTTACGTTCTTTATCAATTTTACGCCCAAAAATCCCATAATTAACCTTATATATAATAAGAACAAAATTTATTAAATATAATATGTACTTCGTTATATGTAATAAATATGTAATTAGTTGTTTAAGTAAAATTATAAAATAAACAATTGTTTATAAAACTTTGAAGTTTTAAATAAATGTTGTGACTCCTTTAAACCTTCACAAAAAGTCCAGAGAACGTCGTTACGTTCAAATAACATCCTAAAAACATTCTGAGAATGTCCAGAGAACGTCGTTACGTTCAAATAACATCCTAAAAACATTCTGAGAATGTCCAGAGAATATTACTTTCAAACATCCTAAAAACATTCTGAGAATGTCCAGAGAATATTACTTTCAAACATCCTAAAAACATTCTGAGAATGTCCAGAGAATATTACTTTCAAACATCCTAAAAACATTCTGAGAATATCCAGAGAACATTACTTTCGAACATCCTAAAAACATTCTGAGAATATCCAGAGAACGTTACTTTCGAACATCCTAAAAACATTCTAAGAATATCCAGAGAACGGTAGTTTCAAACATCCTAAAAACATTCTGAGAATATCCAGAGAACTCCCTGTAAGGAATAGAATATCCCTGTGCTACTTGGGATATATATTAATGTGGAAAGTTAAATTAAACCAAAAATGAAATGATGGGAAAGTTAAAAAGTCCAAACAGAACTACGATTTAAAAGAATCCACAGATTCATTCGATCCCTGCTTTGGTCATTGGGCGATACTACGTACATACATTGTAACGCGCGCTCCATTCTTTGACTGCTCGGGTGCTCGGTCCTTCCTACAGCATTCGAACGCGACTCAGAAGATTATTTGAAATCGAATAAACCATCCAATAAAGATACAGATGAAAATGAAAAGTTTAACCAACGACAAAGATACATTTTTATAGAATAAAACAATAACTTCATGCGTTGAATAGAGACAACCAAAATTATTTTTATTTGACGCGTGACAAATGATTTTTTTATCTCTTATTCGCTATTTGAAATTTTTATTTCAATAAAAACTTGTCTATTTCTGCTCCTACAATTATATTATATTTGTCAGCGATTCGAATTTCTAGACGTTCCCACACTTTCCCTCTTCGCAAGGGGACAGTTGTATGTATGTATATATGTTTTCTTTGCGAAGAGGCTAAGCGGAACGAAATGTGGGGACAAGCTTTGGGCACGTCCACTGAGGACTACCACTATTTTTCCACAGATGAATGAAAAATATGTCTAATAAACTTCTAATGAAAAAAACTCCAAAAATCAGAGTGTGCATAAAATCGGCAAAATGTATCCCTAGAATATTATTCATAACAAAACGTAGTTTCTAAAACTACCTCCAATTGTATTTGAATATATCAATTTGTTATTAAAGTTGAAGCTGAAACTTTACTGTCAAATTCCATGCATTTTTTTAAACATATTAATTACAGGAACAATATGTCAAATAAAAGGTATTCTATTTTTCTAGATATTTCTGTTTCCACAGATCGATTTTTGGAACATTTATGTATTAAAAAAGTGTAGGGAAATAATGCTCATTTATTTATGAAATATTTTTAAATTAAAAATTCAGGTATCTGATATGAAATTTGAATTAGGGATTCTAGATTTTCCTAAAATTATGCTTCAGTACTTTCTTATGTACAATATTTCTAGGAATCTTTTGTTCTTGAGTTTTACTTTTAATATTTTAAACCTCAAAAACCAACACCAAAACATCGTCTGAAATATGGCGGAGAATATAACATTTGATGATAATCCATATGGTTTCGTGATGATTCGTCTTCCCACCGACGCGTCGCGACGAGAATCTCTCCTCAGTGGTCTTCTGCACCGACGAAATGTCGTCGATGCTTCTGTTTCTCACTCCAGTCAAAATAAATTCCACAGGGCGTAAGAGAACACCGAAAATTTTCCCGGTTCAATAACTTTACCGCACGTGTACCGGGCATAAAATGGTTCTGGCGTACCGCGATTGCGTGTATTCTATAGACCACGTGCTACAGACACTACACTATCATTTAAAGTCGTCTATAGAGCGCACCACATTGCAGGGCTGTGCGGATACCCGCAAAATGCAAGCCGAGTCGAGTACTCGCACGAAGTGAGCGGCTCGCACGATGCGGGTACCCGACTCGGCTCAATCCATCCAGTCGAGCTTAGCTGGGCTCGCTGGCTCGCACCGGGCGTGCGATTCGTACGAAACGAACGGCTTGCATGAAGGTGTCGACTCGAAATCAATTCAAGCGTAATATAACATGGTGCGAAGATCGGCACATCGATATTATGAATCATTTTAATATATTGATAATGTTATAAGGTTCTGAGAGACCTGAGGTTTACGTAAATAAATCGTGATACTTGCTCTTTAGATGATATTGGAAACTTTGTAAAAGCTTGACTGATTTTCATTTCAAGTCTTTTCTGAATTTCCAATGTTGTAGTGGGTATGTAAATTCTGTGCAGAATTGACACGATGGACAATATTAGTTATACTTGTAGAAGGTTGTATGAAAACGCAAAAAGATATATTTAAGTAATACCTTGCACAATTTTATTATTCGTGGAAATATACTGATAGTGCAAACGATAATACATATACGTATAAGTATTAACTATGTACCGTTTATGTTCATTTAGATATTACGTTACGAGTTAGTACAGTGTAACAGACCTGTACAGCGGGCTCAGTACAGCTCTGTTACTAACGCGAAGAATCGCGCATTGCCGAAGCACGCCGAACGATTCCGACCGGACCCGAATCCGTAACGCGCGATTTCACGCCTCGTAACCAGGCGCGACACATCGTCCCACGTCTTCCCGCGTTTTCGCGCCTCGAGACAGGCGCTGCGTGAGCAATTCGGCGAATTGCTCACGCACACCGCAACCGGCGCCCCCCGCAGTAATCACCGAATTTGCCTATAAAAGGCAACGCGGAAGACGACTCGCTCTCTTTTCGAGTCCCGCTGGCGAGCCGCCTAGACTGAGCGGACCACCGGTAAGCGCCTTACCTTGACGAGCCGTCAATCTCCCGACCTGATCGTTCCCGATACCCGAGCAACGCGCCGTTGCATCCGCACCGTCCGCCGTAACAGCTTCGCGCCGAAGTTCCCGTCGCCGTTCCCACGAGCCGTCGGAACATCTTTTGCAGCGCGCCGCTTGCATCCTCGCCCGTTCAACGAGCCGTCGAACGAATCCTTCAAACAGCTTCGCGCCGAAGTTCCCGTCGCCGTTCCCACGAGCCGTCGGAACACCTTTCACAACGTGCCGTTGTGTCCTCGCCCGTCCCACGCGCCGTCGGACGATACCCGCCTACGCTTCACGCGCCGTCGAAGTTCCCGTCGCCGTTCCACGAGCCGTCGGAACCCCGTTGCAACGCGCCGTTGTATCCTCGCCCGTTCAACGCGCCGTCGAACGAATCCTTCGATAGCTTCGCGCCGAAGTTCCCGTCGCCGTTCCCTCGCCCGCTCAACGCGCCGTCGAGCGACTCTCACCGTTCCCGCCGACCTGACCGACCCTGAATACCTGTTGCTGCGAGCCGCCGGTTCCCGTATCCTAGTAAGTCGACGAGAGTCCGCTCACCTACCTCGACGAGCCGTCGCCCGTCGTCGAACCGCGAAACCGTGTACGTGCACCCGCGAACCTATCGCGATCGGCATCTTCGCGAGCCGCGACCCTGTGAGACGCAAAAGTTACATCGCGCGTTCTGTTTATTTCGTACCTCGCCCGAACTACCGTTTCCCGTCCGCTTCCCTCGCCGCGAACCCTGGCTCGGCGAGCCATTTGGCAACGAGGGAGAGATCCGGTTGTGACGAGAGTTCGGACTCGTTACAACAGTATTTAATAATACTGTATATTAAATAATAAATACGGTAAATAATAAAAATTCTTTTCAATGAAAAGTGACACATATTACATACGCATTAAATCATAAATGAATTTTTCTTTATCTCTCTCTCTCTCTCTCTTGCTCTCTCTCTCTCTCTCTCTCTCTCTCTCTCTCTCTCTCTCTCTCTCTCTCATGTTGTGTTTAACCCTCATCCGTCCCTCATTTCACGAACTGAATTTGTCCCTCGGAGTTAAATTGGCACAATTTAGCTTGCTTCGTACGAGTACTCGACTCGGCCCAACTAAGCGTGTCACGGTTCGACTCGACCCGAACTCGGCTCGCATTTTAGAGTTCGCTGGCAGCCCTCTTTTTTTTATAGTGCGGAAATGCGTTACGCATACCCTGGCCCCCTTGGGGGTTATGTGGGACTGTCCAGAGGACTCTCCGGCCAGCCTCTACCCACTAAAACCGCACTCCCACCTAAGCTATTGTAAGGGGGGGGGGCCAGGATCTCCGAGAACTCAACTGGCCACCCCCTTAGCTAACAAACCGCCCTGGAGGGGAGTGAAGCTCCCCCCGTGCCCTACCTAATACCAGACCCCGGGCGGAGGGACCCGCCCTGTGTCCCCATCCCTGGAGCCTTCGAGTTGGGCTTCCCGAACCCCAGTTCGGTCCACTCGCTGGCAGCCCTGCCACATTGTGGTCAAGTCAATATGGCCGACAATGCACAGTCCTTTACATCCGTGGTTGATATATAGTGAGCGTCGCGCATCATCTAACGACCGGAATCGCTAGATGGCAGCATAAGCACACGATGTGTAGGGATTCTCCTCACTGGCACCAATGAGTGTGACGTTATTGTACGCTCGGCGAGAGTTGGCACAGAATTTCGTCAGTGGGGTGCAGGGAGAACGGCGAGTCCCCACTCTTGACGCAAGGCTGCGGATCCCACTCTTACGCTTTACTCCCGGCGGAGACGGTCGACATAGGCGTAAATAAGTGGGATCCGCGTAAGACGGCGTAAACCATGGACCTGTTTTCCGTGCACGCACAATAGAGTTACGCCAATGTTCTGAGCTCAGCGTCGCGTCGCCACGCAACATCGCTCTATTGCAGTCACATTCAATACGCTCGTTTGCTGTCTTCGTCGAGCAATTCGGCCAATCGCGGAAGACGTGTAGCGCGTAGTGGGAGCACCACGTGGTACCTACGAGTTTCTCGTGCCAACTCTCGCCGTGCGTACAATACCTTCGTGCCTTGGTTCCTTCGTATATCTGTGGAGGAGACTGGCTCCGAGGAAGGAGGTCGAAGGTCTGCAGTTCCCTACAGTAACTGCAGAGATGTTAACTTCTTCCTGGGATGACATAGGGACTTAGAGTAATTCACACTGATTCCGAATCGTCCCAAGGTGAACGGATGTTCACTCGACTGTTTATTTAAATCACGAGCTCGAGGAGCGTACAGTAATACTTGGTTTACGGAGTCGCACGATACGCGTAGACACGCGGAAGACTATATGAACTTGTCTCAAGATCTACTCTGATCTACTCACGCAGAGAGCGGAATACGAAGTGATTCGAGCGTTGGCGGAGAATCCGCGCGGCAACGCGCGCGGCGGTTGGTAGTCGGTGCAACCAACCTAATCGCCGGCTCGCGGTTGGGGAGTTGCTGGTGACATGGCGTTAAAACCCCATGATCCCCACAGATGACGTCTACACCTGTCAAAGACGGTGAAAATCACTGAACTTTAAACATACATAACTTTTGAACCAGTGGATTCCTAAGAGTACAACTTGATTTTTCGGCATTATCTCGTTAAAGTCTATGGGATTAAGTTTATATAACTTAAAAATGGCTGGTTTCCTCTGTGACGTTGCAAGTTGCGCCGACAGTAGAGCGCTCCTGTAGGAAAGACAAAAATCTAAAGATGGGTAATTAACGCCATCTTTTGCGCCAGCCGAGTACGGTGAAGTTTCAGGGCCGTACCAAGAGGCACGACTGGAACCGAAGAACCCGAGAAGGCGCCCACTCGAAGGATCAGTTCGGAAGAACGAATGGCCACAAATGTCGTTACGTTGGATCCAAAACCCCACGGAGACGGCGAGCCAGGATAAAGAGTTCCAGTAGGCCATCGTTAAATTACGTTCCGGCCGACGTCTCACCCTACCGTGGCTGGAAATCCGGACGGGGGTGGAGGAAAGAGTTCCCGGAGAAGAAAATAGTGACGCAGGTCTGGGGCCCCAGCACCTGTCCGACGATCCTGCGATCTACTAATCGCGTAGCGGGCGAAGCCACTCGGGAAAATTCGGCAAAGGGCGCGTAGTGGGGGGAAACGATGATCGACGATCCTGGTCGATGCGGATCGCGGAATCACTGTCGCGCTGGCTATTGTCGAGGAGAGTTCGCTTGTAAGATACGAAAACCGATTCCCGCCACCGTGTATTCCCGTGTCGCGGGTGGTTATAGAATCTCGCTCTAGCTGACGAAGGACCGCAGTCGACCAGGAAAAATCCGAAGCCTGGAAACGATAGCTGAATCGGCAACGGTAAGCCGACTAGTAATTCCTTGATCTCGTTTTCGCGTTGGTTCGTCCATTTTTGTCCGAGGACGACACGGTTCCGTCTCGTCCTCGAGATTTCGTTCGGCCGAGGCGTAATACCTCAGGCCGTGGGCTCGCGTCCCTTGCAAAGACGCTTTGAGCAATTTTGTTTGGAACGTTCCCTCCACGCGCGAGAGAAGTCTTCCTCAGGAGTCGCGTCGGAAAAGAATACCGTCGTGAGATAACGTCTAGCTCGCGAAATACGGTAGCGAAGTATTAATCGCACGTAGCGAATCGACTTCCGTTCTCTAACGTAATCGAGAGATAATCGCGATAGTCCGGAATCACGCGCGCCGACCAACCGCGTTTGCGAATTCTCGCTTCGGGCGAGATTAATTACCGTACAGTCCACCGTACCGTTGCGGAAAAATTCCACATGACTAAACGCGCCCCACGGACGACCAACTTCCGACAAAATTGTATAAGGAGCGCGGGCTCCCGGGTTGCGGCCACGTGGCTGCCCTTTTGTAAAATCGACGGTGAGGTTCTTCAATAAATAACGTAGAGCCCAATCTCGTTTCGTCACTTTCCACCTGCGCGTTCCGCCCTGCCGTGAGGGTAGTCCCCGTTACCCCCTGTGTCCGAACGCCTGGCCATTCGAGTCGCGACTTCCGTCTCGCGGTTCGCGGGGGGGGCTCGCCCCGAACTCGGCTCCTCCGAGTCCGGGCCGTAATTTACGTTTTGATTGGTACTTCCGAGTACCTGGCGCCCGAACCAACTTCTTCGCGTTGAAAACGAGCCCCTCAGAAGGACCGCTTTGCCCGGGAGGAACCGTATTTGCACGGCCGCATACGGACCAGCCTCTCAGCTTGTAAAATCCCGGGAGTTGCCCTTATCCGACGGCTGTTAAAAACCGCTGGATCGGGGACAACATCGCACCTCATATGAAGTTTAAACAGACTTTGCGTGTTCGGTTTGGTAGAAATTGATATTAGAAAGGTGCAACAAAATTATCTTTGACCTTGAAGTTTATGGGCAAACAATTTTTTTATTTCGTCTTATTCCACACATCACAAGCATGAAAAATGCAAAAGAGACCATGGATGAACGCTCCACAGTTCTCTTAAAACATTATGATACAGTTTTTTCATTATCAATCTCAATTTATGTTATATTCTCGATATACTTCACTCGCAATGAAATATTTTGCAACAGTTTCATCAATCGCACGCTATACGATATATAAGTTCCATCTGACTAAGAAATGAAAATATAATATAAATAAACTCAGTTTAATAATTTTAAAAACTTTGCCGTCATTGTTTAAAAGAACGATCGAGTTCTGACCAGTGGTTCTTGTTCCACTTGTGATCCTTGTGACGAACAGAATACAACGCACTAAAAAATGTGACGAAATTAAAGGTCAGGGATCAATACAGGTAATTTACAGATGGCAAATTCTTGTCGATAAAGCAAAGAAACTGAAAGGAAAGGCCGTAAATGATACGAAATTAATCTGATGTTAACATTTCGGAATTTATTTACGAAGGTACGTTAGATATTTTCAGTTTTCTGCTAGCTAGGAGATCCTGCCACCAACTGGCAGATTGTTTCAATGTCCGTTGTCTCCTCGGATCATTGAAATCGATTAATATGATACCAAATCGTTCGCTGCAACAATAAATATTAATTTCAGAAATGCATATAAATGTTTCAATTTTAGATAGCCTATAAATCTGACCATATACAGGGTTGCCCAATACCCATGATTATTTTCATTTTTTGCAGTTATATGAAAAATCATGTACAGGGTGTTGCAATTATCTTCACCGCCTTGAATATCTCGTTTAGTTTTAGTAATAGAAAAAACATTAGAGGACAATATTAACTTAACTGAAGGGGCAATATAATGATTGGGAATAAACTTCTTCCAAAATCATTTTTTTCTAGATATCAAGGTCATCAATTTTTTTTAGTGGAACTATATATTTTTTTTATCTCTATAATTATCCGATATTCCGGAAAGTTTCAGCTTCAATTTAGAAAAAAATTTCATTGCTCTATCTCATTCTATTGATAGTTCTTTGATTTTGACACAGATTTCATCGGTTTTATCCATTGTGCGGCCCTCATTCCGGTGCCGCGCAAGATTTCCATCGAGATTCGATGACAAAAAACCGCGCACGTGCAACATATCCGGTTTCCGTCCTTCGGCGCACAGTAGGATATTTGCACAGAAGTCGAAATTTTTAGATTGTTCAAAATAACCAAAACTTTTTTGAAGTGAAACTTCTTTGCTGAGGGTAACAATTTTCTAAAATAACGGATGTGACGTTTCTATATAACGGATGTGACGTTTCGATGTCACGGATATGTGACGTTTCGATGTCACGGATATGTGACGTTTCGATGTCACGGATATGTGACGTTTCGATGTCACGGAAGTGGAAAGTGGGGCGCGAAAATTTAAACTGAGAATGAACGGAGAAGAATAATTTCTTACCCCGACGGGATTCGAACCCCGGTCCACCGATTGGGGACAACCAATGATCTTTAGAATGATAGCGAACATTTTGGAATATATCGCAACGAATAAAATGCTCGGTAGTAGGATCAAACGAAAAGGTTACAAATTCATGGTTATGTTACGACTACAGACATATAGAGATATTTAGACTGCGCCGTCTTACGGGCGAGTTGAAGTAAAATCAAAAATAAAATAAAAATACTAATGTGTGTTTACCAAAATCTAAGTAGAATCCACGTTTTCAATCAAAATAAATAAATATATTTTCATTTAAAAACAAAATTAGTCGCGCAGAAGAAGCTCAGTGTGGTGTTTACAAAGTATTATTATACTGATGTGTGTTTACCAAAATCTAAGTAGAATCCCACGTTTTCAATTAAACTGAATACATATACAGGGTTATACAAACGTAACTTTCATAAAAACTTATTTCTTCAAAAAAAAAAATCAAGTTACATCAGATGTTGGAACTGCGATTCATTTTTCTACAATACAGAGCACCGCTCTTTGTATTACATTTCTCATTGTTGCCATCATTACAGCATCTCTTTTTATGCTATTACATGCATTTGTTATGTGATTCCAAAGTTATTGAACATTATTCATTGTTCTGTCGTGTACAACGGATTGAACACATCTCCAAAGGTACAAATCCAACGGAGACAGATCCGGAGAACACAGTGGCTAACGAATTGGATTATACGTTCCTGAACGTATGATTCTGAAGTGTACGTGATAAATATAAACATAATATGGGAAGCGACAGTGGTAAACATAAACCGAGACACCCTACTTATGGCGACAACAAAAAGTCTTGTATAAAGAGCGGAGCTCTGTATCGTAGAATATGGATCGCAGTTCTATTATATTATTATTATATTATACTGATGTGTGTTTACCAAAATCTAAGTAGAATCCACGTTTTCAATCAAAATGAGTAAATATATTTTCATTTAAAAACAAAATTAGTCGCGCAGAAGAAGCTCAGTGCGGTGTTTACAAAGTATTATTATACTAATGTGTGTTTACCAAAATCTAATTGTAAGTAAAATCCCACATTTTCAATCAAACTGAATACATATACAGGGTTGTGCTAACGTAACTTTCATGAAAACTTATTTCTTACAAACAGGAGCCGAAAGTGTAGAGGAAAGTGTAAAGAAAAAAAAAATATACGTGTGGAAAACCACGCGCGGTGGAAGTGAAACTTCTTGCAGTCTAGTAATGTTTAGAAGCATATTAAGATTGGAAATGTTAAAAAAAAAACAAGATCAGGAACAACCAATACAAAAAAAAAACGAGATCAGGAACAACTAATACAAAAAACAATATCAGGAACAACTAATACAAAAAAAATCATAGAAAAAGTTTCACTTCAAACATAATGAACGATCAAAATTTTCTTCGCAAAGAAGGAGAGCGTATGGGAAATGCTATGAACTACGTTTCTTTCTTTCTCATACGCTCTCCTTCTTTGCGAAGCAAATTTGGATCGTTCATTATGTTTGAAGTGAAACTTTTTCTATGATTTTTTTTGTATTAGTTGTTCCTGATCTTGTTTTTTGTATTAGTTGTTCCTGATCTTGTTTTTTTTGTATTGGTTGTTCCTGATCTTGTTTTTTTTTAACATTTCCAATCTTAATATGCTTCTAAACATTACTAGACTGCAAGAAGTTTCACTTCCACCGCGCGTGGTTTTCCACACGTATATTTTTTTCATATACCTGAATATATATATATATATATATATATATATATATATATATATATATACTAGGGGGCTCCGCCCCCTACTCGCTTCGCTCGCCAACCCCCGCGGCGCCTCGCTCTCTCTCCCGCTCTCTCTCTCTCTCTCTCTCTCTCTCTCTCTCTCTCTCTCCCGCTCTCTCTCTCTCTCTCCCGCTCTCTCTCTCTCTCTCCCGCTCTCTCTCTCTCTCCCGCTCTCTCTCTCTCTCTCTCCCCGCTCTCTCTCTCTCTCTCCCGCTCTCTCTCTCTCTCTCTCTCTCTCTCTCTCCCGCTCTCTCTCTCTCCTGCTCTCTCTCTCCTGCTCTCTCTCTCCTACTCTCTCTGTCCCGCTCTCTCTCTCTCTCTCCCGCTCTCTCTCTCTCTCTCTCCCGCTCTCTCTCTCTCCCGCTCTCTCTCTCTCTCTCTCTCTCTCTCTCTCTCTCCCGCTCTCTCTCTCTCTCTCTCCCGCTCTCTCTCTCTCTCTCCCGCTCTCTCTCTCTCTCTCTCCCGCTCTCTCTCTCTCTCTCTCTCCCGCTCTCTCTCTCTCTCTCTCCCGCTCTCTCTCTCTCTCTCTCTCCCGCTCTCTCTCTCTCCCGCTCTCTCTCTCTCTCTCTCTCTCTCTCTCTCTCTCCCGCTCTCTCTCTCTCTCTCCCGCTCTCTCTCTCTCTCTCTCCCGCTCTCTCTCTCTCTCTCCCGCTCCTCTCTCTCTCTCTCTCCCGCTCTCTCTCTCTCTCTCTCCCCGCTCTCTCTCTCTCTCTCTCCCGCCCTCTCTCTCTCTCTCCCGCTCTCTCTCTCTCTCTCCCGCTCTCTCTCTCCCGCTCTCTCTCTCTCCTGCTCTCTCTCTCTCCCGCTCTCTCTCTCTCTCTCTCCCGCTCTCTCTCTCTCTCTCCCGCTCTCTCTCTCTCTCTCTCCCGCTCTCTCTCTCCCGCTCTCTCTCTCTCCTGCTCTCTCTCTCTCTCCTGCTCTCTCTCTCCTACTCTCTCTCTCCCGCTCTCTCTCTCTCTCTCTCCCGCTCTCTCTCTCTCTCTCCCGCTCTCTCTCTCTCCCGCTCTCTCTCTCCTCTCTCTCCCGCTCTCTCTCTCTCTCTCCCGCTCTCTCTCTCTCTCTCTCTCCCGCGCTCTCTCTCTCTCTCTCCCGCTCTCTCTCTCTCCCGCTCTCTCTCTCTCCCGCTCTCTCCCGCTCTCTCTCTCTCCCGCTCTCTCTCTCTCTCTCTCTCTCTCTCTCTCTCTCTCTCTCTCTCTCCCGCTCTCTCTCTCTCTCTCTCCCGCTCTCTCTCTCTCTCTCTCCCGCTCTCTCTCTCTCTCCCGCTCTCTCTCTCTCTCCCGCTCTCTCTCTCTCTCCCGCTCTCTCTCTCTCTCTCTCCCGCTCTCTCTCTCTCTCTCTCTCTCTCTCTCTCTCTCCCGCTCTCTCTCTCTCTCTCTCTCTCCCGCTCTCTCTCTCTCTCTCTCTCCCGCTCTCTCTCTCTCTCTCTCTCTCTCTCTCCCGCTCTCTCTCTCACCCCCCCCCTCTCTCTCTCTCTGAAAAATACACACTGTCACGGCGCTCAATTTTGAGTTCCCCTTCGGACGGCAACCCGCTTCTCAATTTTCGGATCCCCTTCAGTAGGCAACCCGCTCGGCGTTTTATGTCCTCAGAAACCACAAAACTATTTTATATAATAGAAAGATATGTGATTAATCTACAATAATATTTTTCCATAAACAGTACTATTTAGTAACATATAGATACTTGAAAGTAGCATATTCTCGTGACCAAGAGAAGTGTCGAAAAGCTTGTGTTAAAGAAATGATTTTTTTCACAAGTTTAGTGTGGAAAATCGAAATAACTATATACCTAGGATGTAAAGGAAGGTATATAGAGTAATTTTACGGCTTTTTGTTGAAGTGAAACTTCTTTTGGTAGAGTGTAAGACGAATTCGCGTCACAGAATTCGCGACATGAAAAAGCGTAACGGTAAAAAAGTGGACGTTGCGCCCTATACCCCCTCTTCTCTCCCTTGAGAGCGATGAGTAAGGCCAGCGAGTTTGACGTTGCCTATCGCTGGCAGCTATCCTACACAGGGTGAGACAGTAACTATTGTTTTTTATCGGTTTCTATTTTTCCGTGGTCACAGAATAAGCTTAAAAATGTAATTTATTTAAAAATCTGGACTATTTTCATGAATATCTTTTGAACCGCTTAATCAATTAAAGGTCCCATTATACATAATTTGTCCATCATCTCAATGTCTTTCATTTGCTGCCAAGAACAACCAAATCGGACACATCTAGCTCCAGATATGGTTTTTAAAGTGAAAACAGGTTAGAAAATTGGAAAAATCAGAATATTAAAAAAAAAGGTTCCATAAAAAAGATTTTAACCTTGATTTTCAAATTCAGCGGGAGAAAATCTATAAGAAAAGTTACCTCTCATCAAATGTACATAAAATAAATTTCGTTTTGTAAACTAGCGTTACAAGTGGTATTGAGCGAACAACTGCAAAAGAAGAAAAAGGGCTAGAGATTATGTTGTAGCGAAACGGATATCATAGTCACATCGTAACAAAACTGTAGGGGTAAAAATACGAAAAATTATACGATGGAAATAAGGTAGTAGTATTACTGGGTGAATATTCAAAACTGATTTTCTAGAAAATACAGTTCCGCATGAAACAATCGACATCATTATCATTTTTTCACGTATAATTACCTCCTTTCCGCTTGCATCACCAGCTACATGGCACCCTGTATATTAGGGTGGCTTTTATTTTAGACTTTTGAATTTCTTTGATGGCACCACCCACGGTTCCAAATAATCAAAAAAAATCCGTGCAAAGTTTAAATGCCCACAGATAGCGAGAAGAACGTGCCCCCAATGGATTAAACGTAAAAATAATTAATGTAACGCTCATAAAATCGTTTTTCTCGAATATCTTTGTGCATATATACTACAATAATGACACGTTTCTTCGTTTTCCGACCGAGCTCAAACTTTACACAAATTATTTGGAACAACTCTCGGGAGGGGGGGGGGGGGGCATCAAAGAAATCTTCACATTGATAAGAGTAAATAAGAGCCCCTCTACTGTATATTCTAAGTAAGAAACAAACCTGTATCCTCTTTCCCATTCGAAATTATCTAAAAGCGACCATAAATAGTATCCTCGAATGTTAATGCCATCTACGTGTATGGCTTGAAGCATTTCTCTCAAATAAGCATAGTAGTAATTGATTCGGTCAGTGTCATTGACGGTTCCAAAGTCGGAGAATCCATTTTCAAGAATGTATATCGGCGGATTGCCATATTTCGACGACAATTCACGAAGAACGCTCCGAAAGCCTTCGGGTACCACCTAAAGGAAATATAATAGTAAAGTTGTTTTATGTTTGCGTTGCATTTCATGTAAAAAAACTGTTTTCTACAAGATGTTGAAAAACGTTTAAATTTCAATATTTTTACCACGTCAATAATCAAACCAGAAACCACGAAGATTCTTTAACTTGCAATTTCTTTGTTAACAAATGAAATAGAAATTAAACACCGAAAATTTAAAACATATTTTTTCTGCTATTTGTTGTGTAGTGTATCCAAGAAATTCTGAACGTTACCTGAGAAAATTAAGACTTTTTTAGTTGTTTAGAGATAAGGTGGTTCGGAACCCACCGTAATAAAAAAGTAGGTCCCGCTGAAATAGACGATAGGGAGAGTGGTTGGTAGAGGAGAGAAGTGTGGAACGGGATTTGAAACCCTGAGGGGACCAAATATCCATTACACACACTTATAAGTTGTTTAGAGGTAATCCTGTAGATTTTGACGAGAAACTGGCCAAAATCCAAGTTTCAATGATGAGAACACTCTGGTTCAAAAATTATGCGTGTGTAAAATTGAGCAATTTTAAACGTTTTTAATAGATAAGTGCACCGTTATGTTGGAATATCTCATGCTCCGCTCGTCGTCTCACGAGTCAAGTTCAATTCCGTTTCAATTCCATTCCATTCAATTCCATTCGATTGTATTCCATTCAATTCCGTTTCAATTCCATTTCATTCAATTCCATTTGATTCGATTCGATTCCATTAGATTTTATTCCATTCAATTCCATTCATTTCCAAACAATTCCATTCGATTCATTCCACTCAATTCCATTCCATTCAATTCTATTCCATACAATTCCATTCAATTCCATTCGATTCTATTCAATTCCTTTCAATTCTTTTTAGATAGGCTTTGTTGGTACTAGTTTTATGAGGAAATCTTCCTTCTAACACGTTCGTAACATTTTCGAGTCGAAATCACCAGCAGCAAGCAAGAAAATAGATTTTTCAATTTTTTAAACACTTTTTAGCTAGGCCTTGTTGGTACTCTGTTTATGAGGAAAGCTTCCATCTAAGACGTTCATAACATTTTCGAGTCGAATTAGGCGCTCCGCTAATTTGCACAGACTCTAAAGCGTTTCGAATATTATACGAAATTGCGAATACCTTGATAGCTTCGAAAAAAATGACCTTCAAAAAATAATTGTTTGCATTCATTCCACTCAATTCCATTCCATTCGATTCTATTCCATACAATTCCATTCGATTCCATTCAATTCCTTTTCACTCGATTCCCTTCCATTGTATTTCATACAATTCCATTCAATTCATTCCATTCAATTCTATTCCATACAATTCCATTCCATTCTTTTTAGATAGGCCTTGTTGGTATTCGTTTTATGAGGAAATCTTCCATCTAAGACGTTTGTAACATTTTCGAGTCGAAATCCCCAACAGCGCCTTTTCCTGACGAAAACGCTGGACTTTAAACACGCATACTTCTCAACTAGTTGATACTTAACATTAACACTTGGATTTTCTGTATTTTCTCGACAGAATCTACTGGGTTACATATAAAAAGTTAAAAATTTGTGGTTTCGAAAAATGAAATTTAACCTACAATAGTATTGGTGCACTTATTAAAGGACCATAGCTTTCTAATGTTCGGCCGTAGTACAACAATTACGATTTATGTAGGTCTTTATAATTGATTTATTTTCTCGATCGACATATTAGATTATATGAATTTTTTTCGCGGCGCACAGGTTCGATCATTATTACTTTTATATTAGCCCTACTTGTAGCAATTTTGTAACAATTGTCATACGTATGCTATCCAAATAGTAGAGGAAAAAGGAAAGGTGGTGTTTCGTCCTAGACCCGCTAGAGGACTCCTCAGTAAGGCTATCTAGCGGGCCCTGCCTTAGACACTGGGATGTTGTAAGGCGTTTGGGGAACGTTAATATACTAATAGGTGGTGGATCATATTACAATATCCCAGTGTCTAAGGCAGGGCCCGCTAGATAGCCTTACTGAGGAGTCCTCTAGCGGGTCTAGGACGAAACACCACCTTTCCTTTTTCCTCTACTATTTGGATAGCATACGTATGACAATTGTTACAAAATTGCTACAAGTAGGGCTAATATAAAAGTAATAATGATCGAACCTGTGCGCCGCGAAAAAAATTCATATATGTAGGTCTTTGATCGGAATGAAAAGTTGCAACATTTTTAAGGCGCTAGACACACCTTACACGTGAATGTTCTTGCATACTCACACACCGCTATACAGAGTGTCTTAAAATTCCTTTAACATCCGGAAATTGGAGATTCTTGAAATCATTTGAAGCAACATTTTCCTTTGCAAAAATGGCATTCGTGTCTTTGTTAAGGAATTATTAACGAAACACACGGACCGATCAAAGGACGGACTGTGCCAACACACATCTAGGTCGCGCTTTGATTGGTCCGTGTTTTTCGTTACTCCTTAACAAAGCCGTGGACGCCATATTTTCAAAGGAAAATGTTGCTTCAATTGAATTCGAGAACCTCCAATTTCCGGATGTTGAAGGTACTTTGAGACACCCTGTACATATCTCAGAAGACGGTGTCGTTATAAAAAAATGTTCCTACAGAAGTTGTTTGGTATGACGAACTACATTACACAGTATTAATTATTTTGTTGTGGTTGAAATGGAGAAGGACATTTTAAGGTCACCTTGATTTTTTTAAATGGAGTAGTATATTTTTTTCTTCAGAAAATAATAACGGGTAGTGAGACAAATTCGAAGAGGTGTTACATGATATTATTCTGATTTTGATGAAGGTAAATATAATATCACAATTTTAGTAACTTGATACGGACGCAACCAACGCACAGTGGTCCGGTAGCTCGGTTTTCAGTAATGTTATATAATTAAAGGTGGTTTAATTCGTCTTGATACTAGTTAGAATATTATGAAGTAAAAAATACATGTTAATATTTGTAAAATTGAGGTGACCTTTGTGGTGGTCTTCTTTTATAAAAAATATCTCCTGAACTACTAACTCTTCGACATACATAGGTTAGAACTTTTTTATAACGAATGTCCAGCTGCATCGATTGATGTATTCAAGAATACCTGATTCCATAAAAAAAAACAAAGTTAACCTTTATGTGACCTTTACGCGTCCACTCACGAAAAAATTAATATCATCAAAATATGTTCCATTCGATACCATTCAAGCCTCTGCTGAAACATTTTTTGCTACGAGTAACAATAGCGAGAAAATCAAGATGTTGAAATCGGGTAGGACACCCTGTATATGTGTCTAGTAGTGTGTAAGTTTGCAACCGCATTCACGCCTACGAGGAGTCTCTCGCCTTAATTTGTGCAGTGGCGGCTCAAGTCAAGTGGAGGCCCTAAGCGGTAAAAATTTTGGGGCCCTCGAACTCAACTTAGAAATAGAGTTGCAAGAAAACTCTCCTAAACTGAATTTTTCGTAAATAAATTGAATTTTTTGTAAAGAAAAATCAATGTTGCGAATTCGGGGACCTATGGTATCCCGGGGCGGCCCAGTGGCGGCACAAGTCAAGTGTATGTAGGTCCTAAGCGGTAAAAATTTTGGGTCCCTCGAACTCAAGCTAGAAATAGAAGTTGGAAGAAAACTCTCCTAAACTTATTAACAAAAAAGAAAAGTAATGAAACTATTTCATACAGTTACACATTAAATAAATTTCTTTGAAATTCGGGGCCCCACGCGGCCGCTTAGTCCGCTTACAATTAGATCCGCCACTGAATTTGTGTACAAATCAGAAGTATAATTGCTAAACTTACTTTCAACCATGTGGATGCTGCAGTCTTCCAAGAGGGATCTGAACTATATATTACGCCTTCATCATTCTCTTCAGATGGAACTACTAAATTATTTTCTCCGGGCTCCACCAGTCTCGTAGTATAATGATTTAACCCTAAAAAGTCCGAAGCTCCCCTACGAAAAAGATCATTTTCAATATAATTGTATTCTTGAACCAATAAACATGATGGAATCTATTCGATTTAACGAAAAGTACTGCCCACATATTTACAGTTCAGTTTCCACATTTGAAGAGCGACAAAACGTTATACATATAGATTTAAAACTAGAAAATGAAAGAACGTATATTTAATAAAATTTATACTATGAAGATTCAATAATATCGTAGAGCCTACTTTTTAAAAACTACGAAAAGGATAATAATGCACTTAATTGCGAAACAAATAAAGTGGCTAATAATCAAATTTTTTTAAAATTCCATATCAATAATACAATATTGAAATTCCATATCAGATACGAGCTGCAAACGATTAGAATGTTGTGAGTTTATCACTATAGAGGAGGCTCAACAGTGATTTTTACAGAAACCAATTCCGATGATGTTTTCCGCCTGTATATAGGCTAGGTGGTCAGAGGGTGTTGAGGACTATTAATTACATTCCTGAAATTGTCTTGCCTCTATTTCTATGCGTTGCACAGTTGCTCCAAATCCTCAAAAACTGGATAAAACCCCTAAACGTACTTCAATTTCTCCAAAAATTGGTACCCATGGTTTAAATGGAATTAATTTACTTAGACCTATCTGTCCCTTGAAGGTCGCTTCCTCTCTAGCTATCTTATTGAAACGTTTATATCTCGGTAACAAATTGACGCAAAATAATGTTATTATATTGTTTTCAAATTGTCTGAATATCATCTATAAGAATATGAAAAATATTATTTTTTTTTTCAAAAATTGACTCGTGACCTTTGTAGAACATTTCAAGGTACTAATAAGTCAAACGCATACCACAGTCAAATGTATTTCTTCAAACCATAAAATTTTTATTTCAAACATTTTTTAGTATCATTCATACTTTCCGAGATATTTTGGTGAAAGCTTATAAAATGCTTACTCTGAGCAATACAAAATGGTGGTACGTGAGAATTGGCAGCCATTGCAGCTAATTTTTGGGATATTGCAAGATAATAGTATAAACTAAGACTCTATGTAAGTTATTCGATAGAGTGAGTGATGGTTTTTACTTATCTCTACATCTTTAAAATGTATGTGTCAAATTTTACGTTTTCCCTTCCGTGTAACTTTTAACCGGTTAACATTAACAATTCAGCACTAAAAACGATTGAACTTACCTCCACAAACTGTATCCATTATCTCTATCTCTACATATAATAAAATCGTGTCTGTCTGTCTGTATGTATGTAATTGCACCATATTTGACCTTGTATGTATGACCTTAAATGATAACTCGCTGAATTCGTATCAACACTAGCTATCACATCGTGATAAAAAAACATAGCATTCCATTTAAAAAAATAGAGATGACCTTGAAATCTCCTCTATGCCTCCACCCACGCAGAAAATGTTTGAGTCACAATATGTCCCCCTCTATACCGTGTAAGTTTTCTATATAACATTTTTTCATATTATTACAAATAACGGCAATATTCAAACTGGACATAGTTATTGCCCCACCCTGTTACCTGTAGTCGAAATCCCTGAACAACATACGTGAAATATACATTGCTTTCTTTGAATTATGTGAAACATTAAAATATATCTAAAAAGGGTTATCAGATTGTCTGATAAATGTGGTTTCCAAAACTGGACAGTACTTGCCCGTGGAGGTAATAATCATACTTTATATATTGAATCCAGTGAGGGTCGAACTCGGGTAGCCGCGATCTCTCGTAGCCCTGCCGTTTGCTATTCGCCGCAACTTTACTCTTCATCACATTCGGATAGTCACCTTCTCTGCCGTAAACTGGATTCAAGGTCCAGCCCGCGTTAAATGTATAGGCAGTGTCTATCGACGCATTGTCCCCTGGTGTCTTCGGTAGATACCCAAACAAGTTCACTTGGAATCCCACTTCCCCGTTTTGTGCAAGTTTAAACTCCTTCTGGTAAATCCTGTAGGCTCTCGCGTGTGCTTTCAGCATATTGTGGACGCACAGGTACTCTCCAAAACCGTGTAGCTTTTTCCCAGGCGCATGTAAGCCGGACGAGTAACTTAATTTGCACATGCCGCTCGGCTCGTTTATAGGAATGAACCGTTTCACCTTTGATCCGAACTCTCTGTACACTACCCTCGCGTAATCGCCGAACCAATCGACCATTTCCGAATTCAGCCATCCGCCGGCATCTTCCAAAACTTGTGGATGATCCCAGTGATATATAGTAATGAACGGCTCAATCCCGTTCGCCAGAAGCTCGTCGATCAGCTCGTTGTAATACTTGACGCCTTCATGGCTAACCTTGTTCGAGAACCCGGTCGGCAGTATTCGCACCCAGCTCACGGAGAACCGATACGAGTCGAACTGTGTTAAGGATTCTCAATTACTTTTCTCAAATTCTCTGGACTCTATTTCTGTGCGTTGGTATGATTGCGTTTGTAGCGTGTCTGTGCGTTGGTATGCCTGTGTTTGACAATGCGTCTATGCGTTTAATATGAAGCCTCAATAACGTAACGTTTTCGATAACAATAGGGTACCTTGAGCACCCAGCAGACTTTGAACAAAATTATTAGTATATACATATGAAATGGCAAGGGCTACTCTTAAAACGATAGCAATTAAGTTTCAAGATGAAACACTCGTTCCCAAAATAATACCATTCGATTCCATTTCAATTCCATTCCGTTTCAATTTCATTCGATTCCATTGCAATTCCATTCCATCCAATTCCATTCGATTCCATTGTAATTCCATTCCATTCCATTCCATTCCATTCCATTCCATTCAATCCATTTAATTCCATTCGATTCTATTCCATACAATTCCATTCAATTCCATTCGATTCTATTCAATTCCTTTCAATTCTTTTTAGATAGGCTTTGTTGGTACTAGTTTTATGAGGAAATCTTCCTTCTAACACGTTCGTAACATTTTCGAGTCGAAATCACCAGCAGCAAGCAAGAAAATAGATTTTTCAATTTTTTAAACACTTTTTAGCTAGGCCTTGTTGGTACTCTGTTTATGAGGAAAGCTTCCATCTAAGACGTTCATAACATTTTCGAGTCGAATTAGGCGCTCCGCTAATTTGCACAGACTCTAAAGCGTTTCGAATATTATACGAAATTGCGAATACCTTGATAGCTTCGAAAAAAATGACCTTCAAAAAATAATTGTTTGCAATATAATGTTCCTTCAAACCATTCAAATAGTACACATAGTATTTTTTGTACCCCCACAAATGGAGGAGAAATTTAGGTGGCCTTTGTGACGTTGGAGTTCGTGCGACGTCACTTCGCCGTTAAATTACGGACTAAATAGCCATTTCGCGTGTGGACCAGACTGACCCAAAACCGTATGGAGAACCACCCGCAGAATTAGAGCGCTCCGAGAGGAAGATCTTACGATCTCGAAATTCACTTCTAACGCCACCTATTGCGCGTACCGAGTACGACATTTCAGAGACGTGCGCAGAGCACATCACTCCGTACGACTCCCGAAGGGCACCCCGCATCATAGGATCACCCGAAGATAAAATATGGCCAATATTGCGAAACATCCAGATCCGGAATCAAAAAGGAGGCTTCAGCACACGGGCCAAGTAACCCGGAGACGACGACGTGGGACAAGGGACCCTTTTGCGAACACACATTCTCTTCGCAATCCCTCCGTCGTCTCACCACGCTCAACAAGGGTCCCAGCGAGGGTAGTGTATCAGCAGTCCTGGGAAAATTTAATTTCCTCGTTCGCTAACGAAAAGCGATCGTTAACGTTACGTTACGATTTGGTCTGGGGCCCAAGGACCATTCGAAGGGCCGATCCTGCGACTGTTCCAGTCGCGTTGCGGAAGTAGCCAATGCGGGAAGAGTCACTGTCGCGCTGGTCATTCTACGGAGTAGATAAGTTCTCGGATTACCGTGCATTTTCCGCTAGGGATAAGTTAACGTCTAGATTCTCGCGTTGCGGGTGGTTCGAGTGGTTCCCGACGAGAAACTGCTGCGATCGTCGACGCAGGATCGAATAGCGAGGAGAGAAACGTACGCCAACCACGGTAAGTCGATTTTGTGACTCTTCGTTCGTATCTTTTCGCGGTGGCTCGTAGTTTTCGCGCGAGGACGAGTCGAGATCGCCTCGTCCTCAGAACTTCGTAGCTCGCGTCGCATTCGGTAACGCTTTGAGCGGACATTCGGTTAGCTTCCCTTCGCGTAAAGGATTTCGGAAGTCTTCCTCCGGAGCTGCGTCTCAAGAATAGCGAGTCGAGAAATTCCGTGCGGCGCGGCGTAGACGAGGTTAGGGCGAGATCCGTCGGCCCGCGAACGTGCAGAGTCTACGCGATCACATGCGTACGACCGCGGATTATTTAACGCGCGGGATTTACGCCGACCATTTGCGTCTCGCGAATCCCGCGTCTCGAAGCGGATTTAATTGTACCATCGAACCGTACTCTCGCGAGGAGAATTGACTAACGCGCTCGGTGAAATTCCACCGGTTCGCAAAAGTGTATAAGGAGCGCGGGCTTCCGGGTCGCGGCCACGAGGCCGCTCTTTTGTGTATTGACGAAGACCTCCAATAAAGGACTCTGAGCAAACCCGGTCTAGTTCCTTTGCGCCTGCGAGATCCGCCCTGTCGCGAGGGCTGTCACCGTTCTTCCCCGTGTTCGGATACCTGGCCTTCGCGTTGCTCTTTCACCTTCGCGACCCACGGGGACTCGGCTCTTCGTCGCGTTTCGCGTGGTGCTTCTGAGCACCTGGCGCCCGAACTCTCGTTTCGTGTCCTAGAATAGCCGCCTCCGCGAAACCACTTTGCACCGGGTTGTATACCGTGCTCGCGCGACCGTGCACGGCCCGGTCTCCGTGCCTATAAAAACCCAGGGTTGCCCCTTTTCGCCGGCTTCCCAACCGCGCGGAGAAAGGCGACGTCACACCTTATTTAAACGGAACACCCTGTATGTTTGACTATACAGTATTAAATTCATATCATATTCAAAATCAAGGTTTCCACCCACTTATTTACCACAGTTATTCGTTTCCTGTAGGTGAAGGTGTGAAGGACTTATGAACGTCCACGTTGATCTTTCAAGGGTTAGAGTAAAACGCGAAGAAGATTTTAAAATAAGATTATAATAGTGAAATGAGAAAAAGTATAGTTACCCCCAATTGCTTCAACAAAGCTACATCTTCTTTATACTTATAATAAGAGTTTGCGGCCACGTCGCCTGTGTCATTGTTAATGATACGTCCATCTTTAAGGTGGCAGAATCGATCCCAGGTACTTTCTGCTTTATCTAAATTATTCATGAAACGAAAAGAAACGTTAGAAAAGTTTTCAGTACAGAGCGGCTGGATTTGAATTTCAGGAACCCACCGCTCACGTTCCAAGCTCCCTCTATTTGGTATGCGGCCGTCGCAGCTCCCAGGAGAAAGTTCTCTGGGAATTTTAGATATTCCTCATTCCCCTCCGCAAATTTACCATTTGCAGAACTAGAAAGGGCAAATTTAGGAAAACTGAGGGATTGAATGAACTGGCATGCCGCAGAAATTCGATATCGGCATAGTTCGACATAACCAGAAAGTCCAGTTCTGTCCTTTTGTCATCTCAAACTAGGATTTGTCGGTTTTAAAAGAAAATTATGCAATTCAAAAGCTCGTTTTTTCAGTAAAACACCCGTTCTAAGTTTGTACATAACACTTATATATCTTCTAGTAAATTTTTTCCATTAGCTACAAAAACTGATATTATTAAGTTATCCGGACAGATATTATCAAGATTATATGAAGATTATTCTACAAAAGATGACTGCGATGTTAAAAAAATGACGAAGAAGAAAATCAAGACATATCTATGATGAAAAATGCTATGGAAATAGCAATAAATAAATATCTGCAAGAACCTGAAGAAGTGAATTCCTCTGGTCCTCAAACATTAAAGAAGTTGTTTTTGGTCTTGGAGACTACAAATAGAAGAAACAAATTTAGGTTTACTATTTAATGCTTTAAAGACAATTAAGACCAGTTCATTAGCAAGTGAGCGAGTTTTTTCTATTCCCGGTAATTTCGTGTCCGAAATAAGGACCCGACTAGCAATAAATCCATTGAAGTTCCATGCTTTTTGAAGTCATATTTTTTTACACAAAGAAAGAAGCAAAATAATAATTTACACAAATATAAAACATTTGTTAATTTCTGTGAATTTTTAAGAGTATTACTTTGCTAATTTTTTATTTTAATAATCTCATATATGTACGTACATGTACCTTATGTTTTCCGTCTTTGTATTTTTGAATTATTATAAATAAAAACAATTAAAAACTTCTATTTTAAGTTGTAAATATGTCTTGTCTTTTATCTGTAAACATTCGAAATCGGTTTAAACCGGTTTCATGGAAAAGTTAAAAACCGAAAACCGGTTTTTTAAAATGTCGATTTTTGTATAAAACTATCTCAAACCCATCTATGTATTTTTCATATTATGAGCGATAAGGTTATTTAGGGCAAACTATGCAGAGTTTCTTATTAAATTAATCAAAAATTTAATCAGTATATAGTGTCGGACAAAGGAAAGTTCAAAATTGGAATTTCTGCATACGAGTATTAACAAATAACATTACCACTAAATGGTTTTCAAATATTAATAACATTCTTCTAATCTATCCTAGCCACACTATACGACACACGACATCAAACTTATTTTATTGAGAAGAGTATGGTTCTAATCTTTTGCATTTTAATTAACATTACAAACTAGCAGAATCTCTTGTGGGAATTATTTAATTACGTAACACAAACGGGACTAATGTAATTAGTAATTACTAGACTGCATTCTATTCTTTGATGTTTGATCTATATAAATAAAAATGAAATGCTGTACGTTGATAAGCTTATCACTTGAGAACGGCTGGACCGATTTGGCTAATTTTTTCAAGAAAATGTTCGTAATAGTCCGAATAAGCTTTTTTGAGAAAGAAAAATTGGAAAAGTTGCCCGGAGAAATGGAAAATTCGGGAAAAAATGAAAGTGCTATTTTCTATGAGATTTTTGTATGAATTCAATACCATTGCAATACAAGAACAATCTACGAAAGTGGACAAGCGAGAGAGATAACCTCTATAATGTATACATATCAACAAAAAATAAAAAAAATAAGTCATTTGGTTGACATGAAATTCTGACTTATGGAACAAAATCGCATGGTTCCTTAAATTAAATATCCATGGCCACAATCGTTAATAGACACGATATTCACTCAGAAATACGTTTGTTTTCTCTTTTGTACTTTGTTTACGTATTTCCAATAGCTTTTCACAAATTCACTAAACGATCACAAACAAATTTACTGAAATTCGGACAGGACAACGTCTGTCGGGTGAGCTAGTTTGAAATAAAAATAATACTCACACCACGAGAAGAAGAAGTACACTTGTTCTGAACGACGCCGACGCTAGCATGACTGTTTCTACACTATAAACGACTAACCAGACACACTTGATAATATATATATGTAAGAAAGTTCGTATCAACCAATACGTTGATAGTATAATCAACAAACTGTTTACAATTCCATTTGTTTATACAGACTACGATATCTAATCTGTTTGGATGTTCTCATTTAACGATTGTGAATGCACTTTATTCATGAGATTCTTTTATATCGGGGAACAATGCATTACAATTTATTTCCTAGTTATATAAATACGAAAACTATATGAAATATTGTAGAAAACGGAAACCGTAGGATCTACGGGAAGCACCAGCTGCCTCGGTCAAACAATTACAAAACTGCTTTATTTTTTAATTTTCATGGAACTTTTAGAAACTTCATTGATATAATCTGAACTGTAGTTTAGTGGTTTAATTGACGGTATGCAATAAGTTTTCGGCCTCGCGAGCCGTGTTTACATGCACTGTCTTTTTCTACTTTCGGCGCGATCGGCGAGGTCACAAACAAAAAATAGAACTACAGCATCGAAAAAACAGATCAGACGGAAGGTTTATCTTAGATTTCAAGGCTTCTTACTGTACATTCTTATTACAGTCTTACTGAGTCGATGGCTCGGTACGACTTTTGACCTACATAGGGAAAACTGTACTAATGCTGCTACTGCACTAGTTAGCAACGCTGGAGTCGGCTGGAGGACAATCAGTAAGACCGACGAACGAGTACAGTACAATGTAAATAGTGTTTTGTTAAAATTTTCGTTAAGAATAAGTATACTTTATCGCTGTATAACTTAATTTCGGACTGTGCTACAGATGTAATAAGTGCGTATATGATTAATTGTAAATCAAATAACCTATTTAACGTTCACTCCTTACTGTTTATCAGACATAACCTCAAATTTTCAGGTGCCAACGGATGGTTCATTTATTTGTATGGAAGTTTAATTAATTGGCACCTATGCCAATTACTAGATATACAGTTTTGGATTTTTTTTGATATTCGAAAGATTAATGCTTTGAATATTTAAAACAAATTAGAAATATGACTTTAATTCGTTAAAAGAAGTCTTATTATCAATTCTTGGCACAGCCAATCATTGTACATTGAAGGGGCCAATCACTATTGGATAATAAGGTGCCAATCATTGCAATGGACATCAGAGAGTCAATCGTTGTACTATTTATTTACCTATTTACCTATTTCGTAGTCATTATTTGAAGCTGTTAGCATTTTTTATCTGTTTCAAGAAATAATCATGACTAAAGTTTCCTCCAAAGGCACTTATTCTAAAAAATACACTGAAGCTGATTTATTTCAGGCTATAGTGGCAGTTCAAAACGGTATGGGAAAAAAACGGCGGCAAGAAAGTTTCGCGTTCCTCGGACTACTCTACATTTCCGACTAAGTTCAGAATTAATTAAATTAAGTCCCGGCCCAAGAACTGTCTTAATAAAAGCTGAGGAACCAATGCTAGTAGAATGGATTTTATTACGAGCAGTAGGAAACCATGTACACTATATAAAGATCTTCTCTTAAATAAACAAAAATAAATTATTTGAAATTTACACAAGAGAAAGATTCGCCACAAAAGGAAGAGTTGAATCGGATGACTCATGTGAACCTTAAAATATTTTTCTGTTTTTTCTTTGAGCATTATCTTTGTCTCTTAAGTTATTTGTACATATTAAGCTGATGATATTAGTTCAGACGTAAATTATACATTATGCAGAATTTAAACCTACATGCAGTACAAACTATTTTCATTTTTTATCTTTATTTAGTTTATCTTTATTTTAATTCCTATTCAGTTCTTCAGTGCCAATAACTGTACCAAATGTGCCAATTACTGTACTATTTTTGTCTTACGATTGTTATTCAATGAATATATTTTATAATAAAAGATTTATGACTCTAAAACCTGTTTGATTTTGTAGAAAAATGTCTATTAGCTTATAATAATAGCAAGTTAAGCTCGTTTAAACATTACCAAAAAAAAAATGAAAAGATTTTTACTAAAATTTTGGCTTAAGGTGCCAATCATTGTACAGTTTACCCTATTACGAATGATAGTACCTATGCAGCTTCACTTTGTTACCGAGTGACCCGGGAGTGAATAGGGAGAATGTGCCAGACGTTTAAAACGCAGCGACAAACTACAAAGAGTGTTGTTTTTTCTGAACTCTAAAGAAAACTGTTTATCCCCTCAAACCTCCGCAATCGAAAATTGAAAACAAACTAGAGTAAAATACAATATTTCCGTTCTTAATTGGTTCAATAGATCAAAAATACTATGGCAATATTTTTAAATTCTTATGTTTTTAATGTTTTGTATTGTGCATAAAATTCACAGCCTAATTATTATTTTCCGCAAACAAATCGTGCCATATTTTCGTGTCAACAATGGTTATGATAACAGCATATTTAATTTTTCTGTCTTCTATCACATTTATGATGCGAATAGAAACTTGGCGAAATAATATGAACATCGTACACTTGCACTGGATTCGTATTCGAGTCAAGGGACGTATCCGTCGTTGATAGATAAAGTGCAAAAATGGAACGATTGATAACATTCGCACATATTGATTACAGATTTGTCAAACTCCATAATCTGGCTTAAAAACGTCATCGCCTTAAGAAAATGTTAAACAAATATAGCGAGTATTGGCAATTCCGATAGATTATGAAAGCGAATCTCTTCGGTCATCATATAATTCTGTATTCCATTTTCTTATATTCTTTCAGAATTCAGCCAAAAATTAAGTAGTGTCACGTCGCTCGGCAACTGGGTACCGCCAGAAAGGCGAAACCGTTTGCGACACCGGGTGTATTTACAGGTTGAAACAATGTTCCGATTACAACCGCCTTTTTGCGCATGCGCGGTGATTTCAGTCTCAATAACGTAACCTTTTAGATAAAATGGGGTACCTTGAGTATCCCGCAGACTTTGAACAAAATCATTAGTATATACATATGAAAAGGCAAGGGCTACTCTTAAACTGATAGCAATTAAGGGGGAGATTACGATTTCCATGGCTCCTTGTTTAGAGGTTAAATTTGCGTTCTTGGGGTTATTTTAAGACAAAAATGTATATATAACAGGTATCGAATGGGCCTGGATTAGCCGGTAAAGTGGATTTTCTGTTTTTTATAAATCTGAAAATATCTCGGTAACTATGTGAAATATGGCAAAATATCAAGAGACCTATTTTGTAGAAAATTAAATTTCCAACAATTTATGTCCTATGACATTTTTCTATCAGCTGCGCAGTTTCTGAGTATACCTTGTCATGCCGTGTCTCGGCGGAGGCTAGAAAACCCCCGAAAAGAACGGCTCCGGGCTTTTATGGCTCTGAGACCGGGCCACGTGCAGCCATATGCACGGGGTCCGCCCGGGACTATGCAAGGCCACGAAAAACCTACTGATCGAATAACGAATTTTGTTCGGGCGCCAGGCACCGCGAGGATGCCACGCGAAACGCGATGAGCCTCTCGTGCTCGGAGAAGCCGAGCACGAGAATCGGATCTTCTAAACGCGATTCGAAAAACGAACGCAACGGGTCCAGGAGGTTCGAACACGGAAAGGACGAGGACGGCCCTTACGGCAGGACGGATCTCACAGGGCTCGAATAATATCGACAATTTTGTCTCGAGTGGATTTTATTCCTTGTCAAACTTACAAATGACGGTCACGTGACCGTAACCCGAGAGCCCGCGCTCTTCATACACTTTTTGCGGACGGTAATTCGGTCGCAGCGCGGTTGTCGATCTTCTATCGCGTGTGAAGGTACGGTTGACCGGTACCGATGAAAATACGATTCCCGACGACCGGGATCGCGTGAAGCGCAGGTGGACGGCGCGATACAGGACTGTCGCGATAGCTTTCGCACGTTAAACGCTCGCGAGGTTGTTATCTACGCTACCAGATTCAAGAGGACTTCAAAACATCGAAAGACGACTATTGTCGCGACACGCGATTCCTCCGAAGAAGCTTCCGTTAACCCGACGCAATGGAACACTCTCTAGACACGAAGAAAATGCTCAAAGTGCTCTCGAGAGCACGAACCGACGGCACGAGACGTAGGACGTCTCGGCGCACGCGAAATTTCGAGGGCGAAACGGCGACCGTTCGTCGGGCTCCTCAGCCGGACAGGTCGGAGCGAAGTCGCCAACCTCCACTCGCCCGAAAAATACTTGAACGGCCGCGAGACCGAGGTTCTCTCTTACGAGAGGCGCGAAGATGTCGATCGCACAAACAATTCGCGAGGGACGCTGACGGTTACGCAAGATTTTGGGTGCTCTTCGTGAGAGCGCTAACGCGACAGTGATCTTCGCCTATCAACGGCTAGTCATATTGATTCTTGTTCCCCCTACCCGAACCTTTGCCGAAATTTCTCGAAGACGCGCGTTAACCGCGCTCGATGTTCCCGTATCAAGGACGTCTCGACGATGGTCCTTGGGCCCCAGACAATAACGCGAAAAAGACTCGGCTCCCCTGGAGCCGAGGAATGCCGTTGCCTCAGCGGTCATCGTCGGCACCATCCTCGCTGGAATCCCATTTCTTTTGCGGGACGAGACGCTGTTGGGAACGCGAAATGATGTCTCAACATCGTGGAGGGTTCCTTCCCTTCAGCGTCTCCTGGTTGAGTGACCGGGTGCCTTCGACGCCATACTTTTGCCCGAGCTCGGGGCTTCGCAAACGTTGGCCATAATTTTCGCCGTACGCCACCCGTAGGTTTTTCATCTTTCCTCCGAGAATTTCGGAGGTCGGGGTTCCGTTTCCGGGTCTGGTCTTCGGCCCTAGAACATGCCGTTCTCGGCATGTACGCTAGATATCAGTACGTTAACTATTGGTTTTCGGAAGTTCTTCGGGGAACGCTCTTGAATCTGTTAATTCTCGGTCTCGCGGTTCATTGTATCTTGGTCCGGTTCTTCGTTAATCGCAGACGTTACGCGAAATTAACGACAGAAGTGACGTCGCAAAAGTTGCAACGTCACAACTTATATTTCGGTGGAGTTGCAGAACAGCTGCCTCTCCTCTGAAATAATGGTCGGGGACACATAAAGGGTCCGTTCTGAAAATACCAAATTCTGGATGACATCTTTCAATGGGAAGGTTATGTGAACAGAGTGAACAGAGCGGAGAGAGCCGGCTCTACCACGCATACGAGAGGCTAGGAGTAGTCTCGAATATCTCGAAAAGTAAAAGAGATCCGCTCATATCTGAAAAGGAGAAAGTTGTTAAAAATGGGTAGTGGCATAATATACTGAAATTTTATCAAAATTAAAATACAAGATTGCGTATTCTATCACTTTCCCGACTGTCGGTGAATAACAAAATAAAAATCCGCGAAGAATTCCAGTGAATATACTACAGGGTGTTTTAAGATTTGAAAAATTCCATTCAATTACATTCCATTCAATTTCATTTATTTCTATTCCATTCAATTTTATTGAATTTCATTTTATTCAATTCCATTCCAATCCATCCAATTCCATTTTATTCCAATCCATTCAATTCCATTCATTTCCATTCAATTTAATTTCTTTCAATTCCATCCAATTCCATTCGATTGGATTCCATACAATTCCATTCAAGTCCGTTTGAATTCCATTCCATTCGATTCTATTCCATACAATTCCATTCCATTCGATTGTATTCCATACGATTCAATTTCATTCAATTCCATCCAATTCCATTCGATTCCATTCCATTTAATTCCATTGGATTGTATTCCATACAATTCCATTCAATTCCGTTTCAATTCCATTCCATTCCATTCTTTTTAGATAGGCTTTGTTGGTACTCGTTGTATGAGGAAATCTTCCTTCTAAGACGTTCAGAACATTTTCGAGTCGAAATCCCCAGCAGCAAGCGCGAAAAATAAATTTTCGTTGAACGAAAGCGCCCAGATGCGCCCTTTAGGCGCTCTTCTAATTTGCACTGACTCTAAAGCGTTTCTAGTATTATACGAGATTACGAATAGGAAACTACTTGTAAAAACGTAAGAGAGTGTAATTTGTCTTCGTAGGATTTTAAGAGATGAAATTGCGAATTTGGATAGCTCAGGCTTGAATAAAAGGAAAAAATAAAAAATTCTTCTCGGGCTCTGGCCGCTCTGCTGCGTCAATGTAGATACGCTACTGTTTTGGGCGTGCATGCGCGAGAAAAGGCGGTTGTAATCGGAACACTGCGACAGATCATCTCAAGTCGTTGAAGCGAGATCACGCACCTACGATTATTGCACTGTTCCAGTATTATCCGCTGTCAACTGTTGTACTCACAATAAATAGTTCGTGTTGTTAATTATAATGTGTTCAATTCAGTGAGAACTCTGACAATGATGGCACCGGATATAAGACCTGAAATTGTGCTTGATTCGTCCTTTAATACCGTTGTGGCCGAAACACTCAGTACAACTTAAGGCCGATAGAAATAGATGAACACTTTACTAGGTAGGTACCTAGCACCTGGTTGGGAGTCAACGGGATGTCTGGATGTCCGATTTTTAATTCTAGTGGCAACTTCTTCGGAGCCAAGTTTGGACTTGTTCCTCGTAGGCGTGGAGGGGGTGGAGGGTAGGGGTGATTAGACATATGTTGAACTAATTGCAAAATCTCTTATCTTGCTGCAGTTCAAATGTCAAAAAAATCTCTTATCTTGCGATTAGACATCCATTGAACCAATTACAATATCTTGTTACAGAAATGCATCGAAAGCAGCGGCTGAAACGAATTGCATTGCATTAGGGTACGCGCACAGTGGATCCGTTTTCGTCCGATTCGCCGACGTCAGATGTTGTGTCTCTTTTCCGCACGCTTGAAAAAAGAGACAGATGCGTCGGACGTCGGCCGAATCGGACGAAAACGGACCCACTGTGCGCGTATCCTTAGACGAACATGCGATGGTGGCGAGGGTGGAGGACCGTCATTGGAGGCAGATTTGGATTTGTTCATCGTAGGTGGGGAGTGGGGGAGTAGACACGTATTGAACTGATTACAAAATCTCTGATCTTGCTGCAGTTCAAATGTCAAAAAAATCTCTTATCATGCGATTAGACATTCTGTTCCGGACATCCGTCACACAGCCGATCCGCCTAGCCGGCTTCTCGCCACGCATCGGATAACATCGTCTCGGTGCCCCCCACTTTGCGTTCGCCGAACAGGTGATTTCGCGTACGAGACGACGGAGCGACCTCGTTACATACAGACAACCTCGTATACACCGTGTTCTTGTTTCACCGCTGGTTGTCTAACCGCCACTCGTCGTTAGATCTCTTTTCGTTCGTCGCGTCTCGTCTCCCGTTGCGTTTATTGTTGCGTCTTTGAATTGTGAGAGTTAAATACACGCATTTGTTACCTATAACGTTAATGTTCTTCTATCCCTCACGAGTGATCTCAGATTCGCTTTCCGATCTCTAACACATCCATTGAACCAATTGCAATATCTTGCTACAGAAATGCGTAGAAAGCAGGGGAGAAACGATTGCATTGAATTAGACGAACATGCGACAGTCAGTGTTCGATCCCTCGTCAGTATTTGCGTTGGCCATATATCAGCGCGCATTTATTTACGGTATCCTTTTTTTTCTTCGTCAGTCCTCGAAATTGCCGTCTCGAGACAATTCAATTGCAGAACAGCTGCGAGGTCCGTGTTTCTTGAACAAGCGTCTCCAATATCATAATAAAAAGTATAAAATAATTTGAAAAAAAATAAAATGGACTAAAAAGTATAAAATAATTGAAAATAAAAATAATTTGAAAAAAAATAAAAATAAAATGGACTAAAAAGTATAAAATAATTTTTAACAAACGGACTAAAAAGTATAAAATAATTTTAGAAAGCAAATAAAAATTTGATATTGTGAATTTTGAATAACTGTGAAAATACTTGTAAGATTTAAAACGAAAAACGAGGGGCGCAAGATAATAATAAGGAATGTAGAGAGTAGCAGCCGTTGAGAAATCTCACACAACAGTAAAAATAAAATTTTTAGTGATTTAGGTGAACTATTCATGAATCAATTATCTATTGCATGCGCCCCACGTTTTTCGTTTTAAATCTTACAAGTATTTTCACAGTTATTCAAAATTCACAATATCAAATTTTTATTTGCTTTTTCAAATTATTTTATACCTTTTAGCCCGTTTTCTAAAATTATTTTATACTTTTTAGTCCGTTTGTTAAAAATTATTTTATACTTTTTAGTCCATTTTATTTTTATTTTTTTTCAAATTATTTTTATTTTCAATTATTTTATACTTTTTAGTCCATTTTATTTTTTTTCAAATTATTTTATACTTTTTAGACCGTTTTAAAAACGTGGTATTTTTAAAAATTTATTTTTATTTAAATAATTATTTTCTGCTTTTTAATTTTATACTGTCAAATTGTCTATTATCTTCATTCTATATTAAAAAACACAAACAAACAAGAAAGTGAGCTAATAAAAACGTTGTAAAAATATAAGTTGTGCTAAAGACCGGTGATTTGACCGGTCGCAGTAGGAATAGGTACACGTGAAGTATCGGTAGGAATAGTGTTAAATAAAAGATATACCTTGCAACTTGTGAAAAAGTATATAGATTTTATTGATTTCATTATTTATTAATTATTTAATACATTGCGAGCAAACATCCTCAACTGACTGCGTTAAATATTAAATAGGGTAATCAAGACACCTATATGAAAAGAAGGAATTTTTGGCTCAAAAAAATATTGTACCCCAAATGTCTATATAATGGTTCGACGGAGAATCTCGGAGTAACGATTCTTTCGCTTGGTAAACAAATACTAGTATAATACTTTATAAACACAACACTACCTATAGAACAAAGCTAAACAGCTTCGCTGTGACGTCATCGGTGAGCAGCGCGACGATTTACTCGGAATAGTAGAATTCACTGAAAAAAATAATATACATATTTATTTTGTACGCAATAACTTCACTTAGTTTCTAATAAATATGTAATTACTACTACAAAAATTTAGTCTAACGTTTTACTAATATTCTCGAAGTTTCAGTTGACTAAAACTGATACAGTTCAATTTTTAAACATATTCAAATGGATGGCTGCGTTGATAATATAATACTTTCAACAAATTTTGTAACATTTTCAAGGAAATATTTAACGCAAAATATTCAATGACATACCTGGTGATTTGGTGGCTTCCCTGTGAAAATCATCATTAACGAACTGCTCCTTTTTTTGTAGACATTATTTCTAACACTTTCAAACACAGACTCTTTAAATTTAATCTCGTACTCGATATTATTATTACCTATATCATACATGCTCCCCACCGTCAAATGGCTTCCTCTCCTTCTTCTTGCACGTATATTTCAATTGATTTTAAACATTTTGATGAAATTATAGCAGAAAGGTGTAACGGTTCTTTCACTTGGTAAACAAAGCAATGATGTACTACCGATCGTCGCACGGCTACTACTACTAGCTCGCTTTTCATATACTGAGTCGGGCTTCGTCGGGGCAAAGTGGGTCCGTGGAGTGGGGACAAGTCGCGCGGCGTGGCGATCGCTGAACGTGATGACGTAGGTTTCGCGGGGAAGTGAAAGGGAAATATTATTAATTGGCATTTCTCCTAAACGGATAGACTTTTTAAAATTTTTTTTTTGAATAATGCATTGTCATCCAGTTCTGAGCCATATGCCCGATTTCAAGTCTCTAGCTCATCAGGAAGTTAGTTTAAAATCAATTGCAAAATTTGCCACCGAACAAACAAACAAACAAACTCACAAACACACAAACAAGAAAGCGAGCTAATAAAAACGTGGTAAAAAGGACCCTTTCCCGATTTCATGCTATCCTTCGTTGATTTACACGACACTCGAAGGTTCGAGCTGACAGCATTGGAAAAGAGGCAATATATTCAATCCGTAGACCCGCGTTTTAGAATACCGTTTTAGTTACGAGGGTTCCGGATTCGGACATTTGCGGACCTGATGTTTAGTCTCAACGACAGCGGCCAAGGTTCGCATCCCTTGCGCCGCACGTGCAGCCCACGTGGGTTATTTTTTGTAATTGTTCCGAGGTGTCGTGCGTACCCTTGGCCGACCATCCGTCCGCAGGCCAAGGGCCATAAACCCGCGGTGGTCCACTCAGGCCCAAGTCGCCTCGCTGCTTCGGAGGTGACATCACCTGGGAATTTTCGGCAATTTTCCGATGTTGACTTGAGGGTGGAGTCTTCTTACTCCGCCGAGGAGAGATGTCCGGGAAGTTCCTCCTCCCTCAAGTCAACCAGCGAATGGGGTTGCATTATCCTCCAAACGGGTCCTTATCGGGGCATCCGCGAGGTGACGACGGAACTCATCCCGCAGCAGCGAGGCAGAATCGAAAGTACCTTCAACTCGTACAAATCGAATTCGTCAACTGTCCGCTAATCGTCGTCTCTCTCCAGTTATGGACTAGAGAACAGAACTTTCGAACACTAAAATATCTCCGACACAACGTTTACCGCTACGGTCCCTGTTCCGAGAAAAACAATCAGCCAAGGTTAATTCGGCGGTCGATCGGGTCGTGTAATTAAACATAACGATTAAAATAATTTATTTATTAATCGAACATTCATTTTTTACCGACACCCAAGATTATTCAGTCAGTGAACGAACCATCGCTGCAAGCGTTTGCCGTGAAAAAAAGTTATTTGAATTCGGTAATTATTCCGTGGCGCAGATTTTCGAACTACATTTTTGTGCAAGATTTGCTGTATTTTTGCGAAAGATCCGCAGTTGTTCCGTGTGTCAATTTTTGCGTATAGCCCTGTTGGATCTGTTACGCAATGTGCGGGACAAGCACATCGATCTTCTATGGTTTTTAAAACCTGAGTGACTGATGAGGAGACAAAAAAAATACACGCGTGGAAAGCCACGCGCGGAAGAAGTGAAACTTCTTGCAGTCTAGTAATGTTTAGAAGCAAATTAAGATTGGAAGTATTAAATAAAAAAAAAACAAGATCAGGAACAACTAATAAAAAACCAAAAAAACAAACAAAATCATAGAAAAATCATAGAAAAAGTTTCACTTCAAACATAATGAACGATCAAAATTTGCGACGCAAAGAAGGAGAGCGTATGGGAAATGCTATGAACTATGTTTCTTTATTTCTTCGCTCTCCTCCTTGACAAGTAAGCGATACCGTTACTCGAGGCTGCGTAGACCGTGTCCGCGTCTATTGCCGGCAACCGTCCACGATTTGAACCCCGAAGTTTCGTTGCTCAGGATCATGCGATCGATCTTGCGCCAATCGACATTGCGCGGTACGACCTCGTCGAGTCGCTCGCCGACTATTTAAAGCCCCTCCGTTGGCGGAACGGGTGGCTTTTCAGTTCCTCATGTGTACAAGTTAACATCTTTCGCTTGTCTTCTATCAGTTTATTTCGGTTGCGACAATCGCTGCGCCTTTTGTATTAACGACCGGTTCGCTCGTTTTCCTCGACCGTTTGATTATATTGTCCGTCGCGTCGCGTTGCGTGCCTTTGCCTCGCGGGAAGATATCCGATCGCACGCGTTCAAGATCTCCGTCCGCGGTGGTCCTCGTGACAAGGATCACTCAAGATCGTCCGTCGCGCTCAAAAGGCAACGTCCAGCACGCCGCAAGATTTCCGACTCCGTCAACCATCCTAAAGTCGCGAAGCGAATCAACCATATTCTTTAAATAAATCGCAGTGTGCAATTTAGTTCGATATTCAATTAATCTCTTAATTTCATCCTCGCCTTTTCCTTGCGCGCTCATTGCTGAGCGGTCCCGGCTTCAGGCGCCTCCAACTCTCGGTCGACGCCGAACAAGCAGTGATATTTTTGAAGTGAAACTTCTTTGCTGAGGGTAACAATTTTCTAAAGTAACGGATATGTGACGTTTCGATGTCACGGAAGTGGAAAGTGGGGCGCGAAAATTTAAACTGAGAATGAACGGAGAAGAATAATTTCTTACCCCGACGGGATTCGAACCTCGGTCCACCGATTGGGGACAACCAATGATCTTTAGAATGATAGCGAACATTTTGGAATATATCGAAACGAATAAAATGCTCGGTAGTAGGATCAATCGAAAAGGTTACAAATTCATGGTTATGTTACGACTACAGACATATAGAGATATTTAGACTGCGCCGTCTTACGGGCGAGTTGAAGTAACATCAAAAATAAAATAAAAATACTAATGTGTGTTTACCAAAATCTAAGTAGAATCCACGTTTTCAATCAAAATAAATAAATATATTTTCATTTAAAAACAAAATTAGTCGCGCAGAAGAAGCTCAGTGTGGTGTTTACAAAGTATTATTATACTGATGTGTGTTTACCAAAATCTAAGTAGAATCCCACGTTTTCAATTAAACTGAATACATATACAGGGTTATACAAACGTAACTTTCATAAAAACTTATTTCTTCAAAAAAAAAAATCAAGTTACATCAGATGTTGGAACTGCGATTCATTTTTCTACAATACAGAGCACCGCTCTTTGTATTACATTTCTCATTGTTGCCATCATTACAGCATCTCTTTTTATGCTATTACATGCATTTGTTATGTGATTCCAAAGTTATTGAACATTATTCATTGTTCTGTCGTGTACAACGGATTGAACACATCTCCAAAGGTACAAATCCAACGGAGACAGATCCGGAGAACACAGTGGCTAACGAATTGGATTATACGTTCCTGAACGTATGATTCTGAAGTGTACGTGATAAATATAAACATAATATGGGAAGCGACAGTGGTAAACATAAACCGAGACACCCTACTTATGGCGACAACAAAAAGTCTTGTATAAAGAGCGGAGCTCTGTATCGTAGAATATGGATCGCAGTTCTATTATATTATTATTATATTATACTGATGTGTGTTTACCAAAATCTAAGTAGAATCCACGTTTTCAATCAAAATGAGTAAATATATTTTCATTTAAAAACAAAATTAGTCGCGCAGAAGAAGCTCAGTGCGGTGTTTACAAAGTATTATTATACTAATGTGTGTTTACCAAAATCTAAGTAGAATCCCACATTTTCAATCAAACTGAATACATATACAGGGTTGTGCTAACGTAACTTTCATGAAAACTTATTTCTTACAAACAGGAGCTGAAAGTATAGAGAAAAGTGTAAAGAAAAAAAAAATATACGTGTGGAAAACCATGCGCGGTGGAAGTGAAACTTCTTGCAGTCTAGTAATGTTTAGAAGCATATTAAGATTGGAAATGTTAAAAAAAAAACAAGATCAGGAACAACCAATACAAAAAAAAACAAGATCAGGAACAACTAATACAAAAAACAAGATCAGGAACAACTAATACAAAAAAAATCATAGAAAAAGTTTCACTTCAAACATAATGAACGATCAAAATTTGCTTCGCAAAGAAGGAGAGCGTATGGGAAATGCTATGAACTACGTTTCTTTCTTTCTCATACGCTCTCCTTCTTTGCGAAGCAAATTTTGATCGTTCATTATGTTTTTATCAGAATATCTTGATGAGTTCCATAAGTGTGAAGTCGGCATGACGCGTTAGCATTTCTGTATGTTTGCATTACTGAACCCCGAATTGTAGATCCTTGGGAGAAAGGGACGAATTGACCAGACACGTGGACGATCCGGCTCGAAGGACCAAAATGTTCTAACTTGATTTTGTCAATCAATTTGAATTGAACGAAGGTTTGAATGGGTTGACGTGGATATGAGAACTGTGATCATTAAGCGAAAGAATGTGCTTGAATGGTTAAGAATGAGTGTCTGAGTGTAACGGTACGATTTGAAAATGAGGCAAGTGGACTGTATAAAAGGGATTGAATGGAAAGAGTCGGATCTGCAATAAGTTAGTTATATTTGTACTATTATTCACAATGATTGTCAAAATTGATGTACAAGTAATTAATTACTGAATACAATAATACTGAATAAAGCTGAGCGGTTTGTCTCGAAGCGAGAGAGACGGCGTTTCTCCGTTAGTGTTATCTCGATCCGTCTGGAAGTTCGTCACGCACCGGTGGTTTCGGTTGAGCGATCGAAATCATTCCAGAAGGATCGAGATTGGATTCAGCCTATGCCACGCTCTTGGCGGCTCACGTGCTCATGCCTCGATGGCAGACGCAGATTTTCAGCGTTCAGGCGGGACTACGCGGGACGTATTATGATTTGCTGTCGGCTAGATGCGATCGGCGGGCATCATGGCGTTCGCGCTCGCCGATCTCGAACATGCCGCCCCGCCTCGACTTGTCGAATTTCCGCGAGTGTAAAAGAAGGAGATAACGTGGAGATTGGTAAGAATCATTGTAACACTCTGAAACAAAGAATTATACAATATTGATATTGAGCTAAGGAAATTCTGTCTCGAACAAGAAGTGTCTCAATTGATCGCTTGAAATTTAAGGCATGACGTCACGGTCGATGTCGTCAATGAATCGCGCTTGCGCGGGTGAATCGTTCGCTTACTACGCAGTGTTCGGATCCGGCGCACTCATTCGCACGCGATGGCCACCAGATGGCGTAAAAACAGAGCCGTGTCTAGAATAAGGTAGCAGAGCGGCCAAAGACCTTTTTTTTTTTATAGTGCGGAAATGCGTTACGCATACCCTGGCCCCCTGGGGGGGGGGCAGGGTTATGTGGAACTGTCCAGAGGACTCACCGGCCAGCCTCTACCCACTAAAACCACACTCCCACCTAAGCTATTGTAAGGCGGGGCCAGGATCTCGGAGAACTCAACTGGCCACCTCCTTAGCTAACAAACCGCCCTGGAGGGGTGTGAAGCTCCCCCCCGTGCCCTACCTAATACCAGACCCCGGGCGGAGGGACCCGCCCGGTGTCCCCATCCCTGGAGCCTTCGAGTTGGGCTTCCCGAACCCCAGTTCGGTCCACCCACAGCTTCCGGAGCCTTCGTGCGCTGCTCGGGGCAGCAGCAGTGTGTGACCCCCTAAGGGGGTCACCCACCACCGCCGCCCGGCCAGGGCAAGAAGGCGCCGACACCGGCAAGGAAGGGTCGTCGGAGACGCACTCGCACGCACCGACCCTCCCCACCCCACCCCCGACGCGCCGCCCCACCGGAGCCCGTCTCCGGTAGATGGCCGACACCCCCTACAAGGGACCGGGTAAAGGTCCCTCCGGGGTGCCGGTCCATCTGCCGGGAGAGACTCCCTCCCCCCCAGGGGGCGGGGTCAGCTCATTCCCCCGGCCCCGCCATCCTCCGCCCACCGGGGTGAGGGCAATCCACGGCGGTGGTGGGGACGGCTACCCCGCCCCCTACGCACCGCAGTAGGTATACTATGGGGATTCTAGACCAGGGGGGAACCCCCCCCCCTGGGTGGTGGGGGTAGACCCCCCCCCCGCCGCTGAGTCATTGACCCCCCCTTCCCCAACGCTGGGACATTCCCCCCCTCCCCCCGCCGCTTAGTCATTGACCCCCCTTCCCCTCCCCTACCGCTTAGTCATCCTCCCTCCCCCACATGCACCCCTACCCCCCCTTAACCCCCTCCATTGGGGGTATCACATCCGGTGTCATGTTTCAAGGTTGACCTTGAACGTGCTCTAACATGACACATCGCGGTGAAAGGAGGGTGACTCATTTGTGGGAGGGGGGGGGGGTTAGGATAGAATTAGGATAGGGCTAGGATAGGGTTAGGATAGGCGAGGGGGATGCCAAAAAAATAGACGACATCCCCCTCGCCTATCCTAGCCCTATCCTAATGCTATCCTAACCCTATCCTAGCCCTACCCTAATGCTATCCTAACCCCAACCACCAAGCCTCCCCTCCCTCGGTTTCCATTTCAGTTTCTAGACAGTGCTACGTACTGTACATGTGTTATACCTGCACGCGCACTGTACCTGTACCTGTACCTGTGCCTGTACCTTTACCTGCACCTGTACCTGTGCTGTGGATGAGTCGCAAATGCAAACGTTCGAGGCCTTGAAGGAGAAGGCGAAAAGACGATATGGACAACATCATTGACGACGATCGGCTGGAGAACTTTGGAATAAGCTTTCATGACAATATTAAGATATTAATCGTGAACATGTAAAAAGAAATACATCGACCGATCTTGAGAGATTCATGGATAGATGTACAACAGCCATACTGCGTACTGTACAACAGGCATACAACGTACTGTTCAACCGCCATACTGTACCTGTACCTGTAGCTGTATCTGTAACTGTACCTGTACCTGTACCTGTTGCTGTACCTGTAGCTGTAGCTGTAGCTGTACCTGTACCTGTACCTGTACCTGTACCTGTACCTGTACCTGTACCTGTACCTGTACCTGTACCTGTACCTGTACCTGACGTGAAATATATATATTTCTTATTATATTTATAAAGGATATTCAAATAATCTATTACATCATGGTTCAAATCATTAGCATTAAAACTGTCATAAATGTGTACATTGCCGTTGCCTTCAGATCTTGTGCAAATCCAATGTTTTACTACCTTTTCTCCAAGTTCAGCAGTGTATATTATCTGAATATTCGTCTCATATTCAGGGATCTCTTGTAAATTACTCAAAAGCTCGAACTTTACCTGTATCTTCAGCAAAATTGTATACTCCACGCTCGTTTAGATTTTTGCTCATAATTTCATGAAATAAATTAATATGTTTATCTTGTAAAGTAACAACCGGGTTTTATGACTTCTTTACATTCGGCTGTTACTAAAGTATAGATATAACCATCATTGAGGAAACATTCTGCAGACGCTGCATATTCATAATTATTTTGTTCGATATGCTGGTCCGTGATCATTATACATTCATCAAAAATTGTGAAACTTTCAGGATTCATTTTTTCGATTTGTGATTGTTACATCTGTTTTCTCTTCATTCCCTTATTTTTTTACCTCTTTGCTTTGTAGAGAAAAAATCATGACTACAACGTTATTTTTCAACAAGATAACGCGGTGATACACAATGCTAAGAAGACTCCGGAGTGGTTTAGACAAAAGAATTTGCAACTAATGAACTGACCGTCACATTGTCTGATCTAAACCCAATAAAATAAAGCAGTTCTTTTGGATTCAGAATATTGATTTCTGCTTTCTTATATTCCTTAATTATTTTCTAGCCTTCCTTTAATCGTATTATCAAAATACTTGAACATTTTGTTCAAAAATAGTAGAGTTCTTATAGAAATTTCGTCCACTGTATTTGAACATGGATTTCCTGCGATATGGTCCGCTCGTTATTCTCGATTGTTCCCGACAAAACTAAGCGTTAAGAAATGCTACGATTGACGTTCGAATTGAATTTTAATGTCGAACCAACGGTCCCCGATCGACAACAGCCTACTGCTTGATGATACATGACCGCATCGTGGAGGACAGTCCATTAATGAACATTGTTCGAAAAATTACTTAAACCGCTGTTATGTTGACAAAAAATATATACTTTATCAAATGAAATAATATTATGTGAATGATCTTATTTTTTAAAATTTAAAAACAATTCTCCTCCTCCTCCTCCTCATACAATTAAACTCGTATTTATTAAAAAGAAAAAATTATAGTAATAATATCACCTCCCTCCACCATAGAGCGAGATATGGTGGTAGGGGTATTCATTATAAATTGCTCGCTACTCGTCATAAAAAAACGTATACAATCACAGTCGCTATACGACGTTACATCGCGTGTATGATCTTATCATCCGACCGGTCAACTTCGCGCATTCCCCCTTTTCTTTGACAGTAAGTACAATAAAAAAGTTTTTAAAAAACGATGTAAAAATCTAGTGAAAAAACATACTTTTATTTAGATGGATCAAATTACTCACATCATTGACATGGGCGGATTCATTGTGAAAAAAAGATTTATATGCAAAGAATTAGCCATGATCGATGTTTGTCGCGACGGCTCGTTCGAACTCTCTGAATTTCGCTTGGGAAGGAACTTTCGTTGTTTATCCGACGCTGACAAAAAGTCTGCATGGTATGTCAGCAATTTCGTGCATGGGATTCCATTTAAAGATTTCGGCTATGAAAACTATCAACAACACGATATATTTGAAGTTATACGAAATTTTGTGTGCGATTACGCGAATCCTGTCGTAGCATACAAAGGTGGATGTTTCGAGAGAGACATCCTTCGGCAAATGCAAATAAACTCGATAAATTTAGAAGATTTCAACTGTCCGAAATACGATGTACTAGTTCACGATCCTATGTATAAAATTGCTGACGGCGAACCGTGTCGACTTCACTGTTGGCAACCGGTAAAAAACGTCAAAACGAAACCGTATCATTGCTGTCTGCGCGAAGTACAAACATTTCGAGCATGGGTTAACAATGATAAAAACACGTAAAGTATCAGTTATAAAAACCCGTCTACATCTTTGAATTTTTCCCGCGAGTCAAAACCGTAAAACACGACACCTCCTTTTACGTTTTTGATTTTTTTCACACAGAGTGTCACAATGATTACGAAATCCGAGGGAGCCGTCGCAACAACCGATCACGCAACACCACCACCCGATTATCGTCTCGAAAGCGACAGACTACAAAGTTTTCACGACTGGCGTTACTCACACATCGTCCAATCGGAGAAACTCGCCGCTGCAGGATTTTTCCATCTGGGTGATGAGGATTTCGTTGAATGTTTCGAATGCGGCATACAGCTGACTCGATGGGAAGAGGATGATGATCCTATGACGGAGCATCGCGCCTGGTCAAGATCCTGCGGATACGTTTGCGGGGTGAACTGCGGCAACGTACCGATCGGAGTCGATCCGGATACAATCCCGCCAAACCCTCGTGGTATGGATGTCTGTGGAATCGCGAAAGAATCGTCGCTCGAACGTGATAAAATAAATTTTAAAAAATGAAAAAACTAATGTAATGAATATAAGATTTTTTATTAAAAAATAATTGTATTGATTATATATGTTTCTTCATTGAGTCTGCAAAAAGAAAAAACGTTATTAAGTATTAATTTTAAGTAATTAATAAATATATAAAATTATTAATTTTATTTTACTCACAGTATCTAAATATATACTTTTATTAAATAAAAAAAAGGTATAAAAATTTTTTATTTATATCGTCTGTATCCAATAATAGCTGTTTGCTGTCGAAGTCTGAAATCACTTACTTTGTCATTTTCCTCAATATTGTCAGCATCACCTTCCTCTTGTTTCTTTTTTCATGATCTTTTTTGATAATTCGTTGCAAACTCAGCGAGGCACATATCATGTAAATCAATATCTCTTCTACTATAATTATCAAATATATCATCCATATAAATATCGGTGGAGTCTTCATTTAATTTTTTAAAGCATTCTCAGATTTTAACATTAATACACGTTCTGATATCGGATTGGTATTCATGTATACTGCCTTTCTACTTTGCTTTGTAAAGGTAATGATAAAACACGATAGGCTGCTTCTTGTGCAGACATTAAATTACTATTTAAAAAGCATTGGTAATATTTCGAAACTTTTTCTCTAACATTCTTATTGTTTATTATCACAATCAATAGCAGTTTCCCTTAATAATTTTGATAAACCTCCTTCAATTTTACTAATGTAATTGGTTATATAACTCACCGCCGAATATTTGTCAAGTACAAACTGTAATTCCATATTCGATTCGAATAATTGTAAAATATCTGCTTTATAACCATTAATATTTACTTCAAGGCTGGGATCGTTTTTAAAAATATCCGTTTTTTTTTTAAACTACTTCATCATAGCTCATAACTATTTTTTCTTATAAAATTCATTTATTAATTCATCAATAAGTTTATAGGATTTAGGCGCCATTTCATTTTTTTTTTATTTAATGGTTCAAGAATCATCGTTCTTCTCATTACTGGATAAGGCATATAAAATCGACGTAGCTAATTTCTTTGTCCTTTGTAACAACTATGATTATGTTTTGTACATTTGAAATTTAATTTATGCAATATTATCGTCATATCTATATGTGATAAATCGGGCAATTAAATCAATCAATTCTTTGTTACCAATATGATCGTGTCTATCTTTAACACTATTGTACATAGGTGCTCATTTCAACCACAGAAACATATGTTCATGTGGACTTCCACGTTGCTGAATTTCCACTCGTTCATAACTATGAACAACCTCATATTCTCCGAAATTACTTTGTTTTTGTCTTAATAACCACATAAGCTTATGTGCCTCTATGATCGAAATATCGAGCGCATGTAACGGGATCATTTCTAATTAGATCAGTTTTGGTATTGTAATCCAAACGAATGCGTCTTGTACAGATAATGTTTTACCACCATCGCGATATTTCATAAAATAATAAATGTTTGTAATAACTCAGGCCAGTAACTTTCTGCAGCCGACACTGTCATAAAGAAAGTGGGTTTACTCAATTGACGGATCATTGCTAGTAACTCTTTCTTTTTTTGTTCCCAATATGCTTGGCGATGAACGAATATTTTTAAGTAACTTGAATCCGTCAGCAAATTCAATCAAATTATTCATAAAATCTGGATTAAAAACATCTTGAGCACGTAAATTCTTATTCGTATTAATTTTTAAAAAAGAGGGGAACGAAATCTCCGCTCACGATATTAGAAAAGATGTTTGGACATGATCTTACATCGAAAAAGAAACTCTATACTGCTCTGAAACGGGCTCGCGCAATTTCGCGGTAGTCGCGTCGAAAAGATAAGGAGAAACTCTATACCGTTCTGTTAATTAAAAACTCTCTCTCTTACATCGTGAACGGTCTCTCTCTCTCTCTCTCTCTCTCCCTTACATCGTGAATGGTCTCTCTCTCTCTCTCTCTCTCTCTCTCCCTCTCTCTCTTACATCATGAACGGTCTCTCTCTCTCTCTCTCTCTCTCTCTCTCTCTCACTCTTACATCGTTCAGGACAATCGTCTTAAACGAAAGTGCACGTGTTTTCGTGGGAAACAGTCTTTGAAAAAATCAAGGTCAACCCCTCCCCCATAGGTAAGAAGCACGTTCGAACACGTTCGAACACGTTCGGACGCGATTCTACGACTCTTCGATTCTATGACTACCTCTATGAAGAAGAGGAAAGAAATGATAATGAAAAGACTGTTACGGATGACGAACAAATGTTCAAAATCATCTCTGGCAGGAACCGTCCTAGATTAAATACACGGATTCACCCCTAGTTAAAACTACATATCTGTTTAGTTTAAAATCAAATCATAAGCACGACCAACTGGCCGTTGACAAAATACGAGTATGACTAAGGGGTACTGACAAGTGCCACCTGTCATTCCAGGGGTATATAAACCCTTGCATTTTCACTCTCGTGGGCTAGTACTTACGTAGTCACGAATCGTGTCGCGTCGTGCTGCATCTCGTAGAGTCAACTGCCAGTGAGATCGGGCTAAAGTTCCCCTTCGCATCAAATTTAACCATATAGATTCCGCGAGTCCGGTATAAAATCTATTAGGCATTTCTTCAGTTGTTCTCGAGACCCCCGCATTGCCAGTGCGTCAACACCGAGCATTCTAGTTAGGTAATTACACTTTTATATAATCCCATTATTCAAACGCGACATTTACACAACTGTAATTATTCTTCAAGTAGAATATATTTGTGTTCTTGATAATTTCGCATCAACGCATTTAACCCGTAATTATTGTTTTCCAAAATCCTAATCAAATAATTGAACATCCCACACGATACAATCTTACCGCTCGGATTGTATCAATTTAAATTATTCTTGTTGCGAGGCCTACTAACAATCTTAGTGATTTCCCAATTACTTATCAGATTCGTCTGTATTATCACTCAACCACCTAGCGGCTCCCTGGTAAACATCAGGTTCGTCCGCATCCTAGCAGCTCCCTGATTGCGTGATTCGTATCAGGTTCGTCTGTACTCTCACCCAATAACCTAGCGGCTCCCTGATCAACGCATCAGGTTCGTCCGTTACCTAGCAGCTCCCTGATTGCGTAATTCGTATCAGGTTCGTCTGCATCCATCCTAACAGCTCCCTGACCAACGCGTCAGGTTCGTCTGTGCTCTGTTCTAACATCCTAGTGACTCCCCAATTACTCATTGGGTTCGTTCACGAAGAATCACAATTTCTAGCAGCTCCCTGACCAACGCGTCAGGTTCGTCTGCGTACCTCCAATCCTAGAGGCTCCCTGATTGCGTAATTCGTATCAGGTTCGTCCTCGTCGTCTAAATTCCTAGCGGCTCCCCAATTACTCATTGGGTTCGTCCGCGTACCTACTAACAAACTGATACCTTATTCCCAGGGTAATAACCCTTCGCCGGCCACTCGTGCTGCTCACGGCCCTGGCTCGTAACAAGACTGAGTGAAAACAGAGGCGGTGGTCAGATATCGCGAAAGGTTATCCAAAAAAGCTGACGCTGCAGTTTTGCACGTGCGAAATTCCTGTTGCTATGGGGTATCATATTACATACCGCGAAACCCCCTCCACCTCCCCCTACCCTACGAACATGAGAAACTGTTCTTGAAAAGAAGTATCATATTACAGATGACTCATCACTCATGACTCATCACACGTTCAACTTTACTCAAAAAGCTGACGTTCAAGGTTATTCAAAAAAGCTGACGCTGCAGTTTTGCACGTGCGACGGGGTATCATATTACATACCGTGAAACCCCCTCCACCTCCCCCTACCCTACGAACACGAGAAACTGTTCTTGAAAATAGGTATCATATTACAGATGACTCATCACGCATGACTCATCACACGTTCAACTTTACTCAAAAAGCTGACGTTCAAGGTTATTCAAAAAAGCTGACACTGCAGTTTTGCACGTGCGACGGGGTATCATATTACATACCACAAAAAGCTGACGCTGCAGTTTTGCACGTGCGAGATTCCTGTTCGTTGCTATGGGGTTATATTACAAAACCCCCTTCCCTAGGAACGATTTCCCAAAAAGCTGATGTTCAAGGCTATCCAAAAAGCTGACGCTGCATTTTTGCATGTGTGACGGGGTATCATATTACATACTGCGAAAAAAAACCCCTCCCCCTCACCCCTCTCCTACGAACACGTTCAAGACGGGGTATCATATTACATACTGCGAAACCTGCCTCCCCCTTCCCCCTCCCCTATGAACACGTTCAAGGTTACCCAAAAAGCTGATGCTGCAGTTTTGCACGTGTGAGATGCCCCTAGGAGCAGGTTCGGACACGTTCAAGGTTATCCAAAAAGCTGACGCTGCAGTTTTGCACGTGCGAGATACCCCCTCCCCTCCCCCCGCAAAATATGCTCGCGCTATACGGTAAGTTAGTATGGAACAGAACCAACTTTTTCAGCTGCGTCGGTAAGGTAGGAATCTGCCTACAATGATAACTGTGAGTTAGAACCCGCCTATACATACTACTCACCGCCAATACCGGGGACAAACCCACAGCCCCCCCCACTACGGGGAGGCACAAGTTGACGCGAGGAGGGGATCACACCTCGCGCCCTCTCCCCAGACGCCGGCCCCCCTCACCTGGGGCACAGAAGAACGACAGGGAGAGGACCCCCCCGTCGCTGCACTCCTACCTCTCTGCACCGCCCCCGTGTTCCTCCCTGGATTACGGGGCGGTGCCCGACGACGCGGGGGACGCCCCCTCGCCATCGCTCTCCTCGCCGAGCCCGGGTCCCTTTCCCGGGCTCGCTCGGCGGCCTCCTTCCGAGACATCACAGTCTCGCAGAAGGAGGCCACCGCCTTCCACGACCTCTCGCTCTCGATCAAGTGGTCGACCAAGACTGGGAGCGAGAGGTCCCACCCTTCCACCGCGGCTCTAAGGACACGTCTCGGCTCTGCCCATGCCGGGCACTCCTCCAGAGTATGCCGCGCCGTGTCCACCTCCTCGCCACAGTGGCGACACTGTGCCGCCGGCTCTCTGCCCACCCAATCATCATGTAGGTACTCACCGAAACAACCCTTTCCGGTGAGCACCTGGGTGAGGTGAAAGGTCAACCCAATTCGACTCCTGCACCAGTCCTCGAACCGGGGCAGGAGGTCCCGGACGAGTGGACGATCCGAGGAGGCCAACATTTGCCTCCATCGGTCGAACACTTCCTGCCGTGCCTGGCGCTTCAGATCCTCAAAATCTAGAAGTCTATTCAATTTTGTTTGCATGGCCTTTTACTTTTAGTAACAGAATTGAAACTGCATGGCCCTTCAATTTTCCTTGCATGGCCCTTTACTTTTAGTAACAGTATTTAAACTGCGTGGCCCTTAATTAATTAATTAATTTGCCGTATGTAAACCAGACATTCGCATGGTAGTTTAGTACCATTATTTATGCGTGCAACAGTTAATAACTGCGTGACCTTTTATTATTTCATTTTTCTCATTATTCGAGCATGGCCCTTTGCATAGCGAAACACGTTTCCTTCATTGTTTTGTTTTTGAACAAAATATTAAATATTAAATATTGCTAAATATTTAATACTCACGTTTTCCTCGTCGCCACTTGTATTTACTATCCTCTATTAAGTACAATGCGGAGAATTTAATATAATAAAGTATAGTATAGAATAATATGAAATACTCTCGTATTGCTGTATACTATTAGATTTCGTATCCACGCTCTCAACGCCTTTCTGTCATTCAGTGTTTTTCGACTGTTCCGCGTACCGCCTCGACCATGCTCGATCACCTATCTCGCAAGTCTCGCTGTGACGTTCAGAGCGCGTACACTACATGAAGACTCCACCGAAAATATGGATGATATATTTGATAATTATAGTATAAGAGATATTGATTTACATGATGTGTGCCTCGCTGAGTTTGCAACGAATTACCGAAAAAGATCATGAAAAAAGGAACAAGAGGAAGGTGATGCTGACAATAATGAAGAAAATGACGAAGTAAATGATTTCAGACTTCGACAGCAAACAGCTATTATTGGATACAGACGATATAAATAAAAAATTTTTTATAACTTTTTTATTTAATAAAAGTATATATTTAGATACTGTTTGAACGTGAACGGTCTTGGTCGACCGGAGAAGATATTGGAGAGAGTGAGGGATGCGAGACAGGATCGCGTAGTGATGGAATGAGAGACAGAATGCAAGATTGGAAGGAATGGAGAAGTGTGTGGTAACGAATGGATTTGAATGGAGGCGAAGTGGACTGTATAAATGATGGTGTAAGCATGAATATATGGATCTATGTATAAATAACTGTATTTGCACTTAAGCTAGTTTGTCAAATAACACTACACTGTGTAACAGAATGATTGTACAGAAGGTTGAAATAAAGATGACTTTGAAAGGCTGTAACGAATCGCTTTGTGTGACGTTGGTCAGCTGATATGTCGCTGTAAGCATGAAACGACGGTTGTCAAACTCTTTTATTGGCTCGATCCTCCTGGAAGTTCATCACGCACCGGTGGTTCCGGTTGAGCGTTCTCGAACCTTCCAGAAGGATCGAGAGTGTGATTAGACCAATCACGCAGCCGATCTATTGCCCGCGTAAGCCTCGATGGCACACGGTACGCTCGCGGTTTCGGCGGGATCGCGCTAGTCTTGGTGGGATCGTGCGGTGCCGGTGTGACAATATGGCGCTCGGGCGCGCCAGTCTTGAACAATACTGTGAGTAAAAAAAATTAATAATTTTATATATTTATTAATTACTTAAAATTATTACTTAATAACGTTTTTTCTTTTTGCAGACTCAATGAAGAAACATATATAATCAATAAAATTATTTTTTAATAAAAAATCTTATATTCATTACATTATTTTTTTTATTTTTTAAAATTTATTTTATCACGTTCGAGCGACGATTCTTTCGCGATTCCACAGACATCCATACCACGAGGGTTTGGCGGGATTGTATCCGGATCGACTCCGATCGGTACGTTGCCGCAGTTCACCCCGCAAACGTATCCGCAGGATCTTGACCAGGCGCGATGCTCCGTCATAGGATCATCATCCTCTTCCCATCGAGTCAGCTGTATGCCGCATTCGAAACATTCAACGAAATCCTCATCACCCAGATGGAAAAATCCTGCGGCGGCGAGTTTCTCCGATTGGGCGATGTGTGAGTAACGCCAGTCGTGAAAACTTTGTAGTCTGTCGCGTTCGAGACGATAATCGGGGAGTGGTGTTGCGTTATCGGTTGTCATTGATATTGTTGCGACGACTCCCTCGGATTTCGTAATCATTGTCATACTCTGTGTGAAAAAAAAAATCAAAAAATGTAAAAGTAGGTGTCGTGTTTTACGGTTTTGACTCGCGGGAAAAATTCAAAGATGTAGACGCGTTTTTATCTCGAAATGTTTGTACTTTGCGCAGACAGCAATGATACGGTTTCGTTTTGACGTTTTTTACCGGTTGCCAACAGTGAAGTCGACACGGTTCGCCGTCAGCAATTTCATACATAGGATCGTGAACTAGTACATCGTATTTCGGACAGTTGAAATTCAGTCCAAATTTATCGAGTTTATTTGCATTTGCCGAAGGATGTCTCTCTCCAAAAAAACAACCTTTGTATGCTACGACAGGATTCGCGTAATCGCACACAAAATTTCGTATAACTTCAAATATATCGTGTTGTTGATAGTTTTCATAGCCGAAATCTTTAAATGGAATCCCATGCACGAAATTGCTGACATACCATGCAGACTTTTTGTCAGCGTCGGATAAACAACGAAAGTTCCTTCCCAAGCGAAATTCAGAGAGTTCGAACGAGCCGTCGCGACAAACATCGATCATGGCTAATTCTTTGCATATAAATCTTGTTTCCACAATGAAACCGTCCATGTCGATGATTTGAGTGATTCGATCCATCTAAATAAAAGAATGTATTTTCACTAGATTTTTACATCTTTTTTTAAAAACTTTTTATTGTACTTACCGTCAAAGAAAAGGGGGAATGCGCGAAGTTGACCGGTCGGATGATAAGATCATACACGCGATATAACGTCGCATAGCGACTGTGATTGTATACGTTTTTATGACGAGTGGCGAGCTATTTATAATGAATACCCCTACCACCATATCTCGCTCTATGGTGGAGGGAGGTGATATTATTACTATAATTTTTATTTTTAATAAATACGAGTTTAATTGTATGAGGAGGAGGAGGAGGAGGAGGATTGTTTTTAAATTTTAAAAATATAAGATCATTCACATAATATTGCTTCATTTTGATAAAGTATATATTTTTTTTTGTCAACATAAGAGCGGTTTAAGTAATTTTTCGAACAATGTTCATTAATGGACGATGGACTCCACGATGCGGCCATGTATCATCAAGCAGTAGGCAGTTGTCGATGGGAGAACGTCGCGCGTCGGTTCGACATTCGAATTCAATTCGCACGTCGATCGTAGCATTTCTTAACGCTTAGTTTTGTCGTGAACAATCGAGAACAACGAGCGGACCATATCGCAGGAAATCCATGTTCAAATACAGTGGACGAAATTTCTATAAGAACTCTACTATTTTTGCACAAAATGTTCAAGTATTTTGATAATATGATTAAAGGAAGGCTAGAAAATAATTAAGGAATATAAAAAAGCAGATATCAATACTCTGAATCCAAAAGAACTGCTTTATTTTTATTATGAACAAAATATTACAACTGTAACGAAATTTTTATAAGAACAGTCTCATAAATTCGAACGAGAAATTAAGTTTATAATATCAGTATTTAGTACTTCCACCGTTACATTTAATCACTTCAAATATTATTATTTTCCATATTACAAACTAATTTTTTCCAACGTTGTTTTATGGATTTTATTCCACTCGTGTCTTACTGCGTTTTCTAACTCTTTAATGTTGTTATACTGCTTCCCATTTTTATACATATATTGCTCGTGATAGGATTCCCCGTAAATTTTCTATTGGGTTTAGATCAGGCAACTTGGCGGTCAGTTCATTAGTTGCAAATTCTTTTGTCTAAACCACTCCGGAGTCTTCTTAGCATTGTGTATCACCGCGTTATCTTGTTGAAAAATAACGTAGTCATGATTTTTCTCTACAAAGCAAAAAGGTAAAAAATAAGGGAACGAAGAGAAAACAGATGTAACAATCTCAAATCGAAAAAATGAATCGTGAAAGTTTCACAATTTTTGATGAATGTATAATGATCACGGACCAGCATATCGAACAAAATAATTATGAATATGCAGCGTCTGCAGAATGTTTCCTCAATGATGGTTATATCTATACTTTAGTAACAGCCGAATGTAAAGAAGTCATAAAACCCGGTTGTTACTTTACAAGATAAACATATGAATTTATTTCACGAAATTATGAGCAAAAATCTAAACGAGCGTGGAGTATACAATTTTGCTGAAGATACTGGTAAAGTTCGAGCTTTTGAGTAATTTACAAGAGATCCCTGAACATGAGACGAATATTCAGATAATATACACTGGTGACATTGGAGAAAAGGTAATAGGACATTGGATTTGCACAAGATCTGATGGCAACGGCAATGTACACATTTATGTTAGTTTTAATGCTAATCATTTGAACCATGATGTAATAGATTATTTGAATATCCTTTATAAATATAATAAGAAATATATATATTTCACGTCAGATACAGGTCCAGGTACAGGTACAGGTAAAGGTACAGCGCATGCATTGTACGGCGGTTGAATAGTACGCAGTATGGCTGTTGTACATCTATCCATGGATCTCTCAAGATCGGTCGACGCGTTTCTCGTTCAATGCAGAACGGGTTTAGAACGTGGTTCGACATCAAACAGAGTATTGAACTACATTGAACATTGTTCAAAACGCCCCCAATTGATGCAACAAAAGAGATTGTCAATAAGAGTGAAGCTGAAAAAATAGAGGAAACGGCTGGTCACATGCAGTCGCATGTTACTGGTCAGCGTACGTGAACAGCTATTTTTTTACTCGATGAATGCTACTTAATATCGATAATACGTGGCGGCACAGTACAGGTACAGGTACAGGTACAGGTACAGGTACAGGTACAGGTACAGGTACAGGTACAGGTACAGGTACAGGTACAGGTACAGGTACAGGTACAGGTACAGGTACAGGTACAGGTACAGGTACAGGTACAGGTACAGGTACAGGGACAGGTACAGATACAGGTACAGATACAGGTACAGCTACAGATACAGGTACAGCTACAGGTACAGGTACAGTATGGCGGTTGAACAGTACGCAGTATGACTGTTGTACAGTACGCAGTATAGCTGTTGTACATCTATCCATGGATCTCTCAAGATCGGTCGACGTATTTCTCTTTACATGTTCACGATTAATATCTTAATATTGTCATGAAAGCTTATTCCGAAGTTCTCCAGCCGATCGTCGTCAATGATGTTGTCCATATTGTATTTTCACCTTATCCTTCAAGACCTCGAACGTTTGCATTTGCGACTCATCCACAGCACAGGTACAGACACAGGTAGAGGTACAGGTACAGGTAAAGGTACAGGTACAGGTACAGGTACAGTGCACGTACAGGTATAACACATGTACAGTACGAAGCACTGTCTGGAAACTGAAATGGAAACCGAGGGAGGGGAAGCTTGGTGGTTGGTGTTAGGATTGCATTAGGATAGGTCTAGGATAGTGTTAGGATAGGCGAGGGAGATGTCGAAAAAATATAGATGAAGCGACTGGTCACATGCAGTTGCATGTGACTGGTCAGGGTACGTGAAGAGCTAACTCATTAATATTAATAATAATCAGAAAAATTTTAATCAGAGAAATATTATAAATACGACGGTAGAAGTCTCATAAAAGACTCATTAAAAATAAAAAAGTGTCATCATTGTATTACTGTTACATCACCGTTGTACATATGTACCTGATCCTTATATGTCCATACACCTGTATATGATCCGAATTATATCGTGTTTGGTATCATTTTAATCAGAAAAAATGTCACAAATCTATTAAAAAAAGTCCTATAAAAAAATAAGTAATAATAAAAAAGTTATCCCTTGGTATTGCATTGTGTTGACGCTTGAGCCTTTGAACTGTGCCGCCGACTCCGACTCTCGGCGTCTCTTTCTTTCCCATACGCTATCTGTTCAAATAGAACCACAATTAACGGGATTATATTATATAAGAATTACGAATTAGAAAGAGGATGTTCACATTCGTGTGTCCACGGCTAATAACAAAAAGCTACTGCCACGCGTCTCGAACGCCTCGACCGTTACGCGCTCACACGCACACAGCCGCACACACAAGTCCTCTCGGAGACACCTGCATCATCAAAAACAAAAACAAAACGTAAACAAACGCTCTCGCCCAGTCCTCTGACTTCGGGGAAATACACACAGAATTTAACACTATCCTTCCTTGCGCTCGAAACTTTAATTGTCCATTACTCAAGTAAATATTATCGGAATTATATCATGTTTGGTATGATTTTGCATTAAAAAAATTCCAGGAATATGTTGGTGAAAGTTCCATCAAAAAATAATGAAAAATAAGGAAGTTAGCAATTTGGATTAGCTATGTTTACATTTCTCGGCGACGGACGCATCTCGAGCTCGGCTGTCCTTTTCTATGTTCGGCAACACTCAAAGAATAGTGACTGTGGTGCATAAATGTTCCTCGGCAGACCCGTGCTGGGGACTTATATGGATAATTTACTGTACTTCGTTTTTACTTGTATAACGGGTCGTCGTCTCCGGATTCGTTCCCTCCTCGTTGCTGGACAGCTCGCCGTGCCAGGTCCGATGTCGGCGAGGAGCTGGGTCTGCTTACTGGTTCGGGAGAGGTTAGAAATAACACTCGCGTTGTTTACGGTTCACCGGAGTTCGCTGCCTACGGACGTTCGCGTACGTTTTGTGATTCGCGTCGCGACTGGAACGGGCGATCCTCGAAGATGCTATCTATCGAGGCGGTTCGCGACGCGGCCTTTGACCTGGCGTGGACATGGGAACGGTCTAGGAACGGATCATGATCGAGGTTGTCACCTGGATCGCCCTGCCCCGGTCGGGTTCGTCGAAAGTGCAACGTGGTGGTACACCGTGCGTCGGATTCCTCCGGGGCGGTTCTACATTGACAAGTGATGGTGCATCGTGCTCGTCAAACGTCTCCGTGGGCGCTACGTCGTGACGGGATAGTCGGTGGTACACCGTGACTATATGCTTGGCGGTTCGCCGTAGTAAAACGGCTGGTGGTAAACCGTGGCCGGACAGCTGGTGGTACACCGCAGCTGGATAGTCGGTGGTACACCGTGACTATGTGCTTGGCGGTTAGCCGTAGCAACTTGGCTGGTGGTTCACCGTGGCCAGGATAGCTGGTGGTACACCGTGGCTATCAGGGTGACGGTACGCCGTGCCCGGATGTGGTGGAACGTAGTTCGTCACCGGCGGGAGTCGAGGACAGGTAAAGTAAGTACTGAATACTTACTCTCGGGAGTGCGGTCTTACTGCGTTTGCGTCGGGGATACGACTGAGAGCAAGCGCTCGTTCGCCGTGGTTTATATAGGCCTGCTAAGAGTGGGGGTAACGTGTGTGCGTGGGAATATTTCCCACGGTACGTGGGAATATTTCGCTCGCGGTTCCCACGGTTCTCCCACGATCGTTCGGTTACGATCGGGTCTGTTCGGGATGATTCGGTGTCGCGGCCGTTAGTGACAGGCCTGTGTCTACAGGTCTGTTACACTTGTTAGACAATATACTGTTGTCTTTCGCGAGTAATCATCTGTAAGGGTTAAAAAATATTTCGAATCCCCTATAGATTCAGTCTTCATTGGCCCACATAAGTCGGAATGGACTAGTTCTAGAATGGCTTTTGTTTGCCTATATTTTATTTGTTTGCATGGAGCTTTGGTTGATTTACCAAGGCTACATCCATTACAATGAATGTTGTCTTTATTTATATTTTCTAAACCTCTAACTAAATTCCTTTTGTATAATTCCATTATATTCGACAAACTTACATGGCAAAATCTCTGATGCCATATCTGATTATTACTTCTTTTATTATTGCTTACTATATGTCATTCAGCAGGGCAAAAGTCATTCTTAATACTTTCCGTTTTTATGATGTATAACCCATTTTTATTGAATGCTTCCCCCACTATCAACTTACTACTTTTATTGTAAATTAGCACCTTTCCATTATCGAATATTAATCTTTTACCTTTGTTTTCTATTTGAGATACCGATAATAAATTTCTCCTTATGTTGGGCACATGGTATACGTTCTGTAACGTTAAACTAAATACATTATTATTTACACGAGTTTCTATATTGATATCGCCAATTCCTACTGCTTTTAATTCGTTTTTGGTATGACTATCGGCTGAATAGATTACTTTGTTTGTAATTTGCCTATAATGAACAAACCACTCTTGATATTTACATATGTGATGAGTTGCACCACTGTCTATTAGCCAATCGTCATCCAATTGTGTATTATTTACTTCTAACAGAAATGTATCTTTGTGCTTACGTGGAACGGGCGTACCATATTCCCAATTTACCTTCGCAGGCAGTGCTCTACAATTCATCGCAATGTGTCCTTTTCTATTACATTTAAAACACGTTCTTTCGTCTTTTCTGCGTTCTGCTGATTGATGAGTTGTTTCCTTGGTTTGGTGATGCGCTTCCTTTTGTCGGCTAATTCCAAATGCTTCTTTCTGTTGACGGGCACCATCCATTTTTTTTGCTGTTCTTCTCTCGTACTCAGATAGTAGAATTCCCTTTACTTCTGATGACTTGAACTTGTTATCATCCATATTTGCCAGTGCCATGACGATACCCTCGTAACTGTCTGGCAGACCAGATAACATTGTATATGCTAAATCATCGTCTTTTATTTCGTATCCGGCCTCCTTTAGACCATCACTGTATACTTTTATTCTGTCCAGATAAGACGTCATATTTTCATCAGCTTCTAGTTTTACAGTTTTAGAGAAACCATTTGTTTTCTTAACTGCAATATTCGTGGCCTTGACTTTGGCTCGAAAACTTTCTTCAATGCCTCCCATGCCTCATGTGCTGTTTCACAGTCTAATATGTGTATTTGTTGATCAGCCTCCATGCTCAGTGCGATAGCTGCCAGTGCTTTTTCTTTCTTACGGTTAAATTGTTCTGCATTTGTCTCATCTATTGGTTCGATTGCTTCACCTGCCACGTGTTCCCACAATTCGCGTTGTACTTGTTGGAAGTTATGGATGAAAAACAAACACTGTGTGAAACCGTTTGAACACTATTGTGTGTAACGTAAATAACACTATGTTTATTGTATATAGAACAAGATATAATATAACGTTTTACAAATATATAGGATCTCTTAAGCGAATACCGGCACGTTTGTACGTTCTTACTCGTGGGCGACAGAGTACGCTCGGCTCAGTTCGGGGCCGCTCGGATAGCCTCGGCATCCCTCATACATGTAACACGGAGATTACTTTCTTACACTACCTCTTAATCTCTGAGTTACAGAGTTACATATAAATTACTTACAACTTTTAGGAACTTGCACAAAACTTAGAAAACTTAAAAAAAATATTAAATGATATAATTTCTCTTTGGTATGAATCAGTCTTTGATTTTAAGGTACTTTTCGATATTTACTTATGAACTACGGTTTACAGTAATTTTCGGCTTTGAAATTAATTATTTCATCGACAAGATTTTTAAATTTAGTGTTTTTTAACGGTTTCGTTAACGCGTCTGCTAGCTGCTCGTTTGATGGACAATATGTAATTGTTATTTTTTTTTCAGTTACTTTTTCACATATAAATTTATACCGGACATCAATATGTTTACTGCGCTTATTCAGCGTCCCATGTTTCATTATGTCCATTGCACTTTGATTGTCCATCAAAAGATTTATTTTTGGTTTCACGTCCGTTAGTTCGTATATCAATTCTTGTATGTACAGAAGTTCTTTTACGCAATCAGCCGCCGCGATGAATTCGGCTTCAGTGGAGGAGAGGGCTACCACAGGCTGTTGTCTTGAGCACCAGCTGATTAAGTTGTTTCCCAGGTAGATCAAGAACCCTGTGGTGCTTCTCCTGGTTTTTACATCTCCTTCATAGGCTGCATCGCTGAATCCTATCAGCTGTGCGGAGTTACTTTTATTCTGAAACACTAAACCATTATTTATTGTTCCTATAAGATATTTTAGAATAGATTTTACGTTATTTATGTTTTCCCTGGAAGGGTTTTCCACAGCTCTGCTGTTTATGTTTACGGCATATGCTATATCTGGTCTGGTTTTGTTACTTAAATATATCAAACTTCCTATAGCTTCCCTGTATGGATAACCCTGTTCGTTGCTTTCTGCTTCTGAATCTGTTTCAATTGGTTTGGCTTCCATTGGTACATTTTTCTTCTTCGCCTTGCTCATTGAGAATCTCTCTAGAACATTCTTGCAATAAGCAGTCTGTTTCAACGTTACGGAATCCGCCGTCCTTATAACTTCCATTCCCAGAAATGCTCCGAGATTGTCGTATACTTTGATCTCGAATTCTTTCTTTATACTATTGAGTAGTAACTCAATCTTTTTCTTGTCGTTGCTGACGATCAATCCGTCGTCGACGTAGATGGCCAGTATTACACTCCCGTCTTGATTTCTAAATATGCATTTTTCGGATGGTATTTGTACCATCCCCAATTTCTTTAAAGTATCTGTAAGTTTTTTATTCCATACCATAGGAGCCTGTTTTAGTCCATAAAGTGACTTTTTTAGTTTACATATTTTTCCATTTTTTTCATACCCTTCCGGAACTTTCATGTAAATTTCTTCTTGTATTTCTCCGTGTAAGAATGCAGTCTTTACATCGAATCCTGAGATATGGTAGTTCTTTTCTGCTGTCAAGCATAAAAGGATTCTTATAGCCGTGCTATTTACAACAGAGCTGAAGATCTCTTCAAAGTCTATCCCTTCTCTTTGCTCACAGCCTCTGACCACCAGTCTTGCTTTATGCTGGTTATTTTCTTTTATTTTGAAAACCCATTTATTTGTTAATATTCTTTTATTAGTTGCTACCTCTTGATCTACGAGATCCCAGGTCTTGTTCTTTTTATGTGCTTCTTTTTCTTCTTCGATTGCTTTAGTCCATTTATCCTTGTCTGTTGTTCAAATAGAACCACAATTAACGGGATTATCCAAAGGATTACGATAATAGAAATATAAAGAAAGAGGATGTTCACGCTTTATTACGCTCGTGTGTCAACGGCTAACAAACAGCTACTGAGACGCGTCTCGAACGCCCCAATCGTCAGGCGCTCACACTCATACAGACGCGTACACACAAGTCCCCTCGGAGACACCTGCATCACGAAAAAACGTAAACAAACGCTCTCGCCCAGTCCTCCGACTTCGGGGAAACACACACACAATTTAACATCCTCCCACCATTGAGATGAGCGATAATTTACTCATCTCAATAAACAAAAGTAAAAAAAACCTACTTCTCTTACAATTTTAACCGATCCGGTCTAACTACTTTCCTACCACTTCTAGTTACATAGCTTTGTTCCTTATTTGCATTGTTAACATCATGTTTAACACTCTTTTCACATACGTCACTCAACGGTTCATTTCTCGGCGCTCGCTTGTATCTCTCAATCAAAACATCGTTAACATTCGTCATATTTTCCTTACATTTTATTTCGAGTGGATAAATTCGCTGGATTGGTCTCGTCATTTCACCTTCCGCTGTAATCAAGCGAACAACGCGCACTTTATTGTCTTTTCCTATAAACACTTCTTTTACACGTGCCAAAGACCAATCTAAGCGCTTCACATTCTCCTTCTCCACGAACACTATATCACCGACGCTCACACTGAAATTATCACTCGCTTTACGCTTTTTATATGTTAGAGCACCTAAATATTCGCTACGGAATCGTTGACGTAGAGTTTCTTTTAATTTTTGACGGTAACGGAATCTTTTATCTAACCGACAATTTGCAATATGATCGAGGTCTAGAACTCCTATTTCTTTCACCTCCTGCAAAAACATCGATGGGCTAGCGGAACCACATCAGGGCTATCATCGGACATGAATGTAATCGGTCTTGAATTAACAACCGCTTCGCAATCTAACAAAACCGTGAGCATTTCTTCATAACTCAGACACGATTTTTTAAGCGTTCTTCGCAGCAATCGTTTTAAAACGCCGATAAGCCGTTCCCAAAATCCACCCCACCAAGCCGCGGTAGGAGGGTTAAATTTCCACTCGATCCTCTCCATCAACGCTATATTAGATATTTTCTTAAAATCTATCTTTTTCAACAAATTTGCCGTCCCTACGAAATTTGTACCGTTGTCGCTGTAAACAACACTCGGTCTACCTCTACGCGCTATGTGGCGTCTCAATGCCATCAAGAACGACGCTGTAGACAATGACGTCACCAACTCCAAATGAATTGCTCGATACACGGCGCACGTAAATAAACATATCCAGGCCTTTTGATCTCCTTTCAGGTAGATCGGCCCCACGAAATCTACGCCGACGACTTCGAAGACGGACGCATCCTTAACTCTATCTAACGGAAGCGGCACCGGTACCGTTTCTAGTGGCTTCGCGTCATATCTGCGACAGCTAACACATTTCTTAATGATTGATTTAATCGTTTTACGTCCCCTTAAAATCCAATACTTTTCTCTCAGTACATTCATCGTAATCTCGACACCTGCATGTTTAAGCTGAATATGCTTTTCATTTATAATGAGATTAACTATATGATGACTATTTGGTAAAACAATTGGACATCGAAAATTATACGAATCCTCGCGGAATACGATCTTTGTATTTATGCGCATCACACCGTCTTTATCATTAAAAGGTTGCAAATGTTTGATGCGCAAATCATTCAACCCGTCAATGAAAACTTCCGATTGAACTAGTTTCAATAGCGTAGTCTCTGCATGTTCTATTTCTTCAATATTTAAATTACCATTTCTACGCGTCTCTAGTCTATTTTTTATATTAAACTGAAACCTTTTAATCCATCCAAGAACACGCACACCTCTGCTATACTCTGAAAATCTTTCTGTGAATCGCAACTTGTCACCTATTGTACTGTTCTCGTTCCTTGCCAACAAAATTGTACGATTTATATCTTTCGCAGCGCCTTTTTTCAACTCCTTATACACTTCTTCCTCATTACATTCGTACACGTTATTCGGCCAGTTTTCAGATTTCATGCGCAACCATTTAGGCCCCTCCCACCATCTGGAAACTAACAACTGATCTGTCGTACACCCCCTCGAAGGCAGATCGGCGGGATTTAGGTCACCAGGCACATGTCTCCACTGTTCGGAGTTCGAAAATTCGCGAATTTCTTTCACTTGTTACGGATACAGAAAATCTTCCGTTCATTTCCTCACTGGAATCTCTTCCAGATCGTCTCTGGAGGGAAGCGTCCTAGATAACCTTTGATATCTTGGTTGAACCCTTTCATTGGGACTGAGCTCTGGCTCTGATTTAATTGAAAGTCACAAAAACTAGAGTTATTAGTCTGGCCCTAAGTGCCTGATTAGATTATGGACAAAGCAGCCCATTCATGATAAGGGTATATAAACCCTCTGATTCTTACTCTCGGGGGCTAGTACTTCAGTAGACACGAATCGCGTCACATCTTGCTGTACTTTCGAGAAGTCGACTTTCAGTTAGATCGGGCTAAAGATCCCTTTCGAGTCAAAGTTAACCATACGGATTCCGCGTGTTCGGCATAAAATCTGTTAGGCATTATTAAGGTCACTTCCAAGCCCCCGCATTGCCATTGCGTTAAAATAGGTAATTTTCTTTCTCATTTCTGTTCTTTTACACATGCGCTATCGCGACAGATACATTTGTACCACAGATCTTTATAGTAGAATATATTTGTGTTACACGATAATCTTGTGTATACCCTTAATTATCGTCCAGTATCCTAATCTAATAGTTGAACGTTCCCACAAGATACAACCTTACCGCTCAGGTTGTATCAATTAGATTATAATAGTTACGAGGCCTTAACCACCTTGCGACTCCCTGATTTCGCATCAGGTTCGTTCGCATCCTTTCTACCTTTCCCAAACAAGATTCACACTACCTAGTGGCTCCCCAATTCCGATTGGGTTCGTCCACGCAACTTCACCCTCCTAGCGGCTCCCTGATTACACATCAGGTTCGTCCGTATCCTTGCAGCTCCCTGATTTCGCATCAGGTTCGTCTGCATTCTTTCCAACCTCCTAACGGCTCCCCAATTTCGCATTGGGTTCGTCCGTGTCTTGCTACAATTTCCTAGCAGCTCCCCGATTTCGCATCGGGTTCGTCTGTGTTTCTCTCTCCTAGTGACTCCCCAATTTCGCATTGGGTTCGTTCACGAAGTTCCACCTTCCTAGCAGCTCCCTGATTACGCATCAGGTTCGTCTGCGCTTGACTCTATCCTTAGAGGCTCCCCGATTTCCGATCGGGTTCGTCCTCGTCGTCTATCATCCTAGCGGCTCCCCAATTTCGCATTGGGTTCGTCCGCTTACCTTCTTCTATCAAATTCATTCCTTATTCCTAGGGTCATAACCCTTCGCCGGCCACTCGTGCTGCTCGCGGCCTTGGCTCGTAACACACTCTATTGTAAACAAAAGTTGTCCAGTTACTATTTTTAAGGATCCACGTTATTACTGTCGACGAATCACTCCAATAAAAAACATCACGACAGTCTAATTTTAACGCATCCAGAATTGTAGCAGTCAAACGAACTGCTATTGTTGCTGCTAATAATTCTAAGCGCGGAATGCTCTGCCGCGCATCAGTCGCGTCTTTATTCATCGGTGCAACTCTATTTTTTGCTTGAACAAAATTTACTCTCACATCAGATTCGCTTTCAATACGCAAAAAAACAACAGCCGCGTACGCGATTTTGCTAGCGTCGCAGAACGTGTGTACACTTACGCGATCCTCGGTTAAGATATTTCCAATCATACATCGCGGTATTTCAATTCTATTTAAATTTTTCAAGCTTGTCAGCCACTTTCGAAATTTGTCCTTTAACTTTTCGTCAACTTCTTCATCCCATGACAAGTTTCTTGTCCATGTTTCCTGTAATAGAAGTCGCGGACAAAGCACTACTGGACTCGCGAAACCGAGAGGATCATAAATACGGTGCGCGATTGAAAGAATGCTTCTTTTGGTAATTTTATCGTCCCGAAATGTTTCGAAATCCGGGATTTTTAGAGATAACGTATCTTGTTTTTTATCCCACGACAGACCCAATACTGTAGTACGGTTCTCGCGAGAGTCATCTTCGCTATACTCCCACCCTCGAAGTTCAAATCCTGCTGACTGCATTATCTTTTTCGCGTCACCGATGAAACTATACAATTGATCGACAGTGTTTACACTCGTTACGCAATTATCAACGTAGAAACTCTCGGAGAGCTTCTTCACATTTTCGATCATATTTTTCGCTTTTTGATCACAACTTAAAGTATTCACTACATTATCCAAATGCATGGCGATAACAGCGCCCAAAATAAAAGGACTGGACGATACCCCGAATACAACACGACAATGACGTAACATTACTATATCATCCCTCTCATTGACCCACAAAAATCTTAAGAAATTCCTATCATTACAATCAAGAGATATTTGTAGAAACGCTTTTTTAATGTCGGAAATGACACCTATATTACCTTTTCTGAAGCGCAACAGAATTGACGGAACCTGTTCGATTAAATTCTCACCCTTCTCCAAGCACTCATTCAAAGATGGAAAGGGATGATTCTTCGCTGATGCATCGAAGACAGGTCTCACTCTTGTCGTGCTGTTTTCTTTGACGACGTGCCGGTGCGGTAGGTAATTGCCCCAGTTGTCCTTTTCTTCTTCAGGAACATATTCCACGATACCATCGTTGAGCCACTCGTTGAGTATGGCAGCATATTCTTTGAATAATCCATCCGTTTTGAGCTTCTTAATTGTAGATTGCAGCCGTCGCATAGCCATAGCTTTATTGTCATTCAGAGCTGGGTGGCTCTTCAACCATGGTAACTTCACTTCATAGCGATCTTCAGCGTTCCTGCACACAGTTTTCAGAAAATCTTGTTTCACTTCCCTCTGGTGATCCTTTTGCGATTTATTTTCCATTGGATCCTTTATACCAAGAGCGTCTAGAGACCATAAATCTGCTGCTTTTTGACTGTTTATAAACATCGAGTGTGCCGTGATGACTGGGTCGTCTCGTTTTTCTGTTTGTTCAATTGCACCCATCACGGTCCAACCCAGGTAGGTTTCAACGGCCACTAATCCGCACTTCAAAATATGCCGTTTTCCTGTCATCAACTTGCCTGCGACATCTGCCCCCACAAGCACTGAGATAGCTTCATCACCTTTGTCTATATCGGAGATTTTAATATTCAACGCCTCAAGTTCTTTTTTCCACGGTCCACTTTTAATGGCGGGTATGGCTTCACAAATCACGTTCTGGTCGAAAGCGTTGAAATTGCATTTAAAATCTTCGTTTAAATTGCTTGCACGAATCAAATATCTATTGTGTTTCACTGTCCCTGATTTTTCACCGCCGAAAAGTGAATGGTTCATCAATTGTTCGTCAATCGGTTGATAACCCAACCGAGCCGCTGCTGCTTTTGTAATGTACGATCTTTGTGATCCGTCGTCAATAAGCATTCTCACTGTTTTCTTACACTCCCCATTATACAATATTACTCGCAATGTCTTTAAATAAACTTCGGGATCACTAGCTACATTCGCGAGGTTTTTCTCTTCTGTCACCTTTACAACACTGTTATTGACAGACTGTGTTTTCTGCACAAACGGGCACATCAAAAGCACGTGCCGTCGGGAGCACCATGCGCACTTCACATTTGCCCTGCACTTTTTATAACTATGACCAATGTTAAGGCAGTTGAAACAGGCGTTCTTCTGTTTGACGGAATTTTGCCTTTCGACAAGGTTCATCCTCGTTGCCTGTTTACAATCAGCACTTTCATGGTCACTAGCCGCACAGAATACACATATTTTGGCTTTACTCTTAGTGGTCAACAAACCGGTGGCTGTTGGAACGTCTTTAGCCGCACTGGACTTTTCTTTCTTCTGTTTTCCGCATCCCGTTCTTTCTTCCGTCGCGAAATTGAAGCCTTCAACTGCCATAGTAATTCTCATTTCATTCCGGACTTCTCCTTCCAAAAATTTGATCAGTTGAATCAGCTCCGTCTTTGAATCATCCGTCTCCTCTGCATCTTGCTGCGACAAGGTATTCAACGGACTGCGTTGCCAAACACGTAATAAATCTTCCGGGAGCGACGATTCCACGAGAGGGACCAGCATGGCCGCGCATTTATCCGTCGTCACACCGAGAGATTCTAACGCTCTTAAATGAGATTCTATTTTGTCATATAGACTCGATATCTCCACATTCTTTCCTCGAGACAGAGCGTTGTTCAGCATCAACTGTAAAAATTCGCGCACGTAGACTTTTATTTGTAAATTTTCGCGACCGAAACGATTTTTCAGACCAGTTATTGCTTTGTCGTAATTACTGGCCGTCGGAGGAAAACTTCTCACGAGCTCGTCCGCGCGCGAACTCGGAACCATGGCTTGTAACAAATATTGAAACTTGTCTTCCTTCACAATTTCTTTGTCGTCGTGAATTTTCTTGAAGACACTCCAGAACGGTAACCACTCGCGTACACTTCCATCAAATTTACGCAATTCGATCCTCGGCAATTTGAAGGTTTTCTTATTTTCGGTAGATTCACTAGGCATATTTATTACCGACGGCGGCATCGTTATCTGTACATCAGATAAAGCTGCCGATAATTCTTCCATTTCTATTCTAGCGCCGATGAATCTATTCTTATATTCATCCTCTTCTTTGTATTCTTGCTCGATGATCTCGTCGGTTGCTTCCGCTGACTCGAACAGCAGTTCCTTCATTTGATTGTCGGTTTCTTCCAAATCTCTCATTTTTAATTCTAACATTTGGAAGGCGACTCTGGTAGCCCTTTTGTCGGAAGCTGCACCTAACGTATCCTGGAATGCTTTCAGGGCTCTGGTAAAACCCGCACGATTTACAGCCCTCTTCCTTTTCACTTTATCCATTGCACTGATAATTCGTAATCCAATCAATTGTACACTACACTAAATACTATAACCCCGTCCTGTCACGGTCGCCAATTGTTCAAATAGAACCACAATTAACGGGATTATCCAAAGGATTACGATAATAGAAATATAAAGAAAGAGGATGTTCACGCTTTATTACGCTCGTGTGTCAACGGCTAACAAACAGCTACTGAGACGCGTCTCGAACGCCCCAATCGTCAGGCGCTCACACTCATACAGACGCGTACACACAAGTCCCCTCGGAGACACCTGCATCACGAAAAAACGTAAACAAACGCTCTCGCCCAGTCCTCCGACTTCGGGGAAACACACACACAATTTAACATCTGTCCCTGTGGTTGCTTCTTTGTATGTCAGTAGAGCGAACTCTCCATACTTCTTTGGAGGCACACCTCGGGTTTTTCTGGTCGAGCTTCTGAGTTTAGGTTTTTCTGTTAATACTCGTTCTTCAAGTGTTACGTTTTCTTCGGTAGTTGCATTTTCTTCGTTTGTTACATTTTCTTCGTTTGTTGCATTTTCTTCAGTTATTGCATTTTCTTCAGATATTTCATTTTCTTCGGTCGTTGCATTTTCTTCGGTTCTAGTTTCCTGTTCTTCGTTGAACATGTATGGCGTGTTGCTTACAATCCATTGATCGTTATTGTTATTCTGTATTTCTGTTAGTTGTATTTCTGTATTACTTATTACTTCTTCAAACGCAACGTCTCTGTGTATTGATATTTTTCTTGCTTGTCTATCCCACAGTCTGTATCCATTCGGGGCGTAACCCACCATTGTGAGCTTTTTACTTCTGTCGTCAAGTTTTTTTAACGTACCCAGTATTTTTACGTGAACTGTGCATCCAAACAGTCTTAAGTTTGACAGATCTGGTCTACTGCCTGTCCAACACTCATGCGGTGTTTTGTCTAGACTGCTGGTGGGACTCCTGTTTATTAAATAGGCAGCTGTCCTTACCGCTTCACCCCACATAAATTTTGGTAGACTTGATTCAGCTATCAGTGCTCTTGCCCTTTCCATCAAAGTCCTCTTTAACCGTTCGGCTTTGCCATTTAATTGGGGTGTGTATGGTACCGTCGAGTCAACCACTATACCCTTCTTTTTGCACCAATTTTTGAAATCGTTGTTAATATATTCGCCCCCGTTATCACAGCGAAATTTGTGCAATTTTAGATTCCATTTGGCCTCAATCATCTGAATGTGACTTTTTATAGTCTCTTTAGCTTCATCCTTGCTTTTTAACAGATATACCATACAATGATGGGTGTAATCGTCTAGAAAAGTAATAAAATAATTAAATCCGTCCCATGTTGTTGGACTGATTGGTCCACAAATATCAGAGTGTAGTATTTCTAAAGGCCTTATAGTTTTGGTCCTTTCATTTTCAAACGGTAGCCTGCATTGTTTCGCTTTTTGACACGGTTCACAAGCTGACTCGAGAGCATTCTTTTTTAATTTAGGTAGTTTCATCCCAACTGACATTTTTTATAGTTTGGCTAGGCTTGTTTTACTCAAATGTCCAAGCCGTCGATGCCATGTGTCGAACCGTGTGTTTTCTGTAACTATTAGCGCTTCTTCTGCTTTCCTTTCAAGATTCACAATAAAAAGCCCATCTTTCTTTTTCCCTTCCAATATTATTTCATTTCCTTTTCTTACCTCTACTTTGTTGTCGAGAAAAGTCACTGTGCCACCATTTCTTGTTATTTCATTTACGGATAGAAGGTTTCTACGTAGATCAGGCACTTACATCACATTTGTTAGTGTGCATTCCTGTGCTTGAATTTTTGTCATTCGTTAGATGTAGTGTAGAACCCGAGTCTACTATCCAGTCGCTTGTTCTTACATTTGTGCAATCTGAAAAAAATGCTACGTCCGACCGCTTTCTGTCCTTACCTGAGGAGTCTTTTTTATTTTTCCTGAAGAAACAGTCTGCAGTGGCATGGTTTTCCTTCTTACAAATTGCACACCTCATTGTTTCCTTTGTTTTGCACTTGCTTGCAAAATGTCCTGGTTTGTTGCAATTGTAACACCTCCTCCCGGATGTTTGAAACGCCACTGCTTCCTCCTTGTTCTTTTCTTTATTCCTGGTTTCTTCGGACAGCAACCTCGACGTCAAGTTTGTTAACGTCCTATCTTCCTTCGCTGTCGATTCCCAAGCACTAGTGAAATAAGTGAATTTTTCTGGCAACGAAGAAAGGATTTTACTAATTAACATTTCATCATCCAGGTTTTGATCTAGACTTTTTAATTTGAACGCCATGCTCTCAAGTTCACTGATAAATGTTGCCATATCAGTGCTTTTACTATATGAGAAATTAAAAAAATCACGTAAAAGTGCACACTTTTGTTGTTCTAGATCTCCTTGGAAAATACTTGCCAGTTTTTTGTACATTTCACTGCTCGTCTTACAGTTTGTTATGTGTAACAAACAGGTATTAGATACTGTTGTAATTATTACTCTTTGTGCCTTTGCATCATTTTGAAGCCACTGGTTTCTTTCCTGTTCTGTCTGGCAGTCTTCTTGCTTGCTGGTACCCTCCACGTGGTTATACAACCCATGTGATTTTATTACTATGTCGATTTGGAACTTCCATAGTTTAAAATTGTCTTTGTTCTCCAGCCGTGTTATTAATTTTAGTTCGTCCAAAGTGACTGCCATGGTTTTTACTTTTACTCTATTTTTTTTTGGGGGGGGGGGGTTACTTATCTTTCCGATATCGCGTTCTTTTACTGGCCACGTGTATATTCTAACCTATACAGTCTGGGCCCATAACCTGTTGGAAGTTATGGATGAAAAACAAACACTGTGTGAAACCGTTTGAACACTATTGTGTGTAACGTAAATAACACTATGTTTATTGTATATAGAACAAGATATAATATAACGTTTTACAAATATATAGGATCTCTTAAGCGAATACCGGCACGTTTGTACGTTCTTACTCGTGGGCGACAGAGTACGCTCGGCTCAGTTCGGGGCCGCTCGGATAGCCTCGGCATCTCTCATACATGTAACACGGAGATTACTTTCTTACAGTACTAACAACATTTTCATATTAAACTTCCATGATCTATAGTTAGTTCCGTTCAATTTATCAATTCGATCCATGGAGTGAATTAGCGAGGCCATTTTTTACTTGATTCTCCCTTTATTTCGTTAATTACTTCAACCGACCCACGTGGCAATGCTTTACTTGACCTCACTTTTGCTTCACAGTTTGATGTACATACTTTGTACGCCTTCCTACTATACTTTATAGTTTATTTTCTTCTTCTCACTACTTTTATAGTTTACACACGCAGTGTAACCATATCTGGGCCCATAACCTTGTTGAACTATTGTTTGGTTTTATTCACACGAAAAACGTTTACGAACCATCCCTAGTAGCACAAAAATATTGAAAAAATATTTTTTAAGCCACATTTTTTAATATTAGAAAAATATTTGATCTGAATATTGTATACATATACAAGAAATATTAATTGAATATTTAAAAAATATAAGCTAAATATTCAGAGAATATAAATGTTACGAGCCAGGGCCGTGAGCAGCACGAGTGGCCGGCGAAGGGTTATTATCCTGGGAATAAGGTATCAGTTTGTTAGTAGGTACGCGGACGAACCCAATGAGTAATTGGGGAGTCACTAGGATGTTAGAACAGAGCACAGACGAACCTGACGCGTTGGTCAGGGAGCTGTTAGGATGGATGCAGACGAACCTGATACGAATTACGCAATCAGGGAGCTGCTAGGTAACGAACGAACCTGATGCGTTGATCAGGGAGCCGCTAGGTTATTGGGTGAGAGTACAGACGAACCTGATACGAATCACGCAATCAGGGAGCTGCTAGGATGCGGACGAACCTGATGTTTACCAGGGAGCCGCTAGGTGGTTGAGTGATAATAGAGACGAATCTGATAAGTAATTGGGAAATCACTAGGATTGTTAGTAGGCCTCGCAACAAGTATAATTTAAATTGATACAATCCGAGCGGTAAGATTGTATCGTGTGAGATGTTCAATTATTTGATTAGGATTTTGGAAACAATAATTACGGGTTAAATGAGTTGATGCGAAATTATCAAGAACACAAATATATTCTACTTGAAGAATAATTACAGTTGTGTAAATGTCGCGTTTGAATAATGGATTTGTATAAAAGTGTAATTACCTAACTAGAATGCTCGGTGTTGACGCACTGGCAATGCGGGGGTCTCGAGAACAACTGAAGAAATGCCTAATAGATTTTATACCGGACTCGAGAAATCTATATGGTTAAATTTGATGCGAAGGGGAACTTTAGCCCGATCTCACTGGCAGTTGACTCTACGAGATGCAGCACGACGCGACACGATTCGTGACTACGTAAGTACTAGCCCCCGAGAGTGAAAATGCAAGGGTTTATATACCCCTGGAATGACAGGTGGCACTTGTCAGTACCCCTTAGTCATACTCGTATTTTGTCAACGGCCAGTTGGTCGTGCTTATGATTTGATTTTAAACTAAACAGATATGTAGTTTTAACTAGGGGTGAATCCGTGTATTTAATCTAGGACGGTTCCTGCCAGAGATGATTTTGAACATTTGTTCGTCATCCGTAACATAAACGAGATATTTAAAAAATATAAAGTTAATATTTAAAAAATGTGAATCCAATATTTTAAAAATATAATTTGAATATTTAAATAACATTCAATAAAATCTTCAAATTTAAAAAAAAAGACAAAAATTAAAAACTACGGTGTATGCATATACTTTCTATGCAGTGCTTGAGGGAATTATCGCCTTGTCTTCGAGAGGACCTAATTACAATTAAGAAATTTTTATGGAGTGGGCGGGATTCGAACTCGGGAATGACCGTTTACTTGATGATGCGCTACCTCGCTGAGCCATGCGAACTTACATTTTTACGTAAGTACTTTTTAGACTTACAAAGGCTCAAATCGTATCAAAACATATTATTAATATAAGAGACAAGCTTGTGTTATAAATCTTTTTTAGTTAAGAATCAAACTACTTTTTTTAATGAAGCATATTATTAATAGTATATTAACGACAAAGATATATATATATATTTTTTTTTTCTTAAGTACAACCAATTATCAATTCTTCAATTGCCGACAGTTTTTACAAACTTTATTAATATTTATATTTGAAGACTTTACGTTTTTCTATCAAACACAGTCAACCATTCCATCGGAATGCTATTAGCTTGCTAATGAATGAATGCATTTCCGCTGCAACAGGGCCAGGGCCTCTGCCAAATACTTCGAATCAAATGGTTATATTTTTTGCCGCCGCGAGTCTAATCTCCAGACTCTGTTTATACAAAGCCGAGAAAGATCCCGAATAGGTTCCAGAGAAGCTATACGGATAGATCCCTATTTTCCGATCCCTTTTCTAAATATTAAATGAAACTTTATTTCATATTACGAAAAGAATATTTTTTTTAAATATTCAGGAAATATTTATTTCATATTATGAAAAAAATATTTTTTTCTAAATATTCAGGAAATATTTATTTCATATTATGAAAAAAATATTTTTTTCTAAATATGCAGGAAATATTTATTTCATATTGTAAGAGGTTGCCGCTAGCGGTGTGCGTATGTATTGCCGATCAAAGCACATCACCGCGACGACAGCTCGAACCGTTGCGTTCGGTTCGGCGTGTTACCGATGCCGCTGCGTTCTTTGCGGCATGGTACCGATGCCGCCGTGTTCTTCGCGGCATGGTACCCTAAAGCAGCCGTTGTCGCGATGATCGGCATCGTTTTAGATGTTTCCGATATAAAAGCGGGTCTCGAGGACCATACAGTCAGTTGTCGCACGACTACGAGCCAGTCAATATCGCTCGACATTTTCCGGTAACTTAGCTTACAAACTTCAGAAGTGGGATTGATTGAACCAAAATTAAGTGATTTAAGTAATATTGACGTGCGACGCTCGCTTTGTGAGTGACTATAGATAACAGAATTTTTTTTTTTTCTGTACGTGTGTACGTGTGTGACATAAATTCAGTGACGAAATGGTGAATCTAAGTGAATTGAAAGTTGTGCAGTTGAAGGAAATACTGCAAGCAATGGGACTACCCACTACGGGAGCAAAGGGTGAATTGGTCAATAGACTCCAGGAAGCAGACCCTGATGGTGAATGGGTAAGGGATATCGGCATACCGTCTCTGGGGGGTGCGCAACAACCAGGCACATCTCAAGGCAATGTGACAGCTAACGATTATGAGACTCTGTTAAGAGAAAAGGAACTTATGGAAAGGGAATTGAGATTAATGCAGAGGGAGAATGAACTGTTACGCGGTTCACCTCGATCCAGCAGTACCACGATGGACACAAGAATTGGCATCAAAGCGATAAGTGACTTGCTTGGCGATTTCGACGGTGTGAGCGTTGTGTTCAAGAATTGGGAAAAACAAGTTACACTGCTGCGTGCATCATACCGTTTGGACGACAATGCGACCAAAATATTAATCGGCACGCGACTGAGGGGACGGGCTCTTCGGTGGTTTCAATCCCGCCCAGAGCACATCGAAATGAATGCAACCCAATTACTGCAGGAGATGAAGAAGATGTTCGAGAAGAAAGAAACCAAACTAGAATTAAGAAGAAAATTTGAAGAACGTGTTTGGAAACAGAACGAACCCTTCGCGGTATATTACCACGACAAAATTGTTTTGGGTAATTATATACCTGTGGACGAAGAGGAAATGATTGAATATTTAGTCGATGGAATACCAGATCGGCAGATACGGAACCAGGCGCGGATTCAGAATTTCCGGTCGACTGCGGAATTATGGGCAGCGTTAGAGAGCATCACGCTGACGGACGGAAAGCAGCGGACGCATCGAGAATTGGCGTGCAGTATCAAGACAGAAGTGCAAGAAAACCAACGACAGCATCAAATTAGAAGTGGTTCGGTTAAAGTGGAAAATCAAAATAAGTTAAGATGCTACAACTGCAGCGGATACGGGCATTTGGCTAGAGACTGCAAGGAGCCGCGACGAGAGAAGGGTTCCTGCTTCCGATGCGGCGAGATGGGTCATAGATATACGGACTGTAAAAGTAAGTCAGACAAACAACAAGTAGCGTGTGTAGATCATGTATCCGAACAGCGGGATGAATTTGTAAAATCTATCGGGTTAGAAGTATGCGACGCTGAAATACAGTCAAAATTACTCTTAGACGCGCGAATCGATACGGGTAGCCCGATTAGTTTTGTAAAAGAAACTTTTGCGCCGCGACATCTGATCAATTGCACGAGTGTTTCTGACAAGGCTTTTTGTGGTCTTAATGGTAGTAGATTGATTATTCTGGGATCAGTAGTAGCGAATATCGAATTAGATAAAAAGGTGGAAAATGAAATATTTTTGTATGTGGTACCGGATAATACCATGACCGTTTCGGTAGTATTGGGTAGAGACGTGATGAGAAAATTCAACATGAAATTAATGGTACCATCAGCAGGTGCTGTAGATGAAGCGATTTCGGAAATTTTAAACATAGACACTCAAGAGACGTGTGTTAACAGTAGTGACAATTTATTAATTAATGCAGACATACCTGAGTCTGATCAATTACACGTTAAAAATATGTTCGAAGCAGAATATTTACGGCCTGAGCGTCCAAAATTTCCAAAAGTTAAAACCGAATTAAAAATAGCTGTGACAGAATTGAAACCGTTTAGTTTTTCTCCGCGCAGACTTTCACAGGCTGAACAAACTAGCTTACGAGAAATATTAGATAACCTACTGGCAAAAGAAATAATTCGTGCAAGTGAGTCAGAATATACTTCGCCTATTGTATTAGTTAAGAAAAAAAATGGCGAATATAGGATGTGTGTGGATTACAGAGTGTTAAATAAACAAATTGCGAGGGATAATTATCCAATCCCATTAATTGAGGACCAGTTGAATGTATTGAAGGGAAAAGTTTACTTCAGTTTACTTGATTTGAAAGACGGTTTCTATCACATACCAGTTGCAGAGGAATCCGTGAAGTATACCTCGTTTATTACGCATTTCGGTCAATTCGAGTTTGTAAAAATGCCGTTTGGCCTGAAACCGGCACCGACAAAATTTCAGCGTTATGTTAATGAGATATTTGATGAACTGATCAGGTCCGGTGATATAGTTGTGTACATCGATGATTTGCTTATCGCATCGGAGACGTTGCAGCATCATTTGAGCATTTTGAAACGTGTGTTCAGACTAATGGTGGAGAATAAACTTGATCTGAGAATCGACAAATGCAAATTTTTACATACGAAAATTCGGTATCTCGGTTATATGGTTACAGCCGAAGGAATTAGTCCGACGGATAGCGGTATTGCAGCGATATTAAGATTTCCGGTGCCTAAAACCACGCGTAACGTACAAAGTTTTATAGGTCTTTGTGCGTATTTTCGAAAATTTATAGAAGGGTTTTCAATAATAGCTAAACCACTTTACGATTTGATGAAAAAGAATACTGATTTTAAATTCACGGAAGTCGAGTTGAAAGCATTCGAAATATTAAAATCAAAATTAGTTACGGCACCCATATTGGCAATTTATGATCCCCGTGATCTAACCGAGCTGCATTGTGATGCTAGCTCATTGGGTTTTGGTGCAGTGCTCATGCAGAAAAAGAAAGATTTAAAATTACACCCTGTATTTTATTTCTCGAAGCGTACGACAGATGTTGAAAGTAGATATCATAGTTTCGAACTCGAAACATTGGCAATTATTTACGCACTTAAACGATTTCGGATCTATTTGCAGGGAATTCCGTTCAAAATAATTACAGATTGTAACTCCCTCAAGTTAACACTGCAGAAAAAAGATATGAACCCCCGAATTGCAAGATGGGCATTAGAACTAGCAACGTACGACTATACCGTGGAGCATAGGCCTGCCGATCGGATGAGACATGTAGATGCTCTTAGCAGAACAATAGGTATTTTAATAGTAGAAGATAGTCCGTTCGAATACAAATTGTCCGTCTCTCAGTTACAGGACAAAAAAATAAAAGAATTAATCGATAAATTGACTAAACAAGAAGATTCATTGTTTGAAATGCGGAACGGTATTATATATAGAAAAAGAAACTCGGAGTTGCTATTTTATGTGCCAGAAAATATGGAACAGAACGTTATTTTTAAATACCATGACCAAATGGGTCATTTAGGCACGGAAAAGACAGTTGATACGATATTGAAAAGCTATTGGTTTCCGAATATAAAATTAAAAGTACAGAATCATATAAAAAATTGCATGAAGTGTATCGTTTATTCTCCACCAGCCGGAAAAAAGGAAGGTGTGTTACACGCGATTTCAAAGGGAAATGTTCCGTTCACGACGCTACATATCGATCATTTTGGTCCGGTCGATAAACAGCGTTTGCTAAAGCGGCATGTATTTCTAGTAATAGATGCGTTCACTAAATTTGTTAAATTGTATGCGACTAAAACGACTGCTAGTCGCGAGGCTGTAGCATGTTTAACCGAGTATTTTAAAAATTATAGCAAACCGCAGTGCGTCGTATCTGACCGTGGAACGTGCTTCACCTCAGAAGAGTTCAGTGAATTCTTAAGCAACAATAATGTGAAACACGTGTTGATAGCCACTGGTTCGCCACAAGCCAACGGACAAGTGGAAAGAGTGAATCGTGTATTAGCGCCTATGTTAAGCAAATTAACCGACAACGATACTGGACAATATTGGTATAAAATATTATCAGACGTAGAATATTGTATCAATAATACCGTAAGTAAAAGTACGGGTGAAACTCCCAGTAGACTAATGTTCGGTGTGGACCAGCGAGGTCAAATTAATGACGAGATTAAAGAATACCTCAATAGTATGAGAAATGAAACAGGTCGAGATCTAGCTACCATGCGAGATAAAGCTTCCGATAAAATTGTTAAAGCTCAAAATTATAATACTACGTACTTCAACAGAAGACATAAGGAACCTCACAAGTATCGAGAAGGGGACTATGTTATGTTACGAAATTTTGACTCTACGGCGGGAAGTTCAAAAAAACTAATCCCACAATTTAAAGGACCGTATGTAATAAAGAAAGAGCTAAGGAATGATCGATACATTGTAGCAGATATAGACGGGTTCCAAAATACACAAAAGCGGTATCAGGGCGTATGGGAAGCAAAGAATATACCAGGGCTCGGAAATTTTTACTCGCGACGGCCGACAATCGAAAGCTACGCCTCCTCGACCTGGCCGCGCGTCTCGCTCCCCGTAGCGATCTAACAATTAGATCGCTACGGGGAGCGAGACGCGCGGCCGGGTCGAGGAGGCGTAGCTTTCGATTGTCGGCCGTCGCGAGTAAAAATTTCCGAGCCCTGGAATATACGATCATGGGTGGAAGCGAATACACCCGGCGACGGTAGTACGTAAGATTATTAGATGTATTCTATTTAGATGTAGATAATTATTATGTTTCATGTATGTATTTTAGCCATCCTTGTTTAAGTTATAAGATTTGTAAGTTATCCTATTTGACGTATATATTTTAGCTTTACTTGATTGAGTTGTGTATGTTGTGTGTTAAATTATGTTTAAGTTAGATTAAGATTTGATAATGTACTGTGTCATACGCATAGTCCGAGGACGGTCTATTGTCAGGACGGCCGAGCTGTAAGAGGTTGCCGCTAGCGGTGTGCGTATGTATTGCCGATCAAAGCACATCACCGCGACGACAGCTCGAGCCGTTGCGTTCGGTTCGGCGTGTTACCGATGCCGCTGCGTTCTTTGCGGCATGGTACCGATGCCGCCGTGTTCTTCGCGGCATGGTACCCTAAAGCAGCCGTTGTCGCGATGATCGGCATCGTTTTAGATGTTTCCGATATAAAAGCGGGTCTCGAGGACCATACAGTCAGTTGTCGCACGACTACGAGCCAGTCAATATCGCTCGACATTTTCCGGTAACTTAGCTTACAATATTATGAAAAGAATATTTTTTTCTAAATATTAAATGAATCTTTATTTCATATTACGCGAAAAATATATTTTTTTTAATATGCAGATAATATTTATCATATTATGAAATATATTCTTTCTCATTATAAAAGGAATCTTTATGTAATGTTAGAACTATAATATTCTTTTTTAATATGTAGGAAATATTTCATGTTTATCATGGAAAAATATTTGTTCTAAAATATGATGTAAAGTAAAATGTTTACTTTTAATTTAATTGGAATTCGTGTGTGTCACTTAATCGACATACATTTATATTATAAGACCATTTATTAACTATGAGTCTGTTGCTATAAAACTTTTTAATCTTACAGTTCAATCACATATTGTGTAAGACGTGTAAGAGCTACACGGTTATTTATTGTGCAACAATTTTGTCGCATTAATGTTCTTATAATATAAATGTATGTCGATTAAGTGTCACACACGAATTCAAAGTAAATTGGAAGTACAAATTTTACTTCCAATATTCAATGACGATTTATTTTATATTTGAAACTAATTGAAACCAATACTTCATTTGTAATATGAAAGGTGTGTATGTCTTCCAGCGTATTCCGGAATAACAATATTATTCCATGATAAACATAAAATATTTCCTGGACATTAAAAAAAAATATATTCTCTTTTTAATATTACATAAAAATTCATTTTATATTAAGACAAAATATTTTTTCATAATATGAAATAAATATTTCCTGAATATTTAGAAAAGAATATTTTTTTCATAATATAAAATAAATATTTCCTGAATATTTAAAAAAAATATTTTTTTCATAATATAAAATAAATATTTCCTGAATATATATTATTTTCTGAATTTTTTAAAAAAAATATTTTTTTCGTAATATGAAATAAATATTGTATGTATATTTAAGTATTAAAAAAAGATTGAATCTCTTTTTAATATTATATGAATATGTATACAATATTTTGTGCTACTAGGGATATTACATCGTATCACATTACGGAAGAAAAATATTAACGGCGGTTATTGATGGGATGCGCACACGATCTGCGCATTGCACTTTCCAGAATATTCTCTTCTGGCGCGACATACGAATTCACGTGTCAAATCACATCAGAAATTTCGAAATATCCAATATGGACATGCCCACGTAGATTGGTTTGAAAAATTTAACTAGCAGCATTTTCAGCTGAATCGCGACAAAGTCCTCGGAAAACACCGTACAGCTGTGAAAATTTGGTCTAGCTATCAATCGTTCAACGCCGTGTCTACCGCTCCATCGAGAAAGTAATTTCACTATCGCATGATTTCGAACGTTCTCCATAGTTTTTCCAAACACGGCATTATTCATTAATTTGAACAAATTCTTGGAAAAATCGTTGGTGGCGTTGGCGCGTAATTTAGTGTTCTAATCAATATAACCGTGTAGCCATCGCGACTGCTAAAACTCTAGAATTCGATGAATTTTCCGCAATTTCAGATTATGCTTTAAACTTTGTTGGAGGTATCGATAATGTACAACGTATCGCTCCTTATCACGAAGTGTTGCCATCAATTTTTTCTGCGTACTCGAGCTAGTCGCTGAGTCATGACTTGGACAAAACGGAAGATCCGCGTGAGCATCGTGAATTTCGCGCGGATACTCTAAATCCACCTCCAAAATGTATCCTATGGGGCAGAGTTGGGCAGTATCTGAATAAAAAATTATTCAAATAAGTTTAAGATAAAATAAACTGTATCTTTTGTCTTTTATTCGAAGTCGGATGCAGCGCGAGAATTTATCTGTAACTGTATCTCTCGAGCGCTCGGTTTGGAGAGTTTATTCGTCTGTCTCGCCGAGAAATTTTCTGGTTATCTTCAACTTTTATTCGTAAGCCGAATACAGCGCCACGATATATCTTACGGTTGTATCTGTCGTTACATGGTCGCAGAATATCCGTCAGATTTTATTGGAAGAAATAGATTCGTAATCATATGGATTATTCTAATCCAGATGTCGCGCGAGATTTATCTGTCATCTTTATTCGTTATTTAAAGCTCGATTTAGCCCGACCATTTATTTGACACTTTTATTCGTAAGGAGTATTTCGAAGAGATAAAAATCAGATGTATCTTTATTCGTAATTTTTATTTGACTTCGAATAACTGAGATCTTGATGTGACGTTGCCAAATCATAAAACGTAATACGTATTTTAACTACTTACGCAGTACGTAGTGACTTTCATTAATATTCAATATTCGGATACTCTTAGAAGGACGATAACAATTGTTTAAACAAATAGAGTTGTATTATTTAAACGATTGTTTAAACAAATAAATTTGTATTATTTCAGCACGTGTTTAAGCAAATGCTTTCTTATTATTTAAACGATTGTTTAAACAAATAAATTTTCATTATTTAAACAAATGTTTAAGCAAATGAATTTTTATTATTTAAACGATTGTTTAAACAAATGAATTTTTATTATTTAAACGATTGTTTAAACAAATGTATTTTAATTATTTAAACGACTGTTTAAACATGGATTTTTATTATTTAAACGATTATTTAAACAAATGAATTTTTATTATTTAAACAATTAATATAAACTTTGTAATTGTTACTACCATATCGCTTATTTACCACGGTTACGTACGAAATATTGTCAATGTTGAGAAGTATTATCAATATTTAATTGTACCTCATACCATAGATGTATTTAACCAACAATAAGTATAAGGGAAGGAATTGGTAAAAGAAAAAAAAAATTTCGCAGATGTCCTATTTCTTTTTGGACAATTCGTCATCGTCGCATAGGAAAATAATCTTTCCACGGGTGCGGACGACGGAACAGGTGTATTGTACTTGCGGAAGATTTTCTTCAAATGTACATACTTCTCCAAAACTGGCAAATCTCTGCGGTCGTCTTCGAAAAAACGTAGAATCTGAAAATAAAATTAGAATTTTATATTATCATATTATTTCATATTATTGAAGCCATTAATATAATAAGGTGAAAGAAATTAACCAACTTCTAATGATGCTTTTGAAGAATAATCCGTGACTTCTTCCGTCTCGGTGCTCTCTCCAAAATCATAAAACTCATCGGGCAATGTTGATGGCGTTGCTGCTACTGCATTTACCACATTTCCCTTCCTCATTTCTTCCATTACTGCACCCTTCAAAGTCTTCACCAAAATGTCTTGGTGGCTCTCGCCTATACATGGAAACCACCGATTTTTAAAAACTGGGTGGGTCAAGGCAGCTACTGCCGCACATTTCGATCCTTCCGTCGAAAACGCGAATACGTTGCTGAATCGTGTCTCCAGGCTTCTTAATAGCGGCACGAAGGCTCCGGGAGCTGTGGGTGGACCGAACTGGGGTTCGGGAAGTCCAACTCGAAGGCTCCAGGGATGGGGACACCGGGCGGGTCCTTCCGCCCGGGGTCTGGTATTAGGTAGGGCACGGGGGGGAGCTTCACTCCCCTCCAGGGCGGTTTGTTAGCTAAGGGGGTGGCCAGTTGAGTTCTCGGAGATCCTGGCCCCCCCTTACAATAGCTTAGGTGGGAGTGCGGTTTTAGTGGGTAGAGGCTGGCCGGAGAGTCCTCTGGACTGTCCCACATAACCCTGGCCCCCCAGGGGGCCAGGGTATGCGTAACGCATTTCCGCACTATACAAAAAGGCTTCTTAATAGCGAGGCACTAATTTGTAACAGACCTGTACCGGGCAGCTCTGTTACTGACAGCCGCGAGAAACCGAAGAACGGCGAACGCCGCCGGAAAAGACCGAACCGCGATTCGGCAACACAACATACCCGTCCGCACCGCGAACTCCCCTCGTCACGAACCAGTGTTTTGGCGAATTCGTAGAAACACCTCGGAATACCGCGAAACCAAAAGGACGTGTCCTACCGATCCCCTCACCGCACTACCAGCAGATCACCACCACTTGGTGGGTATATAAGCCCCGAAAAATCCTCTGAAAATCACCTCTCTCCGATCTAGCAGAGCTAGAACACACTCCTGCCTAGCCGAGCCTAGAACGCTATCCAGCCAAGAAAATCCGATCCGGCGACGAAGGTGTAGTCAACTTACGTTGCTGGCGGATAGTCGGTGGTGTTTCCAACGTCTTCGTCGGAAATAATAAGCGGAAGAATAAGCGTCGAACCGCCCTGACCAGCATCCGATCCCCTCGTTGCCGAGCGCCGAAACCTCCCGCCTATCTCTCCCGATACCCTCGTCGCCGAGCGTCGAAACCTCCTGACCGATCCCTTCGTCGCCGAGCGTCGAACCATCTCACCCGATCACCTCGTCGCCGAGCGTCGAATCCTCCCGATCACCTCGTCGCCGAGCGTCGAACCATCCTGACCGTCACCTCGTCGCCGAGCGTCGAACCATCCTGACCATCACCTCGTCGCCGAGCGTCGAATCCTCCCGTCTATCTCACCCGATCACCTCGTCGCCGAGCGTCGAATCCTCCTGTCTATCTCCCCGATTACCTCGCCGCCGAGCGTCGAGCCATCCTGACCGTCACCTCGTCGCCGAGCGTCGAATCCTCCCGTCTATCTCACCCGATTACCTCGCCGCCGAGCGTCGAGCCACCCTGACCGTCACCTCGTCGCCGAGCGTCGAATCCTCCCGTCTGTCTCACTCGCTCACCTCGTCGCCGAGCGTCGAAACCTCCCGCCTACCTCACCCGATACCCTCGTCGCCGAGCGTCGAAACGTCCCGAACTCCTCGACGATTCCTACGTCGCCGAGCGGCGAACCATCCTGACTATCGCACCGATACCCTCGGCGCCGAGCGCCGAATCATCCTGACCGCCGCACCGATTCCCCGTCGCCGAGGTCACCGCGAAGTCACATCACCGGCCACTACAACGCGAACAACCGCGATATCCACGTGCCGGCCATAGCGAGCCGTACACACAAACACCGGACTATTTATTTCTCCCGATCTAAATCCTCTCCTCGCCGGTCGAACCCTGGCACGACGAGCCATAAGGGCACCGAGAGGACCCTGCCGATCACTCGGACTCAACCCCGAGAATCGGAACCGTTACAAATTGCATCGCAAAATCTCCACTCTTTTTCAGCCAAGATTCATAATTTTCTTCTTAATGATAATAAGCATGGCACGAGCGTACCATAAAATATGCTTTTATCGGCCTGTAATAGATCAATCGCTTGTGCGATAGGTGCCGTGCATTTCAAATGCTCTTCAATATATAAAAGATCATTGTTTTTGAAGTGAAACTTCTTTGCTGAGGGTAACAATTTTCTGAAATAACGGATGTGACGTTTCGATGTAACGGATATGTGACGTTTCGATGTAACGGATATGTGACGTTTCGATGTCACGGAAGTGGAAAGTGGGGCGCGAAAATTTAAACTGAGAATGAACGGAGAAGAATAATTTCTTACCCCGACGGGATTCGAACCCCGGTCCACCGATTGGGGACAACCAATGATCTTTAGAATGATAGCGAACATTTTGGAATATATCGCAACGAATAAAATGCTCGGTAGTAGGATCAAACGAAAAGGTTACAAATTCATGGTTATGTTACGACTACAGACATATAGAGATATTTAGATTGCGCCGTCTTACGGGCGAGTTGAAGTAAAATCAAAACTAAAATAAAAATACTAATGTGTGTTTACCAAAATCTAAGTAGAATCCCACGTTTTCAATTAAACTGAATACATATACAGGGTTATACAAACGTAACTTTCATAAAAACTTATTTCTTACAAAAAAAATCAAGTTACATCAGATGTTAGAACTGCGATTCATTTTTCTACGATACAGAGCACCGCTCTTTGTATTACATTTCTCATTGTTGCCATCATTACAGTATCTCTTTTTATGCTATTACATGCATTTGTTATGTGATTCCAAAGTTATTGAACATTCTTCATTGTTCTGTCGTGTACAACGGATTGAACATATCTCCAAAGGTACAAATCCAACGGAGACAGATCCGGAGAACACAGTGGCTAACGAATTGGATTATACGTTATGATTCTGAAGTGTACGTGATAAATATAAACATAATATGGGAAGCGACAGTGGTAAACATAAACCGAGACACCCTACTTATGGCGACAACAAAAAGTCTTGTATAAAGAGCGGAGCTCTGTATCGTAGAATATGGATCGCAGTTCTATTATATTATTGTTATATTATACTGATGTGTGTTTACCAAAATCTAAGTAGAATCCACGTTTTCAATCAAAATGAATAAATATATTTTCATTTAAAAACAAAATTAGTCGCGCAGAAGAAGCACAGTGCGGTGTTTACAAAGTATTATTATACTAATGTGTGTTTACCAAAATCTAAGTAAAATCCCACATTTTCAATCAAACTGAATACATATACAGGGTTGTGCTAACGTAACTTTCATGAAAACTTATTTCTTACAAACAGGAGCCGAAAGTGTAGAGAAAAATGTAAAGAAAAAAAAAATATACGTGTGGAAAACCACGCGCGGTGGAAGTGAAACTTCTTGCAGTCTAGTAATGTTTAGAAGCATATTAAGATTGGAAATGTTAAAAAAAAAAAACAAGATCAGGAACATCTAATACAAAAAACAAGATCAGGAACAACTAATACAAAAAAAATCATAGAAAAAGTTTCACTTCAAACATAATGAACGATCAAAATTTGCTTCGCAAAGAAGGAAAGCGTATGGGAAATGCTATGAACTACGTTTCTTTCTTTCTCATACGCTTTCCTTCTTTGCAAAGCAAATTTTGATCGTTCATTATGTTTGAAGTGAAACTTTTTCTATGATTTTTTTTGTATTAGTTGTTCCTGATCTTGTTTTTTGTATTAGTTGTTCCTGATCTTGTTTTTTTTTTAATATATTTTTGAGCCCCAACGCTTTCCCAAGTTCAACCATTTTTGGCTTTAGATGTACTATCTGTTGTAGAGCATCGTACAGCGAGTTCCATCGAGTGTCCCCCGGTCTTTTCAATATGTGGCCGGTTACGTTTTTAAATATTTCGGAGGACTTTGGTTGATTGCACGCTTTCCACAACATATTGCACTTTTTCATAATTTCCGTGTGCAGTACTGCCACTAGTTCCGTACTTTTTATCGTTTTCGCCAGGTCGGCCGTGACGCACAAATGCAATGTATGCACAGCACATCGCATGTGTCGGGGTAACACATTATCTGGAATTGTACCTATGATTCCTTCTTCTTCACTTTCTCGTTCTATTTCTTCTTCTTCTTCTTCTTCATCATCATTATCATCATCTTCTAATTCTATTCCTGTTTCTTCTCCTTCTTCGGCTTCACCGATGACTACTTCATTTTCCTCTATTCCAATACAATCACGTTGTACACCAAATGTATGAAACGCTTTTACGAAGTTTTTGGCGTTGTCGGTGATAGTCGCCGCAATCTTCTCTGCATCTAAATCGTACTCGCGATAGATATATACAGTGCAGCAAGTTTTTTATACGGTCGTAGGAATGCGTCCCGCAAAATTGCCGACATCCTAAAGCTGCAGATTTTCTTTCATGGTTTCCTGTGATCCAATGGGCAGTTACGCCCAGAAAACTGCGGTGCTTGCCACTCCAAATATCTGTTGTTGTGCATACATATGGAACCTTTGACAAATCTAATTTTATTTTGTCGGTTATTTCAACATAAAGTCTATCGATACGGCGACCTATTGTTCGTCGACTAATATGTTTTACTCTATTGGCCATATCAAGATTTTCAAAGATTCGTCTGAAGTATACACCTTCAACAGCTTGGACGGGAATCATTGCATCAATGACGAATTGTGCCACGTCCATCTCGAATCTGCTTTGTGACTTCGCGCCACGATGGACATCCTTCCTCCGTTTGGCTTGTGATACATCATCTAGATATTCTAAATATGCCGTATGATGTTTCCTTTTAAGATGCGAGAGGAAATTGGAGGTCGAAGACCATTGGCCTTTAATGTCCTGCTCAGGAATGCATAAATTGCACCGTGCAGTCGCCTGTGGTCCATCACATTTTCCTGGTACTACGCTGAAATATCTTCCCCTAAGAATAGTAGGAAGTACAGCAGGTATCGTTGTGGATTGCTGAATAGCTCCTTCTTCACTCATGAATGAGTTGCTTCCTACGTCGAGAAGACTTGCTTCGCTTGAACTCATGGTTCACTACACTGATAACACTACGTATCACGGAATACAAAACACTAAACGCTATAACAAAGCTCTTCCACTGTCCGCGCGAATGCTTGTTTATTCCTCGCTCCACGAACAAAAGCATGTCAACGTCTGTCAACAACTCCAATTCAATCTTTGTCATTTTCAACATCACATCCCACGCGAAACCAGGGAGCGTGTAATAATGCGCCGGATCGAGCTTGTAATTCTCGAGACAGTCATCGCGAAAATTTTCAAAAACATCTGCCAACAACAGTACATCCAATTTTAAATATAAGTCGCTGTACTCTCCTAGCGTTTGTATAGCGAAACGCGACCAAACCGTATTCACGTGAAGGTAATCGACGTCGGATATCTCGCTGCCATACAACCGATTGTAAAATGCGTCGCGCGGCGGCAAACATGTATCGTTCAATTTGTCGTACGATGTCAGATAGTCGTACGGAAAAACGCCATTTCTGGTCAATAGTTTGAAATCGTTGTCGGAAAGATGTGCAAATTCACCTCGTACGATGCGTAATTTACTTTCGTCCAAGTACGACGACAGTTTGTCCAGACTCGAGTTCAAAAACTTGAATGAATCGATGAAGCGGAATTTCAACAATTTTGCACGCTTTAGCTCTTTATCCGACTGTGTCTCGATATGAACGTTTTTCGTGAAAGAGATATACTTCTCTTTCGTCAATGGCAGCACATCTATCCGTCCCTCGAACGAGTTTGCTAATTCTTTAATGATGAAATGCGCGTCGTAGCCTGATAGATTATGGAAAACCACCGGTATCATGTACGAAGATTGATAGCTTAAATTGCATCCGTTATGAGCCGGACCGCGATACGCGCCCGTGAAATGACAATGATCGTGCACCCTCGTCGCGTCGGAAGTGTCGAATGGTTCCTCGCAGATGTGGCAATGCGTTGCCATACGAAAATTTAACTTTTCCAATTCGGTTAGCGGATGCATCGGTACCGTTTTGTCGAATATCGGCTGTAATTTACGACTGAGTTTGTACAACCTGTTCGCGAACCACGCGGCGCATCCCTCTTTATCGCGATAAACCTGATACTCGCACAACGATTCGTCATAGCGGCAATGAGAGTAGTATCCGCACGGTCTTGTCCTTCCCGTCCCTCGGTCAGCAGCAGGCACTCCAAGTCGGCATAGATAACGAACGGCGCCTGTTCTTTGTTCATGTAGTTCTTAAACCTCAGCCACTTATCTTCTTCCGATGTTGGAAGCATCAGAGCGCAATCGTTCATCCGTTCGCAGTCGACTGTATGAACGTTTAATCTCTCCTGCGTGCGAAAATATTGCAAGCACCTGTGGGAAGGGAAAAATTATATCTGTTTGCTTCAAAGAATTTAAAAAACAGAAAAATGCAACTTACCGATCGCAAATATTCTGCTGATGATTCTGCTTGCTAAGCTGCGACGAAACCAATCGTGACAAATTTCGTATACACTGTGACGTTCCAACTTTTGCGACGTCACTTTTGTCGTTAATTTCGCGTAACGTCTGCGATTAATTAAGGACCGGACCAAGATACAATGAACCGCGAGACCGAGAATTAACAGATTCAAGAGCGCTCCTCGAAGAACTTCCGAAAACCAATAGTTAACGTACTGACATCTAGCGTACATGCCGAGAACGGCAAGTTCCAGGGCCGAAGAACAGACCCGGAAACGGAACCCCGACCTCCGAAATTCCCGGAGAAAGGATGCCGAACATACAGGAGGCGTACGACGAGAACCATGGCCAACGTTTGCGAAGCCCCGAGCTCGGGCAAAAGTATGGCGTCCAAGGCACCTGGTCATTCAACCAGGAGGTGCTGAAGGGGAGGAACCCCACAAGATGCCGAGGCATCATTTCACGTTCCCGACAGTGTCTCGTCCCGCAAAAGAATTGGGGTTCCAGCGAGGATGGTGCCAACGATAGTCCAAGAGGCAGTGGCCTCCCTCGACCCAAGAAGGGTCGAGAAATTTTCGCGATTACGGTCCGGGGCCCAAGGACCATCGTCGAGACGTCCCTGTTACGTAACCGTCGAGCGTGGTTGACGTTCGTCTTCGGGAAAATTCGGCAAGGTTCGGGTGGGGGGAACAAGAATCGATGCGACTAGTTGTCGATAGCGAAAGATCACTGTCGCGTTAGCGCTCTCACGAAGAGCACCCAAAATCTTGCGTAGCCGTCAGCGGCCCTCGCGAATTGTTTGTGCGATCGACATCTTCGCGCCTCTCGTAAGAGAGAACCTCGGTCTCGCGGCCGTTCAAGTATTTTTCGGGCGAGTGGAGGTTGACGACTTCGCTCCGACCTGTCCGGCTGAGGAGCTCGATTAATGGAAGGGACGAATCGATAGAGAAAACCCCCTCGATTACGAACAACAACGGTGAGTCGCACAGTGATCTTCTTCGTATTGGTCGATAACGATTTGGCTCGATAGATTTGGCGCGAGGACGAACGGTCGCCGTTTCGCCCTCGAAATTTCGCGTGCGCCGAGACGTCCTGCGTCTCGTGCCGTCGGCTCGTGCTCTCAAGAGCACTTTGAGCATTTTCTTCGTGTCTAGAGAGTGTTCCATTGCGTCGGGTTAACGGAAGCTTCTTCGGAGGAATGAGAATAGTCATCTTTCGATGTTTCGAAGTCCTCTTGAATCTGGTAGCGTAGATAACAACCTCGCGAGCGTTTAACGTGCGAAAGCTATCGCGACAGTCCTGTATCGCGCCGTCCACCTGCGCTTCGCGCGATCCCGTTCGTCGGGAAATCAAATTGTATTTAGTACCACCAACTCTCGCAAACTTGTACAAAGAGCGCGGGCTCTCGGGTTACGGTCACGTGACCGTCCATTGTAACATCTGACAAGGAAATAAACTTCCACTCGAGACCAAATTGTCGATATTATTCGAGCCCTGTGAGATCCGTCCTGCCGTAAGGGCTGTCCTCGTCCTTTCCGTGTTCGAACCTCCTGGACCCGTTACGTTCGTTTTTCGAATCGCGTTTAGAAGATCCGATTCTCGTGCTCGGCCTCTCCGAGCACGAGAGACTCATCGCGTTTCGCGTGGCATCCTCGCGGTGCCTGGCGCCCGAACAAAATTCCTTATTCGGTCAGTAGGTTTTTCGTGGCCTTGCTTAGTCCCGGGCGGACTCCGTGCATACGGCTGCACGTGGCCCGGTCTCAGAGCCATAAAAGCCCGGAGCCGTTCTTTTCTAGGGTTTCCTAGCCTCCGCCGAGACACGGCGTGACAACACATGAAATGGCTATGCGTCTTTGCAGCATTCTGTAGAAACAACAAGTTGGCGTGTCTTCCCTCCCGTTTCTTCTCGGTCAAATAAAGCGTTACGCATTTCTCGCGCACCCATTCAAACACGTTCACAGAAACGTTGTTTTCTCGTTCAAATTTTCGCATGTGTTTGAACGACATGGGCAGTTGAAAACCTTCAGTTTTCGGAAGCACGTCTTTGTAGTGTGGATACGATGATAAACGTGACAGATTTGCCCAGTGGCGCACCCAGAGGGGGGGGGCAGGGGGCCAAGTCCCCCCCCAAGAATAATGACACTGGAAAATTGGTCAAACTGTAGAATAGCTGCTTCCTCTACGATTTCGATGATTTTTGGATATTTTATGTGTAAAACTTAACATTCTGAACAACTTTACCCTTTACATATAAGGCATGCACTCGCTTGGGTTCCAAGATATTTGCAAAAACTGCCGATACTAGAACACTGAATTCTGCCTATTGTTGTGCGTCTGCGGCCGTGTACGCATCAGTATTGGTGTTCCTACCGCGCCGCCGCGCCGCGCCGCGCCGCGGACGAGTGTCTTCTGTTTAAAAACAATAGCGCCCAAGTATCGGCAGTTTTTTCATTTACAGGCAATGATCGCAGAGTCACCTAAGTTACACGTTGCATGCGATGCATCATATGCATTTTTAAATTGTCCGGTTAATGTGTGTTATTTTGTGCATTGACTTTATTAAAAAGCGTATCTTCAACCAACTTGATACTTAGTTTTTCATCTCTGAGGAGTAGCCCCTTCACTGTAAGTAAATTCTTCAATAACATTTTAAAGTTTTTGTAAAAGATTCGATATCATTTTTAGATTTTATACCTTAATTATGGCTGAAAAACGCAGACAAGGTATTTTGTTAAATTATTTTAACAAGAAACCTAAGATGGACGACTCAAATATTAATATTAATAGCAACATCGATGTTGATAATATTATTACTGCCAATTTAGATTCGGTTTCCCCAGCCGCAGATCAGAAAAAACAATCTAATTACCTTGAAGAAACTGCATCGTTTATTAATCATAGTTCTTACGATATCGCATTATTAAAAAAAGAGATATTTAATTCTGATGACAATTTGAATACCATAAGAAAGTTGTGGAATCCGGAATCTAAATTTAATTTTCCCACAACTTGTGTTGGAAATCACAAACGACGTTTTCAATTCGCATGGTTTGAAAAATACACACGGATTTCGTACTCACAAATTGAAAACAGTGCGTACTGCAAATATTGTGTTTTTTTTTGCACCTGCTAATGTCGGAAAATCGAAATCAGAATTACCTGGACAATTTGTTACACAAGGATATAACAACTGGAAGAAAGCCGTTGATAAATTTAATAAGCATCAAAACACAAAATATCACATAGAAGCTGTTATGACTTACGAAAAACTACAAAATATTAGAGATGGAAAATGTCTTTCAGTTGATCGACAAATTGATGCAAGCAGGATATCACAAGCTGCAGTTAACCGGAAACGATTGGAACCGATTATAAAAACTGTAGGAAGTGGTTGGGTTCGTTTGGAATAACTTCGCAAGGAATAGGGAATATCTGGACATAGAATATATTTTAAAAATTAATTAGTTTTGTACATTTGACAGTTGTTTCGTGAATAATAAGACCTTTGAAGAAGGTTAGCAACGTAAACGAAATTATGAAAAAAGAGAGAAAGAGGTTTCCCCATCAGGCGTCCGGTTTATCTCAACCGTTCTTTCCTTCTGGGGAGATGGCGACTTTTCGGATTCACCTGAATTCTCCTGCCCGCTCGGCGGCCGGCCTTCATGGCCATCCTCTCCGAGACGTGCAGAGGAACCAGGCGTTCCTACTTCCAGGCGGCCAGGAAGCTACCCTGTTCTTTCCTCTCGGCGGGCGGCCGGCCTTCATGGCCGTCCTCTCCCATTTATCCAGAGAGGCGTCCAGGTGCAACCCCTGTCCTCTCCTGAGCTGCTGGGCGTCCGATAGCATTGCTTCGTACTCTCCCTAACCTATGGGCGGCCGTGGTCTTACCTCGTCCTCTCCCAAAGGCGCAGCTAAAGTAAAGTGCTCTGCGTTATGCTACCGGTATTTATACTACGTCGTTGCTAACCTTATCAACAACGGTTACTAGGGGTCGAGAAAGTTCTCGAACTCGTGGCCTTCTCGAACATTCGGCCGCGGTGCGCTTCTTTTGTCACCTCAGGGTGGTGACGAGGTGATTTGTCGCCCCTGGGTTTCTTTTCATTAATCGTCGCGTTACAAAACAATAATTTTATGTGGTCGGCAAAATATACCTCTGAGAGGACATCGCAATTATGGAGAAATTTCATTTGAACAGGAACCAATCGCTAATGAAGGCAATTTTCGAACTTTGCTAAGAATGAGAGTCGATGCGGGCGATGAGAACCTCACTGAACATTTTAAACATGCTACTAAAAACGCTACCTACATTAGCTGGAACATGCAAAATCAAATCGTAAATGCTTGTAATGAAGTCATTTTGAACCATGTGGTAAAAAAAATTAATTCGTCGAAATGTTTTTCACTTCTTGCCGATGAAACTTGTGACATTTCTACCACTGAGCAACTTTCCTTGTGTGTCAGGTACATAGACGAAGAAAATGATAGCAAGCTTTGTGAACAATTCCTACAATTTGTTCCTGTAACAAGTACTACAGGAAAAAACTTATCTTAGACAATATTAGAAAGTTTAAATAACTATGGTATCGATTTATGTTATTTACGTGGACAAGGTTACGACGGAGCCGCATCAATGAGCGGAAAGTTTAATGGTGTTCAAGCTCATATATCAGTTATATATCCACAAGCTTTATATGTTCATTGTGCATCACATAGTTTGAATTTGGCAATTGGAAATGCTGTATCTGTGATTAATATAAGAAATTGCATTGGTATAATTGAAAAAGTACACAATTTCTTCAATACCCCTAAGAGACAAAAAATTCTTATCGACAATATTGATAAACATGTACCGGATACTAAGAGACCGAAACTACGTCAAGTTTGTCCCACTAGGTGGGTGGAACGTCATGAAGCCATCATGACCATGGTGGAATTATATGATGCAGTGATTTATAGTCTTGAAACAATCAGTTCTTGGGAAGACAGAGACTCGTCCTCTAATGCAAAACTATTGAGTAATTCGTTGTGTGAATTTGGATTTATAATATATTTATTTAGCTTGCAAAATATATTTGCTTACACTTTACCACTTTCTAAAATCCTGCAAAAGTCTGATAATGATCTATTAATTGCCCTAAACTTTGTTGATGATGTTGTGGCTCAATTAAGAATCGTTCGTGAAAAACTAGATTCTCCTTTTAAAGATATTTTTGATGAAGCCTGCATAAAAGCTAATAATTTTAATATTGACATTAAAAAACCAAGAACTGCATCAAAACAAACATTAAGGTCTAATGTCCCAGCTGATTCTGTAGAGGAGTATTTTAGGAGAAATATTTTCATTCCATTCATTGACCAAATATTGAATCAACTTCATGAACGTTTCACTCGACACCGCAATACGTTAAAACATTTTTTTATTCTTTTACCAAATGGAAAAGACGCTCCAACAGCAAGTCTAATGGATGATTTTCGTCAGTTGTGTGAATTTTATGCCCGTGATTTGATTTCAACAAATCCAGCAATTCTAAACGCGGAATTCAAATTGTGGCGTGCAAAATTTGGAAAAGCGGTTGGAACAGATCCATGCAAAAATGCCATTGATGCGATTACGAAATGTGATAAAATGATATATCCTAATATTTATAATTTATTAAAAATATTAGCAACGCTTCCGGTGACGACGTGCGTCAGTGAAAGATCATTTTCTACATTAAGAATTTTGAAAACATATTTAAGATCCACAATGACACAACCACGACTGAATGGGTTGGCTTTGTTATACATACACAGAGGCATTAATATAACTGTAACCGAAGTAATTGGAGAGTTGTGTAAAAAGAAAAGAAAACTAGACTTTATTCTGTAAATAAATTTCTATAATCATCTTAATGGATTTTATTTAATGTGCATTAAAAATCTTCTTGTGGGCTGATGCAAAATGTTTCAATGTCAGTATTGATGAAGTACATATGTTACGGCAAACGCGATTAATCCGGTGACCATGCATAATAATCGGTTATTATACATAATCACCAATTTACCACATTTACCGTAACACACACAGTGAACCGGACCAACACTCGGACGCCCCAAAAAAGAAGGCAACCCCCCAAATATTGCACTACACGATTCTAACCCCTCCGGGAAGCCAGAGCAACTAGTCCACTACAGGATGTGAAAAGAAACCTGTTCAAAAATTGCAATTGATGAAATTCTCTATGTGGGCCCACATTGAAAACCCAGAAAACTTGTAGATCTGTGTCAATTACATGCACTGTGAAAGTCTCATCGAAATCGGTTGATGTGGGAATGCAATGTTTACCATCTTTGAACGTTTGTAGCTCATTGCAACGCCGACCGATTCTGTCGAAACCTTCAGAATATTTTTAATTGACAGATCCACAAAACGTATTTTTCAAATTTTCAATACAGGCCCACACAAAAAAGTTGTGAATTGTACAATTCCGATCAATTGCAATCCCCAACAAAACTTCCTCACACATCCCGCAGCAAACCCATCGCTCCAGCCCCCCAAAAAAGTCCAAATCGCACAGCACAACACTAAATCGTCCCCCCGGAGCCCCCGAATACCAATCCGGCTCACTGTATATAAAACATGTTTAGCTTTTAAAAGTAAACTCGTGGAACAGCCCTGGGTACCGTCAGGGGATATTTTGTCTAAAAAAAAAAAAAAAAGGTCATTCATTGTCTAATTCGCGCTAATTCTTGCACCAGGCCAAAAAATTTTGTCCGTTCAACTCGGCCCCCCCCCCCCCCCCAAGAATAAATCCTAGGTGCGCCACTGGATTTGCCTCGGCTGGATAGAGACCCGCCACGATCGCCCAATAAAAGCATGCATCGTCGTTGCTGTTCACGTTCACGACCGCTTTATTCGACTGTATCGCTCGAGACACATTGATTGCTATGGTGCAGCCGGCTTGCATTGGCTGGTATTTGCTAAAATTCACGATTGAATGTAGTATCTTCGACAGCGCCCACCCGCTGTCTCGCTCTTGAAACTCCTCCGTCGATGTTAAAATCGTGGACATAACGTCTTTCTGATACCATTGTCGTAGATTGCTCGTCCGAAACAACGCAACGTTCCGCGTGCTGAAACTTTTCACGGAAACCTCGTTGGCGCGTTGTATGAATTCCGCCTCCAACGTTACGCTAGCTTTCAACGATGAATGCGCGTTTAAAAATTCCGTCATGCATCCCGTAACCATTCCGTTCGCATGCTGCAAAAATTGGCGAGGATCGATATGTTCAACGTTGATAACGATGCCGGTCGATATGCGATTTTTAAAAGCCGACTCGACATTTTCTCAACGAAGCGTTGAGGCTCTCGCACCCCTGCGATCGTATAAACCTCTAACAACGTGTGACGAGGAAACACGATGATTCAATGAAACGTTCAAAGTTTTCATACGACACATCGTCGATGTTAAACTAAATTTCTTGCCTACTGGTAATTCATCCTTTGCATGGGATAGATAATTTATGCAGCACTGTAGAGACTCGATGTATGAGCGATGCTATTCACGGTACTCGTCCATAGTTTTCACCAGCACTGACATGCGTGTCAAACACTTCAACATTTTTTTACACGTTTTAATCATCTTGCTACCGCACGATTGTTAACACACGGTATCGAATAACTTTGACACGGCAATGATGGAACGTTCGTGTATGATAGAATTCGCATTCCACCATGTCCTATATCACTGTCCAACAAATTTCAACTTTTTTTTTTCATATAACTGTTGGGTGGATCTTGTAGAGTTTTTTGCGCTGATTCCGAATCTGGCCTTAATTTTTCCCCTACACGCACAGTTTTAAAAAAAATGGCTTTGAAAGAAAAACGTATTTTTCAACTTTAAACAAATATTGTGACGTTATTATAAAAGATATTGAATTGTTCTTTGTAGCAAAAGATTCTTTAGACTTTCCTGAATACAATGATATCCGATATTAATACATTATGAATGTTTAAACATGTTTAAACAGTCATTAAAGACGGAGAGACACCACTTTTGCAGAAACTTCTGATGATATTTTTCCATTTATATAAAAAAGTAAGGGTCCAGTGGAAAATCAAACTATACCACGCGATAGAGCAGACTTTTATCTTGAGAAACCACCCTGTCAGGTTTCGAAAATCGACGTTTTTACCGAGCCAGAAAGCGAAATATCATCGCGGAACACGAGTTGCCGCCAGTGGTGCTCTGCCACTAGCGCGGTCGTTCGTCGGGATACGGAGCGCCGCGGCGCGGCGTAACGGCGATGCAGCGGCTATAAGCGTGCAATTATGTCAGCTTATTTGAATGTTATAATATTGTTATTTATTATTTACTAGTATATTTGTTCTGTACACATTATTTTATTTATTTAATTTATTTAATTAAACATTTCCACAATAAAATGTGAGTATATTTTGTATTTTTATAATTTTGTGTAATGATCAGTGTTACGAGCCGAGGGTTCGGCAGCTAGCGGAACCGAGGGGAGTTCAGGTTTTGGATAGAAATGTGGAATTTTGGTAGGATGATACACGTCGGACTTGCCGTTGTCTCTTTCATCAACGGGTCGCCTCGTGTGGAACACAGGAGTGGACTTGCCGGTGTCTCTTTCACCACCGGGTCGCCACCTTTAGGGCACGTAGGACTTGCCGGTGTCTCTTTCACCACCGGGTCGCCTCGTGTGTGGTAATAGGGTTAAGTGGACTTGCCGATGTCTCTTTCACCACCGGGTCGCCACCTTTAGAGGACACGTAGGACTTGCCGGTTTCTCTTTCACCACCGGGTCGCCTCGTGTGGAAAACGGAGTGGACTTGCCGATGTCTCTTTCACCACCGGGTCGCCACGTATAAAGGATGGGGTTGAGGTTCCGCAGACTCGTAACTTGTCTAATTTGAAATGATACACCTTGAGCGGCAAAGGTATATCGTCATAGGATGCTAGTGACTGGGAAATCGAATGAGGAAGAACGTGATTGAATTACGAGTGAATTTCACAAACAATAATATAATCTTTGATATTTTGGAATACAATTGTATAGTGTAAAAATGTCGTGTTCTAATTCTTAGTGTTAACGCACCAAGGAGTGCGGGGGCTATGCTACTACGGAATAAATGTAATGATGAGGAATCTATACCCGATCTTGGTTAAAAGAAATCATGACGTGGACCGACGCGCACAACGTGAAATCTACAGAAGAAAAGCCCACTCCGAAGGAGTTTCAATGCCCTTATAAAGGGACCAAAAATCGGCCCAGGCGAGAGTGGGAGGTACAGATTAAACTTGGTTCCCGGAAATTATGCAACTCGTTGCATCGCTTGCAGGAGCCCAGTTTAGATTGATTAAAAATGAGCCCTTTGTTAACTTCCCGATTTATAGGGAAGTTACTGTAATTACCCCGAAAATCGAAAATCGATTTTTTAGCAGATCTCCACGTTTCATGGTCATTGGAGTCGTTTGAGACTATTTTTATCAAAATGTCGGTATGTGTGTGTGTGTGTGTGTGTGTGTGTGCGTGTGTGTGTGTGTGTGTGTGTGTGTGCGCGTATGTCCGTTTCTATGGTATCAAATTTTTCGTTAACGTTTTCTGAAAAAGTAACAACGCGATCAGAAAGATGAATGATGCAATCGATGTGCCCCGCTGTAACTTAGAGCTGATTAGATTTTGGTCCATTTTGGTCAAGTAGTTTTTTAGTTTTTTTCGAAAGGAGTTGATTCAACATTGCAATTTATACAAGACGCGTATCCTTCGAAGAAGCAAACGTAACTATATATATATATATATATATATTTAGACATATTTTAAAAAAATTTTTTTTTCAATTATGCAACTACTGCTACTGTAACCGCTTACAATAATCCAAAAATATCCCGGATGCGCGCACATGAAAGTAGAAAGTAGAAAATAATGATACTAATATACTGCAACTAACGAATCGGGAAGTTCTTTGTGTGGCTCGTGGAGAGTCACACACCAAATAACATCCGTACCACTAACCCTCTCGCGAGCTCGTAAAGCGAGCTACAACACCCCCACCTGCGAAGCTCGCGAAGCGAGCGAGCAACAACCCCCCTCTAGTTTCTTAAATAGACTCTCTGTTTCGACTCATATCTCCGGAAGGGTCAAGGGTCGCCAACGGTGGCACCGCATACGTAACATCAGCAACAAAAACGACATAACAATTTATGAAATTGAAGCATAGTAAGCAAAAACATATTTGAGTGGTTTGTGGTACACATATCGACTCCGCATACAAGAGACTAACATTAAACAAATAAATAAAATAATGTATACAGAATAAATATACTAGTAAATAATAAATAACAATATTATAACATTCAAATAAGCTGACATAATTGCGTGCTTATAGCCGCTGCATCGCCGTTACGCCGCGGCGCTCCGTATCCCGACGAACGACCGCGCTAGTGGCAGAGCACCACTGGCGGCGACTCGTGTTCCGCGATGATATTTTGCTTTCTGGCTCGGTAAAAACGTCGATTTTCGAAACCTGACAGGGTGGTTTCTCAAGATAAAAGTCTGCTCTATCGCGTGGTATAGTTTGATTTTCCACTGGACCCTTACTTTTTTATATAAATGGAAAAATATCATCAGAATTTTCTGCAAAAGTGGTGTCTCTCCGTCTTTAATGACTGTTTAAACATGTTTAAACATTCATAATGTATTAATATCGGATATCATTGTATTCAGGAAAGTCTAAAGAATCTTTTGTTACAAAGAACAATTCAATATCTTTTATAATAACGTCACAATATTTGTTAAAATTGAAGAATACGTTTTTTTTCAAAGCCATTTTTTCAAAAACTGTGCATGTAGGGAAAAAATTAAGGCCAGATTCGGAATCAGCGCAAAAAACTCTACAAGATCCACCCAACAGTTATATGAAAAAAATTTTGGTGTTGGACAGTGTATTTATCCAAGGAAACTACCCTTGATAAGAGGTATCAGATTACATACCGTGGTGATGACTCATCACACGTTCGAACACGTTCAAGTCACTCAAAAAAGCTCACGCTACAGTTTTGCACGTGCGAGATTCCTGTTTGTTGCTATGAAGGTATCATATTACATACCGCGAAACCCCCCTCCCCTTCCCCTCTCCTACGAACACGTGCAAGGTTACCCAAAAGCTGATGCTACAGTTTTGCACGTGCGAGATAACCCCTAGGAGCAGGTTCGGACACGTTCAAGGTTACCCAAAAAGTTGACGCTGCACTTTTGCATATGTGAGATACCCCTTTTCCGTCCCCCCTCTCCTACGAACACGTTCAAGGTTACCCAAAAAGCTGACGCTGCACTTTTGCACGTCCGAGATACCCCCTTCCCCCCGCAAATATGGTCGAGCAATACGGTAAGTTTGTATGGAACAGAACCGACTTTTCAGCTGCGTCGGTAAGGTAGAAATCTACCTACAATGATAAGTCTGATCGTAGAACCGGCCTATATATACTACTCCCATTTGTTCTTCCTTGCGACTGTGAAATATTTACGGGGCGCGTAATACGCGACACGCGACACCGCGATCCGAATCCGTGCGCACACCGTACTCGTCCGGACGAAAGATAATAATAATCCCGGGCACGGTGCCCGTTATCATTACAGGAACAGCGGATAACGAAGGAAATTTCGCAGGCGATAGCGGCCCTACCGCTGGGTCGCGAACGAGCACGGGGAAGCCGCCCCGGTACTCGAACGGATTGTTCACCGCGCAAGTAGCCTGCGGGTCCGCGCCACGTTACCGTTAATCGGCTTCGCCGACGATTATACACTTTAATTATTGTTACTTTCTTTACCATATGTGAACCGCGACGTGTTAACCGACGAAAGCAGTTTTCTTTCTTTTATTCAGGTTTAGTCGATTCCCGTCGTCCGAAAGACTGCGTCGCGAGCTTTTGTTAATCATACGTTTTGTGTACGGCTCCTTCGTTCTTTTCTTTGCTTTGTAAAATAGGAGCCGTCCGTCCAGTGCTCGCCGGACTCACCGGTCAATGCGCGATACCGTTTATTTTGCGATCTGCGGCATCCACGGCCGCGCCGCGCGCGTTATTTAAAGATGTAGAGTTGATTTAATTACTGTCTGTACCTTGTCATTACACACTCGCAAGGCGATTAATAAACCTTGTTCATATTTTTCTACCAGAAAACGATTTCGCCTTCATTTCATGAACCCTGCATCCGCTGAGCGAAGGGCAGCGAAATCGAAACGTTACATCCGTTTTAGAAACGTGGTATTTTTAAAAATTTATTTTTTAGTTATGGGTTCGATGGGCAGTAGCAGTCAGTCGACATATAAACAAGGGTTTCAAAGCTCTACTTTACCTGGCTTAGATAACACTCTATTTGCAATTACATTAATTCCATTGCAATTTTCCATAAATAATAAAACTATTTTATGGAACAATAGTACACCGCACTCTGACAGATTTTGCAGACCTATAAAATTAGAATATGCAAAAGAAACCCAGGAACTAAAATTGATTGAAAAAAAGAATCTGGATGATGAGATTAATAATCTGGTAGATTTAAATATACCACATAAAAATAAATTTTTGCAAATTAAATTTAAATTAATGTTAACACTTATAGATGGCAAAGTATTAAATACACTGACAGGAATAAAATCATCGCAAGCGTGCCCAATTTGTGGAGCAACACCGAGGCAAATTTTAACAATTAATGATTTCCAAGCTAAAAAATTTGAGCCAACACAAAAAGAAAATTTATGTTATGGACTTAGCCCACTTCATTTATGGATACGTGTCTTTGAGTGCATAATTCATATATCTTATAGATTAGAAATTAAAAAATAGCAAGTAAAATCGCAGGAACATAAAGAAAAACTGTAACGAGGCACAAGGCTTCCCCACGACTCACGCGTCGCGGCCGCCGCGACGTAACACATATGAAGCGGGAAAGGGTTACAGGTTGTTCCGATTGAAGCCACAATTTCTCGCGCATGCGCGACCAAAACAGTAGCGTATCTCCAATAACGCAACAGAGCGGCCAGGGCCCCGTCGCCCTGAAGCAGTTATATTGGCGGGAGTGTACCGGTGTTATTGGCGGAACGAGTGTTCTGTCTCAAAACTTAATTGCTAACGTTTTAAGGGTAGCTTAACTCTTTGCCTTTTCAATGTATACACTAATAATTTTTTAAAAGTCTGCGGGGTGCTCAAGCTACCCGATTTCATCGAAAAGGTTATGTTACTGAGACTGAAATTGCCGCGCATGCGCTAGAAATTGAGGCATCAATCGGAACACTGTCTCCACCGCTGACACAGCTCTCTTTGGTTCTCTTAGCTCGATCGCAACGTCGCGCGCATCGAATCATCGCTGTGTGGTGACACTCACGAGTGCCTATATTAGTTATTGTTAGTGGTTTCCAACTACCCGTGATTTAGCAGTACCGTGATTCACCAGTGAGAGGAAGGTATTTAGACATATATTTTATTATTCGATTTCATTTTGCCAATGGCTAGCAAAAGGTTAAGAACGTCGGTACCGCGAAAACCATTTCAATAATTGAGTTCATGTCAAAAACGGTGCGTTTTAAATGAAATTAGGACAAATTTGATTTAAGGTGTTTTATAGCCGATGCACCAGCTCGGGTTTTTATTCTCAATCACCACGGTCATAACGCTCGGTACCGTTGCTCTAAATGTGAAGTGTGTGGCGAATGGAATTCAAATCGTATGGTTTTTCGCGGGATTGATCACCCTCCTCGAAGCGACGATGCATATGCAAGTCGCCTTATGGTGATAAACATTATGAAACGGGTAATAGCCCATTAGCTTCCTTACGAATGGGAATGGTTTTTCAAGTACCATTCGAATATATGCACCTAGTATGTCTCGGGGTAGTAAAGAAACTGTTATCCGCCTGGGTGTGTGGTACGTTTACTAAAGAAGTCAAATTATTATCCAAACACCAACGTGAAATAATCAACGCGAGAATTAACGTAATAAGTAACCACTGTCCGTCTGATTTTGCTAGGCGCCCTAATCCGATCGAAACTTTTTCAAATTTCAAAGCGACCGAATTTTGTCAATTCATTCTATACACCGGCCCAGTCATCATGCATGAGGTACTAAATGATAACGCGTATTTCCATTTTTTGCTGCTTCACAGTGACATTTGGATACTGGCTTCACCCTCCCTTTTAAACAAACATTTAAAATTTGCAAAAGTATCTTTAAAACAATTTGTTCTTAACTGCGAACGGTTCTACGGTATATCCTTCCTCTCGTATAATGTCCACGCCCTGCTCCATTTGGCGAATGACGCGGAACGTTTAGGCCCCTTAGATTCATTTTCTGCCTTTCCTTATGAAAGCAATATGTCGATTTTCAGAAAGTATAATAGAAAGCCGGGTCAACCCTTACAACAATTTTTAAATAGAATGGCTGAAATGGAACGTTGTGGTAGCAGGGAGGGAGGTTGTGATTCTTCCACCACCACTGTCTCTGCTTCTACAACGTTTCGCAGCAGCAGTGGCGCGGATTGTTACCACAAAATTCGATTTTTCAATTCATCCCTTTCACTTCATAATCGCGACAATTGCTGCGTTTTACGCGACGAAACAATTTGTACTATTTCATCAATTTGCCCGTACCAGAATACTTATAGATTAGGCTTACAACGGTTTGAAAACGTAGATCAGTTTTACAACGTAGCGTTATCTTCTTCGAGTTTGGAAATTTTTAAATGTGCGATTTTGAGCACAGAAATAACTTTTGCTAGCTTAGACAATATCAAGGCAAAATGTTATCGGATGCCGTTGGACAGCAATCAATGGGTTGTCGCGGTACTTCCACACGCCGGAGAAACGTAATTTTGTTCCGTCCGTTTTTTGGACGGGAATTACCGGTGAGGACGATGGGACGAACTCGAGAGAAACTCCGAATCTGGACTTCACAGAGCAACAACTAATACTTTAATTTCCACAATCATAAGCCGGTTACAGAACCCGTGAGTCGCAGGAGTCGCGTACGCTTCGTGTGGTTACGCAATAATGCGCTCGTCACTGTTTCACTTCGAGATCCAATGTCGACAGTCCGCGGGGATATCTATACATATACGCGCGTCTACATTAGGGTGGTCCTTAGCTATAGGAGCCAAAAATTTTTTTAAAGATTCTTTTGGCCTTACTTCCCTAAAATATGACACTTGGTGAAAAAATGATATGTGCAAAATTTCAGCTCGATCGGACAATGGGAACCCATGCCGCAGCGCGCTTAAAAATTGTTTATTTTTGAAACTTGATTTTCTCCATTATGGTACATCGTAAATATACATTTCTATATATCGTTGAATTTGTCTTTCTATGCTCTATAACTATGTGCAAATAACGTACAAGGTCATCGTAGAAAAAAGTTCCGCAACATTGAAATTTCGAAAATTGTATTTAAAAAAAAAAAAATTTTTCAGCATTATATTTACTTCGTCTAACAATACAACTTTTGTTTGACACATTTTTTCATATATTTATTAATAACAAAGATTTGATGTCTCGTTAATTTCGAATATGATTGTGATCAGTTTTTTTGGAAGAATACTGAATGCTTGTAAATAAAATTAGAATTTCTTAAATGTATAATAGTTACATTTTTTTCGGTATTGTCTCCGAGAATATAATAAAAATTTATCAACTGGACTTAGGAGTGAACGCATATAAGGCAGCGTGAGAGTCGTGCCACTACTAGAGAGCTAGCTACCCGAGGTGCAAATCGTAAAATAAAATCGTAAAACAATAAATCGCAAATAGTCGTTTGGCTATTGACTTCTGATTTGTAAGAGAGTAAATGCTCGAGGAGGATTAGACAATTTATTTCGACCTTTCAACAGGCTGTTCCGCAAAAGACTGAGCGCCTGAGCGCTCTACGTACGGCGCGGCGTTGCCTACGAAGCCTCGGTCGATAGCCTTTGTTACAGCCATTTGTTTAACGGACATTCACACACACATGCATTGTTTCAGTGCGTTGGTCGATCGTCATCGTCGATCGATGGTCGATGGTCATTTTGCCAACGATCGCCAACGGTCACTCACAAATTCAAAGAACATAGCAACTCTAGTTCCTACGAGTGAATTTCAGAAAATGGAAACTAGAAATAGTGATGAATTATATTTGCTAAGGCATGACGAGAGTTAAATTATTGGTGCAAAACTTCCTAGTAACGGACAAACTTTGCGTGTATTATTTTATAATTTACGAAAGGTGAAATTGGATCTTCGATCAAGTGCCGCAATAGTTATAAAAGAAGTGGAAGTTTTTTGGGAAAAAGCACGTATTCCGACAAGAGAATCGTACAATAGTATTAAGAAATTATTAACGTTACACGAAACTTGGCGAAAGTTACAACGGTCTCGAAAACGCCACACTAAGATTCAAGAAAAAAATGAAAAGGAATTTGTTGCCTCGCTAGACGATCTTTTTGATATCGCTCATAAAAATGCGTTAAATATCATCAACATTGAGGAAGACAAACTTTTTCTCTTAAATCAAAGAAAAGAAGGGAGACCAGGCTCAATGGTTGGAACAGATAAAGTATTAATGAAAAAGGAACAGCGGAAAGAAATTCGATATGCACAAGACGAGCAACGGAAACAGCGGTTTGATATGATGGAGAGAGTAGAAGGTATATATTGATGAATTTGGTTTATATTTCTAATTTTAAATTTGTTAAATTGTAATTGTAATTGTAATTGTAATTTTTTTTCTTACATGACAGAATTAGCACAATTTCAATTAAGTACATCTAGTGATGAATCCGAAAATCCTGCATTCGAGGGTTCCATCATACATGAGTCTGACGAGTCTGTTAATCTTAACGAGCCCGGTCCAAGTAAACCGAAAAGGTCAAGAGGGAAGCAGCAGATAATTAACACGAAAGTCGTCGCAACTTTTGATAAATGTAAAGTGAGTGACCGTGATGCAGTTCGTATCATAATTGCTATTATCGAAGCATTAGGACATAAGATAGACGATTTTATAATTAACCGATCTTCCATACGGCGTTATCGCTGTCATCTACGTACAAAACGCGCCATAAAATTACGAGAAGCATTTAAACAAGATCCACCGGAAACTGTCACCATTCATTGGGATGGAAAAATGTTACAAGACGTAACTAGCAAAGAACATGTGGAGAGATTACCTGTTATTAGCACATACGACGGAAAAGAAAAACTTTTGGGAGTTCCTGCAATTTCAAAATGTAGTGGTAAGGAACAAGCTCTAGCAATATTCCAATTATTAGAAGAATGGGAACTAACAAATACAGTGCAAGCGATTTGCTGTGACACAACAACGACAAACATGGGGCGATTTCAAGGCGCTTGCGTTATTTTAGAGCAAATGGTTGAACGAGATTTAATGTATTTTCCTTGTCGTCACCATATGTACGAGTTAGTTTTAAAAAGTGTGTTCGAAGAAAAGATATCGAAATCTTCAGCTCCCGAAATAGGAATGTTTAAAAAATTTCGGGAAGCTTGGCCGAAAATTAATCACCAAAATTTTCGGTCAAGTTTAGAAGACAATTATGTTCGTGGAAAGCTCCAGGAGATAGAATCAAAATTGGATTTCTGCTTAAATACCATAAAACAGAAGCATCCAAGAGGTGATTATGTAGAATTCCTTGAATTGATGATTATTTTCCTTGGTGGAACTTGTCCAAAAGGAAATCGTTTTCATATTCCTGGAGCTGTCCACCATGCTAGATGGATGGCTAAAGCCATATATATGCTAAAAATATATTTATTCCGCGACGAAGTATCAATAAGCAGCGAAAATATTGTAGGAATTAGAGACATATGTATATTTTTGGCGAATTTATACATAGAAGCATGGTTTAATGCTCCGATTCCAGCTATAGCTCCACGTCAAGATTTAGAATTTTTAAAACAGCTTGACGACTACAAAAAAATTGATGTAAACATAAGCCGAATAGGATTACATAAATTTGGGGGGCATTTGTGGTATTTAACACCAGAATGTGCAGCATTATGTTTTTTTGACGCTGGTGTGTCATGTGACAAAAGGAAGCTTATGGTACAAAGTTTAGAGAAGGATGAAGTAACATTTTCTTCGAAAAAAGTTTCTCTAAAAAATATAAATAATCTTGCCAATATCGGCATAGAAAGTTTCATTTGTGCAGAAAGCCGAAAATTTTTTAGAAGATTCAATATATCTACAGATTTTTTGCAGAAAGACCCGTCAGTCTGGGAAAACGAGGAAACGTATAAAACAGGTCTAAAAATAGTTCAAAATTTGAAAATCGTTAACGATACTGCAGAGCGGGGTGTAAAGTTAATATCGGAATATAATTCTTTATTAACAAGAGACGAAGAAAATAAACAAAATATTTTACAAATTTTAGAAGAGTACCGACAACGGTATCCGGATATAAATAAATCCAGCTTTTCAGACGACGTATATTAACAAATTTTATATATTATTTTAATTTACATTAAGTGTTTTTTCGAATAATTTTGTATATCGTGTATAGGTTAAGTTTTAATAATATTTCGAGCGTCATAATATAAATGTATATAATTGTAAATAAAAGTTATTATAGATTATGGCAACCCTAACTGCGTGTAGTGACTAGGTTATTTAAATATCTTTGTTATTAATAAATATATGAAAAAATGTGTCAAACAAAAGTTATATTGTTAGACAAAGTAAGTATAATGCTAAAAAAAAAATTTTTTTTTGAAATCCAATTTTCGAAATTTCAAAGTTGCGGAACTTTTTTCTACGATGACCTTGTATGTTATTTGCACATGGTTATAGAGCATGGAAAGACAAATGCAATGATATATAGAAATGTATATTTACGATGTACCATAATGGAGAAAATCAAGTTTCAAAAATAAACAATTTTCAAGCGCGCTGCGGCATGGGTTCCCATTGTCCGATCGAGCTGAAATTTTGCACATATCATTTTTTCACCAAGTGTCATATTTTAGGGAAGTAAGGCCAAAAAAATTCGAAAGTTGAAAAATAAGGACCACCCTAGTCTACATGCGCGGGGAAGGGCGTCGCGGGGCTCGAGTTGCCGAACGATTCGGCAACGAGCGGCAAAAACCGCCTGTATTTGTCGCCGTGCGTGCGACCGTTAAGCGATCGCGCTTGTTTGTTTGGGGACCGTGGCGGTCCTTTCAGTCGCTCGGTCGATGCTCGAAGTTGTCGGGCGCAGCCGACGGTTGAGCCCGAACAAATTTCATTGCATGCTTTACCTAATTTCTGTTTTAACTCTTTTTGAGTCAATTATCTTGATCCTATAATGTAGTTTTATTTCACAAATGTAGTGTTCCACAAGTATATCAGGCCTGGGCATTTTAGTCTCAATTGAGACAAAGCCGTCCCTACCATAGCGCCCACTGCCTCCCACCAGCATCCACCGTTACCATGAAGAAAGAACGCGCTTCGCCTGTTGCGAGCAGTGCGCAGGTCTCGCGAAGACTTCTGTGGGGGAAACGAAGACGCGAGACATGCGCGGTCGCGACGAAGACGCGCGTTGAATGAAAGAAGTTTCATATATCGCGCTCTTTGTAATTTATAATCGTTCGGGTAGCGCCAGCTATGTGCGGGCGGTAGAGACGCTCTTCCATGCGATTCGATGTGATCTTATTTACTTCCATGGCGAATGTGCAATGTGCCTCAAGCGTGTATCAGTATTACTACTAAATATATATTTTGTTATCCACTGAAATCCTTAGTAGCTGTGATAGCTAATGGTTAATAACCCTAATCCACAACAGGTTATGGGCCCAGGACACGTGTGGGAATAGTAGTTTTGTCGGATTACAGTTTCTTTGTCGTAAAACAGAACTTATCTCTCGTTTTTGTTTTGGAGGTTAGACCGGTCGCGTGTGCAATAGTGTAAAGACTAACCAATGATGGAATCCGAGTTGACGAAGATAACTAAGCTGAAGGGTGCTGAGAATTGGGCACAATGGAAATTCCAAGTATCTGTTCTACTAAGGGACAAAGATGCCATGAAGGTGACAAACGGGGAACTCCCTAAACCAGAGGTTCCACAGGGTGCAACGGCGATACAACGCCAATCTCTCCTTGACTGGATCAAGAAGGACAATGCTGCACAAAGGCTTATTGCAACATCAGTTTCGGATTCACAGTTGGTTTTTGTTATGCATTGTACCACTGCAAACGGCATGTGGAATGCTTTACATGGTCTGTACGAGCAGAAATCAGAGACGAGCATTCACATGCTGCAACAAAAGTGGTACCAAATGACCAAAGATGCTAGGGACAGTATGGCCTCTCATATTGCGAAACTGAAGGACGTGGCACATCGTCTGCAAGCTCTGGGTGAACGGGTAGCGGAATCCATGATAGTGACCAAAATACTTATGACCTTGCCGGCGTCGTACGGTCACTTCATTACGGCATGGCAGTCCACAGCACCGGATGAGCGCAAGCTTATCAATTTAGTTGAAAGGCTCCTCGCCGAGGAGTCCAGACATTTGGCGCAGGAAAGCGAGGTGAGCGAGGCACTGGCAGCGATGAAGCCATTCAGGAACCGGTACCAGAAGAAGCAGGTCCAACATTCCTCCAGGGAAGCTACCGTAACCAAAAAGAAAGGCGTAGATGTCTGTCACATGTGCGGGAAGCCAGGCACTGGGCACGGGGCTGTAGAGCGAACAAGGTGAGCGAACAGAGCAATAATGATACGTCCAGAGGCCAAGCCTTAATTACACAGGCAGCGATGTGTTTGGATCAGTCGCAGTGCGACACAGAAACATGGTATCTTGACTCCGGGGCGACGGACCACATGTGTAATAAAAAGCAGTATTTTGTTAACCTCAAATACTTTAGTCAACCTCAACCAGTAAATGTCGGAAAGAAAAATGAATCTGTGCGTGCCTTGGGAAGAGGAGACATAAACATCTTGGCATTCGATGGAGTGGATTGGACGGAGAAACATCTGTCACAGGTTCTTTTCGTGTCCGACTTAAGATGCAACTTGTTTTCAGCCGGAACAGCATTGGACAAGGGCTTAGTTCAAATTTCAACTGCTGAAGGCTGTCGATTCGAGAAGAATGGGGTTGTAGTTGCAGTGGGAGTACGAAAGTACAAGCTGTGCGAGATGCAGTTTAAGATACTTGTTTCTGATAGCAGTAAGATGAAAACCAATTTCGCCTCCAAGGTTGATCTTCAGGTCTGGCATGAGAGACTCGCTCATCAGAGTGCTCGCTGTGTGAAGCAGTACTTGAGGACTGAGGGAATCTGCCTGAAGGGGCAGGACAATTTCATTTGTGAGGCGTGCGTTCATGGTAAGGCACACAGACTACCTTTTCCAAAACGTGAGGAAAATGACTTGGGATCGCGAACTTCTGGTGAGTTGGTACACGCAGATGTTTGCGGGCCTTTTCAAACGAATTCCATAAACGGATCACGCTACTTTCTCCTAATCAGAACGAATAAAGAATTACATAGTAACGTCAAGGAACCTTTTTGGCAGGAATATAAGGTCTCTGCGCACTGACAATGGGTCGGAGTTCGTCAACTCAACCGTCCAGAAGATGCTCAGGAGTGAAGGAATTCAACACCAAAAGACGGTGGCCTACACCCCCGAACAGAATGGCTCAGCGGAAAGGGAGAACCGCACAATAGTTGAATCCATGAGAACGATGCTGCATGCTAGAAATCTGCCATTGAAGCTGTGGGCGGAGGGTGTCAATACAGCAGTGTACATCCTCAATCGCACAGGTACGAGCTCTCAAAATCACAAAACTCCCTATGAGCTGTCGCACGGTCGAAGGGTCAAATTCGACAAGCTAATAATATTTGGAGCAGCTGCATATGTACATGTGCCTAAGGAGAAACGCAGGAAGCTCGATAGCAAGGCGGTCAAGGGTTATTTCGTCGGTTATCATGAAGACACTAAAGGCTTCAAAATCTGGTTTCCTGAAACCGATAAAATAGAAGTGAAGCGAGACGTGTATTTTGATGAGAGTGACAGCTTCAATGGTTCATCGAGTGAAGCTCGACGAGATGATGATATGCAGCTTATAAACTTAGATCAGGAGGTTCGAACGATTGAGCAGCAGAGTCGTCAACAGGAAGCTGTCCGGCCTCATATTCACAACAACTCAACGGATGGAGTGCAACCCCATGATGCGAGTCCGATTCGCCCTCTTGAGCCTGAGCATCCGGAGCCTGAGGTGCAACAGCTGGAGCCGCCTAATCCGAGCAGAGTCTTGAGAGACAGAAGTCGGATCAGAAGACGGCACAGGTACGACGATGATATCGACCCGGATGCCGTTGCCTTTCTGGCAGAGGCTGAAGAGCCTCAAAGCTACCGTGAAGCAATAACAGGACCGCATGCTGTTCAATGGAAAAGGGCCATGGATGAGGAGATTGAATCTCTTAGAAGCAATAATACATGGAACATTGTGGATCGCCGCGAAGAATTCAACCCAATAGGGAACCGTTGGGTGTACAAATTAAAAAGGAGACCGAATGGAAAGGTCGAGAGGTTTAAAGCCAGACTGATGGTTAAGGGCTACTCTCAAAAACATGGTGTGGACTACCATGAGACCTACATTCGCATAATACTGGCTCTGGCGGCGTCTGAGGGGATGGCGTTGCAGCAGTTTGACATAAAGACAGCATTTCTTCATGGTATTTTACAGGAGAGTGTCTTCATGTCACAACCGGAAGGTTATGAGGATGGAACGGACAACATCTGTCGACTTAATAGAAGTCTGTACGGTCTGAAGCAGGCCTCCAGGTGTTGGCATGAGTGTTCCACCAGCGTTCTGAAGCGGTTCAACCTGGAAGCAACGAGGTCGGACCCATGCGTCTTTGTAAATAATGACAAGACGCTAATTTTGGCATTATATATAGACGATGGATTGATAGCGGCAACGAGCAAGGCAGTTGCATACTATTTGCTTTGTGACAACCGGAGATCTTAGTTTGTTTTTAGGTTTTCAGATCGAGCGGACCACTGATGGCTCTATTTTCCTTCACCAATCTGGATACGCCCGAAGAGCATTCGAAAGATTCTGTATGGAGGGAGCGAATCCAGTGGCGGTTCCCATGGACAAGCATCAGGAGCTCAGGCTCTGCTGCCCTGAACAGCGGCAGTTCCACATCGGTGCACCGTGCTGCCAAAGGCAGGTTTAGTGCTAATCCTGCCTTCAGCTGGTCGGAGCGTACCTTAGACCGTATTCTGCTCAATATCTGCCATAGGTGGGATCTGCTTCGATCTGCTTGTGGCAGGCCTGGTTATCAGGGCCGGGGGAGTGAGCTGACCCCGGCCCCTGGGGGGGGGGGTAGTCTCTCCCCCCTGAGATGGACCGGCACCCCGGAGGGACCTTTACCCGGTCCCTTGTAGGGGGTGTCGGCCATCTACCGGAGACGGGCTCCGGTGGGGTGGCGCGTGGGGGGTGGGATGGGGAGGGTCGGGGCGTGCGAGTGCGCCTCCGACGACCCTTCCTTGCCGGTGTCGGCGCCTTCTTGCCCTGGCCGGGCGGCGGTGGTGGGTGACCCCCTTTAGGGGGTCACACACTGCTGCTGCCCCGAGCAGCGCACGAAGGCTCCGAGAGCTGTGGGTGGACCGAACTGGGGTTCGGGAAGCCCAACTCGAAGGCTCCAGGGATGGGGACACCGAGCGGGTTCCTCCGCCCGGGTATGGTATTAGGTAGGGCACGGGAGGGATCTTCAATCCCCTCCAGGGCGATTTGTTAGCTAAGGGGGTGGCCAGTTGAGTTCTCGGAGATCCTGCCCCCCCCCTTACAATAGCTTAGGTGGGAGTGCGATTTTAGTGCCCCAAGTACCAGGGTATGCGTAACGCATTTCCGCACTATAAAAAGAACAAAGGCCTGGTTATCAGGGTAAACTCCAGCACCGCTGCGAACCGCCGTTCGTACGGGTCCCCAAGACCTTTGCTAAACCTATTGAAGTGAAACTTTTTTGCTGAGGGCAGGGATGCGTATCGCGGACTAACCGTAACCCAAACAGTGTTTGGATCCGGCGCACCGATTCGCACGCAATGGCCACCAGATGGCGTAAAAACAGTGCCGTGTCTAGAATAAGGTAGCAAAGCGGTCAGAGCCCTGAGGTCGTTATATTGGCGGGTGTGTGGTGGGTACTCAAGGTACCACATTTCTCTATTACTGAGGCTGAAGACGCCGCCATCTGGTGGCCATCGCGTGCGAATCGGTGCGAATCGATCCGAACACTGAACCCAAACCCGGTTAACCGAGCAAGGTTTCTGTAACCATACTAACCCGGAGAGAGCGGGTTTTAGAGCCTAGAGAGAGCTGGTTACTCCCTCTTGGAAGCGGGTTAACCCGCACCGAACGAGTTTCAGAGTCTAGAGACAGCGGGTTAACCCGCTCCCGAGTAGGTTACTAGCGAGATAAGATAGATACTTCTAGACAGTTCACTTCGCAGTTCAGAGATATATGAATACATGTACAAATATTATGGATAAAAAGACGTCCCTCTTGTATTGCAATTTTCCTTTATTCTTTAGTTTTGGATGTTTTTTTGTTTTTGGATTTTTATTGTTAAGATTAAAATAAAATAATCAAAAAATATATTCAGCAAAATTTGTAACTGATTAGATTGCATCTTTTAATGTTAACGTATTCGATTCTAATTTCGTTATTGGAACTGGTAAAGTGGAAAAATTAGCTTCAATAAATGCTAAATCACAAATAAAATTCTCATTTTTTATAATTTTTCTTGGGCATATATATAATATATTTATGGTATATTTATGTACCATATCCTTGTTTAGGTATGTCCACTAATAGGCCCATTTTATTCTTAAAATCTTCTTGTATTTTACGCTTTCTAGCTTGTAATCGTTCCTTATTTGAAAATTCCTGTGTTTCGCTTTTCTGATGTTGCTCGCAATTTTTTAAATTCCAGTCGGTATGATATGTGCAGGACACACTCAAAAAAACGAATACGGCAATGTAATGGTGAAATGCCAAATTTTAAATTGCTAAGATCTCCGGATAATTGGGTTGAAATATTGTCCAAGTTATTCATTTCGGATATGGTGCATTTGCATATATAACACTGCATGCTCGATGTATTTGCAAAGGCATTACAAACCTTACCGTCTACCATAGTCAATAACATTTTAAAGTTGACATTCATAGGATTTATATTTAAGGGTGCTAATGCAGTAATTTCACTTTGTACACGGTTTTCATCTGCTTTAATTAATTCTTCGCTTTCGTGTGTCCATTGTAGAGATATCGGTCTACAAAATCAAGAGCTTGACGGTCTTGGATTTTCCCAATAAACTATTTTTGAATCTTCTCCAATTAGTTTTATTGGCACCAGTGCTGTCATAAAAACACTATTGTCTGATTGTTTGTTATCAGAAGTTTGCCATCCTTGTTTATACTTAGAATGACCAGAGCTTCCGTCCATTCCCACTTTGATATTAAACACAAATTTCTTTCATCAGTTTCTAATTTTCCTTCAAGAAACAGCACTAATCGTTTTACTGTGTGGTTCAACATCTTTTGTAAACTAACCACGCATTTAGTATCGGAAATATAAATGTCCTCTGGATATGTTTCTTTTCGTGCACGCCGGAGACGGAAATCAGATGGAAAAACATTACTTCCATGTAGTGAGCAAAGGTGACATACGTTTAAATACTGTTGACGCTTGAAATGGAATGTCATTATTAATCCAAGTGTTTCTTCTGTTGATGCTGTAGATGTATGATGTCATGATGTCCATTAGAATTTAATTTTTTCCATAGTGCATCTGCTTCGGTGGGCGTTGCCTGGACAACCATTCTAATTATTTTTGCTGCTGATGTATTTCCAGATTTTTGTAAACTTCGTGCAGCCGCATAGACCAAAATATCTACTGGGGTATTTTCTAATGTATCGTCTGTTCTACGACGTTTGTGTCTTTCGCTTAAATCCGTAAATTCTTTTTTCGGGCGATCCCGTTTGGATGAAGAATCACTATTCTGTCCAGCAAATAATCTATCTGGAAAACAAACAGTTTCGTCTAACCACTGTTTACTGTTTGTTAAAAACCGCAAATTTTTCCTATGGGCAGTTTTCCATCGCTTCTGGTATTTGTATATAAACTGCTCTTTTAATGTGTTCAAGACAATTTGTCTGTTACTATTGAGGTTCCGTTTCCAATATCGCGCTTTCTTGTAGGGATTCAAGAAAAATGGCACTACTGCCTGCGGTGTTACCTCCTCTGCGTCGCCGGTGGAGGAGACTCGCTCCAGGGAAAAACGTCGGAGATGGCAGTTCCCTACAATGACTGCAATCTTCTCCTCTTCGTGATTTGAATTAGGGACTAGGAATAATCCACACCATGTCCGTTGCGACGAGCCGTCGTCGACTCGTCGCGAATCGCATATGAGCGAAGCCGGCTGGATGGCACTTATATTTATAGACATTCGCGACACAAGCGCGAACCAATAGGCGAACCGCATTCGCGCTTCCCCACCACGCGCCGCGGCGGAGCACGCGTATATAAGGCGCGGCGAAACGCCGCGAGCGCAGAGTTCGCCCGGAGCCGTCGAGCAACGATCACCGGACCTGCCAGCTCTTCTCAGAGTTAAACAGCTTTGCTGGGCACGAATCCGATCAGTGTAACGAGACTGGGATCGCCGCTCCAGGGCGCGCTCCCCAACGTCCGAACCGTACGTACGGAGCTGACACGTCGTCGTCGTGTCGGAGGAAATCGGTGTTGCGGATGGTGAGCACGAATCCCCTCAGGTGCCTCTGAGGCGCGTGCGTTCCTCACTACGATCTCTCAGGTGTCGCTGAGTCGTAGTGCGGCACCCTCCGCTCCATTGCTCAGCCGGCCCGGCGCCCGGCCGCCAGGAATTCCGGAACGACGACCCTCCGGGCATCACGCCCCGCACGTCCCTCGGGACAACGGCGAGCACGAATCCCCTCAGGTGCTTCTGAGGCGCGTGCGTTTCGTAGTTCGAGCACAGGTGTATCTGTGGAGGGCTACGACGTCACGTCACGACGGAGTCGCGGAGCGTGAACCGTCCCGGGCTCGCGAGGAGTCCGCCAACGCGGTCTAGTCGCCCGAACGCGACTCGCGATATCCGTGCGTAGTTCTAGGTCGCGATCCGCGCCACGGGGCGAAACCGCGGTAGGATTTAAGCTAGGATTAGTTTCCCTTACTCGTAATTTCCACGCGGAGACGTTTTTTTTCAATTGTCCGCTCGATGCTGATTAATTACGCATAAATCTTTAGTTCTATACTGACTGCTAGTTCGGGGGGGGGGGGGGATTTTGTTCTAGCCCGCTCCAGCTCGAACGAAGACACCACCGAGACCGTGAGCACCCGCGCCCCGGCAGCGTCCAGTCTCCCGTCCGAGCGTATCGTTATTGTCAACGGGACCACACTATTGTTTCTTTTTTTTGTTTATAAAGTCTTGTTGGTAAAATCGTTATCGAAACCGTATTTTTGTTACGTTCATGGTGGTTAGACCACCCCTCACGTTCCGGCTGCTTGGCCGTTAAATAAATCTAGTTCTACCCGATTTCGCATTCTCGTTCATTTAAAGCGTTCCTCGAACCCTGGTTACTCTAAGGCTACAGGCACTCGCGAAATCGGTCCGTTACACCGTAATCGTACCAAGGTGAACGAACGTTCACTGTATGTATTTATCGTATAATAAAGATGCACTCAGGAAGCATACAGTAACGAGTTGAATCGCCGCGTGGCGAAGCACGTATACACGTGGAAAACGCTACAGATCGTCACGAGATGAGCTCTCGTAGAGAGAGAAATACGAAGTGTAGTTTACCCGCGGCAACGCGCGCGGGAGTTAGTAGCCGGTGCTACCAACCTAATCGCCTGCTCGCGGTTGGGGAGCTCATGGTGATTTGGCGCTAAAAACCCCATGATCCCCACATTCTGATTATACATAGCGCCATCTGTTGTAACCGGCAAGACCTCAACCGAGCGACGCCGACCTGCAGCGCTCACTTAGCAGTGAAACGTTGTAGCGTGTGAATCACGTCTATTCTTTTCACTTACTTTATTTAATAAACCTGTGTTAATCAATTATCACGAGTGTAAAGTTAGTAGGTTATGGGCCCAGGTAGTTTCTGAGGCGCACTAGTGAGATATTGAAGAAAATCTCCGCTATAATCTCGTTACGAGCGCATAAAGTTTTCGCGTCGTAAGAACGTTTTTTCTGACAAAGATGGCGGAAAGTAGAATCGACACAGCGTCTATAAATAAATTCGATGGCAACAATTACCATCAGTGGAAGTTTCAACTGTTATGTGCATTACGAGCAAAGGGATTACATGGAATTGCAAAGGGAACAGAGGAAAAACCGGCGGCATTGACTCTGACGTCGACAGTAGCTGACAAAACGGAGTTCAAAACTTGGGAGAAGAATGATGCAACGGCCATGTTTCTGTTAACAACTGCGATGGAATTCTTCCAGATCACGCTCATCGAGAACTGCATGTCGTCCAAAGAAATCTTAGATAAGTTAGATGCGATTTATGCTCAAAAAACCGAAATTAACAAAATGTTGGCGCATGAAAGATTCTCACAGTATAAAATGAATGTAAACGATTCGATCGCTCAACATATCGCGAAAGATGAAAATTTGGCACAACAAATAAAAGATTCGGGTGAAACGATTAGTGATACGGCAATCATGACAAAGATTCTCGGTAGTTTGCCCGCGAAGTTTAGAAGTTTTCGTCAGGCGTGGTTATCAATGGATGAAACAAAACAAACTGTGGAGGTTTGACTAGAAAAGAATGAATGTGACAACAATGTTCCTCGACACAACTTTATTTTTGTATTCGGTGTACCACTGAGACCCAGCAAAAATGTCCCTCCAACAGATCGCGACAGAGTGCGAAAAAAACTTTTTCCAACCCTTTAGCGGAGTCAAGAAATGGAGGAGAGGAAAGTAAGGAGTGGGAAGTAAGGAGAGGAAAATAAGGAGTGAGGAAAATAAGGGAAAGCAGGTACAGACAAATCCGGACGAAGCGAAGGATCGGGTAGAGACCCGCGGAAAAGAGCAATCGCGGAAGGATGTCGTAAAAAAAAACAAGGAAAGGTTCGTCAGGGCCTAGCCGTCGACCTTGGGCCAGGCCCCAGCGAGACCTGGAAAAACAAAAGAGAGGATTCGGCCTGCGCGGGTCTGGTCGCCAGATGTGAACCAGCGCTGACCAGGCCCGCGCAGGACGGGGAACAATTGGGAAGGAATATGGCATGGGACTCGGAAATTTTCCGAACTGCGCACAGTGTAACGTTTCGATCATTTAGGGTCGTTTAATTCCGAAATTGAACATTTTTTAAAAATTACGTATTTACTCTTACCTTGAAAGCAATACCTCCGTAACCCAGAATCGATATTGTTTTTAACTTTTTATCGCATTCAGATATGAAAAATAAGCCTCGAATGAACTCGACTGCCTATACAAATGGTGAAAATACTTCAATCCGCAGCGATACTTTACCTAAATAAAAATGTGTGTATTTGAACTTCAATTTTTATAATATTTATTTTAGTGATTACTCAATCCTTTGTGGTGTGTTTACAATATTTTTCGTTTTTAAATATTATACATATAGTCTATTATGATTAATAATCATACGAACTCGAAGAACTTTTCAGTATGTACCAATGTTCTACAGAGTAAAACTTTCTTATATGGGCGAATATGGACTTCAAACTATATAGTATGTATACATTGAAGTCTTGTCTAGTCGGCTATGCAAACAAATTCTGCGTTGGTCTGCGTCCATGGGAGTTTTCATTTGTTTTCCACAGCCTTACGCGGTCACCTCGCGCAGTCGTCTAACACAATTTGTCCGAGTAAGAAGAACGTGTTCATAAGCCTGCACTTTGATTGTTACTTATTAAATTGTTATAGTTTTGAATTGTTATTGTTTAACTCTTGTTGTGTTCGATTGTTATTGCATTTGATAGTTTTTGTTCTTCGTTTAATATTATTTATTTAATTACTATTATTTGACATATTGTTTATTTTGGCATTATTTCACTCCTTAAGGTAAGTTTTCAATATTTTTGGTTTCAAAATGTGGTATATACTTCAGAGACCCTACATAATTTATGACTAGTAACAAACGATTACCATACAAAATTGGAGAACACTTTTCATTGTTTAGCGAATATGAATTTCATTCTTCATTCAATATCGAAGTTGTGATTTTACGTAGGCAGAAATTAAAAGAAAATTGTATCAATGTATTTGGGATCGTGAGAGTTCTCTTTCGTTTTCAGAATGTGTTCTAGTATTTCTAGAGCCACCTTATTCGACATTTGGTGTTCAAACACAAAAGAGGATCGACTTAATGCAATATAATCTTTTATTTTACGGACATATGAAAATGCAGATATGACTGAAGAAACCACAAAATATATTAAGGAAACATGTAGAAGCCTATGTCAACAAATTGAGTAGGATTTAGTTTATTAAAACTTTGAATATATTTATGTAAGACTGTATTTGCAACTTCCTTATATCATTTGTTCGAGATTGGCGCGCTCGGGCGCCATACTGCCGAATAGATCGCCGCGTGGCTCTGGTGCCGTACCGCCAAACAGCCATAGATAAACGCCTGTCATCGAGGCTCGCGCGGGCGCGATCCCGCAATCATGATTGGCTGGTTCCATTCTCGATCCTTCTGGAAGGTTCTCGAACGCGAAACCGGAATCACCGGCGCGTGACGAACTTCCAGAAGGATCGAGATAATAAAAGGAACAGAGAAAACCGTTCTCTTGTGACTCTCTGTCTATCACTAGAGCAGCTGATTTGCGTCAAACTTCCATCGAACTCTTTCGTACTTTATTTCACGTGGTCATTATACAATTTTGTACAACGCTTGTTTGTGAATAAGTTTGTGAACAAAAGTGACAAAATACATTCTTATTTATTGTAAATCCACATATTCACTCAATTTCAGTTTTCCTTCACTCTTCATTCAAATTCGTCCGTTACAGTCTCTCACTCAATCATTCCTCAATTCCTTTCTCTACCTTTTCTCAATCATCCTTCAAGCATTCTTCAATTTCGTCATTCACGCCTTTACACTTTTTGGTCCTTCGAGCCGGATTTACAATAAAAACCAGTGAAAACCAGTGGTGAAATAGCCTCCTGTTCAAGTGAGATTCAACCAGTGATTCTATCTCGCATTCAAATGGATCTCACACCAGAAGGGCTGCTCCTATCGCAGCAGGAACTCGCTGGAAAGATCGAAAGAACGATGGGGAACTTCAAAAAGTCGATGGCTCAGTCCAAGATAACGGCAGGAACTGTCCAAACCAGAATCAACCTGTTGGAAAAGTACTGGTCAGAATTCTCGGAGAATCACCGAGTGATTATGTACAAACGGAGCGACGAGTTTAAAACATCGGACTACGTTACCAAGCGACTCGCTGACCTTGTGGAAGAGTCGTACGTCCAACAGCGGAGTGCTCTTCATGACCTGGCGCTAAAATATTGTAGCGGCGACAAGGGCTCTGGGAGCTCAGGAACGTCCAAGGAGGAAAGCAGCCAAGGGACAGCACCGCTTCCTAGACTGCACTTGCCCGAGTTTGACGGGGCCTACGTAGAATGGCCTGCCTTCAAGGACCTGTTCAAGTCAGTGGTGGAGCGCAACAGAAACCTGTCCGACGTAGACCGGTTACAATACCTGAAGACCAGTCTCAGTGGTGAAGCAGCTGACCTCGTAAAAAATCTTCCGACCACCGGTGAAAATTACGAGCGAGCCTGGAGCATTCTCGAGGAGCAGTACGAGAACAAACGAATCCTCGTACGCGCCTGCCTCGACAAACTCGCCTCCATACCCAAAATGAGGGAGAGCTCATCGAGGGAGATCATCCACGTGCAGAAGGAAGTGGCTACGGTCGTGAACACGCTGGAAGGACTGGGGCGACCTATCAACAAAACGGAAGATTGGTTCGTCTACTCAGTGGTCCGTTTATTCGATCAAGGAACAAAGAATAAATGGGAGGAAGCACTAGCAGGCACCAGCGAACCACCCACTTTCTCTGAGTTGAAGGAGTTCTTGACCAAACGACGTCATCAACTGGAGGCATCCATCGAGTCCAATCCCACGATGCCGTCGCAAGGATCCAGTCGCCACCACAGCAGGAACTTCGAAGCACGGTCGAACCAAGGCCAAAAGAGATCTAAAGAAAGCAATCAGACATTCAGGGCGAATCACATTCAACAAGGGCAGAAACCATCTTGTCCAATGTGCAACAGGGAGCATTACCTGATGCAGTGCCCAGACTACAAGGCACTTCCTCCGGCGGAACGTCGAGGGTACGCCGAGAAGCATCGACATTGCAGCAACTGCCTGGGGAAACACTCCGCTGCAACCTGTACCTCCACGAGGGGCTGCTCATCCTGCGGGGAGAGGCATCACTCGCTGCTCCATGATGCATTCAGAGACGAGCCTAAAACAGCAAGGACGGTTCATCATACCTTGAATTGTCAGCACGTGGAGGGTAAGGTTCTCCTAGCCACTGCGATAATTCAAATTCCAGATTACCATGGCAGGCGGCAGGAGGTTAGAGCGCTCATAGACCAGGGCTCCAAAGTCTCTATGGTGATCGAAGGGTTGGTGCAGCGACTTCAGCTACCCCGAGCAGCCACGTCGGTGGACATTTACGGGGTCGGCGGGCAGCAATTGGCCAGGGCTCGAGGCAAGGTCAGCCTAGATATTTGCGGCAGGCACGGCGATTCCGCAATCAAGGTCTCGGCCATTGTGCTCCCAAAGCTGACGGCGTACACCCAGGGCTGTTCAGTGCCGCGCCGCTCATGGAGTCACCTACAGGGTCTACAATTGGCCGATCCCTGTACAGCAGTGAGCAGACCAATCGAGGTGTTGCTGGGAGCTGACGTGTACCCTGCGATAATAAGAGAAGGGGTTAGGAAGGGCCAACCAAATGAACCCGTTGCACAACGCACCTTGTTTGGCTGGATCGTCACAGGAATTGCAGGGTCAGCAGGCATTCCCTCAGACGGATGGACGAACAATTCAAGTCCTTATACTGCTCTTTCGTCAAAGAGTACGAGGAATTGCAACATATGTCGCTGGTCAGCGAACCTACAAACAATGAGCCAGCGCATTACCTGCCACATCATGGGGTCCTGAAGCCTAGCAGCACCACGACAAAATTGAGGGTGGTGTTCAACGGTTCGTGGTCAGAACCAGATCAGCCATCCCTCAACGACTGCCTTCACCCAGGACCGAACCTTCTGCCGCTCCTTGCTGACGTTCTGATGAGGTGGCGCAAGCACCTCTTCGTAGTGACTGCCGATGTAACCAAGATGTATCGGCAAATCCTAGTACATCCGGAAGATCGAAGCCGTCAAAGGATCCTGTGGAGAGAGAGCGAGTCACAGCACGTGAGTGAATTTCAACTGAACACTGTCACTTACGGGTTGTCTTGCGCCCCTTTCCTCGCAGTCAGAACGTTGCACCAGCTAGCGGAGGACGAAGGCAGTCGATATCCAATCGGAGCACAGGCACTCCGACACGACTCGTACGTTGACGACATCCTCACGGGAGCTGACACCATTCCTGCCTTAAGAGACGCAGCGAACCAACTTCACCAGCTGTGCAAGGCGGGCGGCTTCCCGCTGCAGAAGTGGGCCTCCAACGTGGCGGCCTTGCACGACGTCACTCCACAGTCACCGCAAGGCACAGTTACTGAGCTTCCGTCACAACAAACACTGAAAACTTGGACGGATGCACTACACTCTACGCTGGGGCTCCAATAGTCACCGCAAGAAGACAGCTTCCTCTTCTCCAACGTCAGTGGGCTGTCACAACCTTCTACCAAGCGAGGCGTGGTATCAGGAGCGGCGCAGCTGTTTGACCCTCTCGGGTGGCTCACTCCAACCATAGTTCGAGCCAAAATAATCATTCAGGCCACATGGTTATTGACGCTAGGCTGGGATGACCCGCTTCCTCCAACGTTGGCCAAGGAATGGGCTGATTACTGTGCCGAATTGAAGCACATTGAGCAGGTGAGGGTACCACGACCTTTGTTTTCCAGCACCCACGGAGAGAGAGAGCTCCATGGCTTCGCCGATGCATCGGAGCGTGCGTATGGAGCTGTCGTTTATATGCGGACACGTGACCTGGAAGGACGATGGAAGGTGTCGTTAGTCACGGCGAAAAGCAAGGTGGCACCGCTCCAGCAAGTGTCCCTGCCTCGCCTTGAACTCTGCGCAGCACACCTCCTCGCTCGCTTGACACAGCGCACTATCACGACGCTGGCACTTCACGACATTCCAACTCACCTGTGGTCCGACTCTACGGTGGCCTTAGGGTGGATCCAGGCGCACCCATCCGGGTGGAAAACCTACGTGGCTAACCGGGTGGCGGACATCCAGCGCAGAGTGCCAGAGGCTCAATGGCACCACGTGGCAGGAGTCGACAATCCTGCAGACTGCGCCTCCCGGGGTCTGGCTCCGTCGCAGCTTCTCAGCTGGAACCTCTGGTGGAGTGGGCCAGAGTTTCTGCACTGCGACAATGGGTTCGCTCCTCCAGAACCCGCCGACCTTGCGCTTCTACCAGAAGCGAAAGGTCCCATCGTCGCTGCAGTCACCAAGGGGAAGACGGATGCCGAGGACAACGCAGTACTGCAGCGGTTCTCCTCTTACACCAGGCTGCTACGGGTCACCGCCTGGTGCCGCAGATGGCTCCGGAAGCGCAATGCTGTGTCAACGTCCTCGCCAGCAGACACACTAACGCCAGTACTGAGCGTTGACGAGATCGTTGCAGCAGAGAGAGGGTTGATTCGCCGGACGCAGCAAACTACCTACGTCGAGGAGAAGACTGCGTTAGCAAAGGGGCAATGCGTTTCAAGCAGAAGCAGCCTAGCATCGTTGTCTCCGATAGTAGACAACAACGGGCTCATGAGAGTGGGAGGCAGATTAAGCAACGCACTCCTAAACCCGGACGAGGGTCACCCAATCATCCTGCCTCCTAAATCCCGACTCACCCTCTTAATCATTGAGCGTGCCCACAGAGTTAATCTTCATGGAGGTGTTCAGGCCACCTTGGGAGCAGTCCGGCAGCAGTTTTGGGTGCCAAAGGGACGAGCCGCTGTCAAAGCCACCATCGGCAAGTGTGTGACTTGCGCTCGATGGCGGGCGGAATTGGCTAGCCAGCTGATGGGACAGCTGCCAGCGCATCGTGTCACGCCAGCACGTCCCTTCCATTCCACCGGGGTCGATTACGCTGGTCCAATCTGGTTGCGAACCACTGCAGGCCGAGGTCACAAGGCGTACAAGGGTTACCTTGCAGTCTTTGTCTGCACGGTGACCAAGGCAGTACATCTCGAGGTCGTCTCAGATTATTCCTCCGAGGCGTTCCTGGCTGCGTTCAAGAGGTTCGTATCCCGCCGAGGCATCTGTGCTCATGTTCACAGTGACTGCGGAACCACCTTCACGGGAGCCGACGGAGAGCTGCGCCGACTCTTCACTGCAAGCAGCCAGGAGAACCGTGCCATCAGGAGCCACCTGCGAGACCTGAAAACGCAATGGCACTTTAATCCACCTGGTGCCCCGCACTTTGGTGGACTGTGGGAGGCTGCGATCAAATCCACCAAGCACCACCTCCGACGGACCATCGGGGAAACACGCCTCACCTTCGAGGAAATGACGACGCTGCTCACGCAGGTGGAGGCCTGCCTCAATTCAAGGCCGCTCGCCGCTCTCTCCGACGACCCAGCAGACTTGACGGCGCTGACACCCGGACACTTCCTCATCGGCTCGGCGCTAAACTCTCTGCCGGAGCCGTCCCTGGTCGACGTAACGACCAACCGGCTCTCGCGTTGGCAACTGCTAACAAAAATGAGAGATGAATTTTGGGCAAGATGGCAGCGAGAGTACCTGCAAGGGCTTACCACGCGTCCACGATGGCGTCAGACGAAGGACGATTTAGCAGCCGGGCGCCTTTGCATCATCGTCGGAGAAAATGCACCTCCCTCCCAGTGGCCACTCGCGCGCGTCAAGGAGGTGCACCCGGGCCCCGATGGCAAAGTTCGCGTCGCAACGTTGTGCACCGCGTCCGGAGAATTTTTACGTCCCGTGCACAAGCTCGTAGTTCTTCCGATCGACGAGAACGATCAATGAACGCGTCAATACCGTCACTGCACATACACACTGCGCAGCTTACAACTGCGTAGTACGCGACGCGGAGTATCAATGCGCCGACGCACTTCATTCATGTTCATCGCAACACGTTCCATAACCGCACTTCGCGCCGCCCGAGCACATTTCGAGTCTGTCGCACTATTCATTGCATTCGTGGTACAGTAAAGTATCCATAAGAGTCTGAAAAGTGTAGCCTTTAAAAGTCCCGAAGTTATCCCCACTACTGCGGGGTGTACCCCCTTGAGGGGCCACGAAACTCTAGAAGCCTCGGTCGCCGAGAAGTATGACATCATGCGGCTCGGGTGTCTCGGTGAGACTGCCTAATCCAAATTGCTAACTTCCTTATTTTTCATTATTTTTTGATGGAACTTTCACCAACATATTCCTGGCATTTTTCTAATACAAAATCATACCAAACATGATATAATTCCGATAATATTTACTTGAATAATGGAAATTAAAGTTTCGAGCGCAAGGAAGGATAGCGTATGGAAAAGAAAGAGACGTCGAGAGTCGGAGTCGGCGGCACAGTTCAAAGGCTCAAGCGTCAACACAATGCAATACCAAGGGATTACTTTTTTTATTATTACTTATTTTTTTATAGGACTTTTTTTAATGGATTTGTGACATTTTTTCTGATTAAAATGATACCAAACACGATATAATTCGGATCATATACAGGTGTATGGACATATAAGGATCAGGTACATATGTACATCGGTGAGGTAACAGTAATGCAATGATGACACTTTTTTATTTTTAATTAATTTTTTATGAGACTTCTACCGTCATATTTATAATATTTCTCTGATGAAAATTTTTCTGATTGTACATATATATCTATTTTTTTATTGACGACGGAGTAAGTGCTAAGCTTTAGCCTAAGTGCTAAAATTTAGATTCATGTTCCGTCGCGCGGATCCGTGTTTCATTGCAAAGAGAACAGACCCAAGGTACCGAGACACTTTCTTTCTGCCACCAACACTTACTCCGTCGTCAATAAAAAAAATAGATATATATGTACAATCTGAAAAATTTTCATCAGAGAAATATTATAAATATGACGGTAGAAGTCTCATAAAAAATTAATTAAAAATAAAAAAGTGTCATCATTGCATTACTGTTACCTCACCGATGTACATATGTACCTGATCCTTATATGTCCATACACCTGTATATGATCCGAATTATATCGTGTTTGGTATCATTTTAATCAGAAAAAATGTCACAAATCCATTAAAAAAAGTCCTATAAAAAAATAAGTAATAATAAAAAAAGTAATCCCTTGGTATTGCATTGTGTTGACGCTTGAGCCTTTGAACTGTGCCGCCGACTCCGACTCTCGACGTCTCTTTCTTTTCCATACGCTATCCTTCCTTGCGCTCGAAACTTTAATTTCCATTATTCAAGTAAATATTATCGGAATTATATCATGTTTGGTATGGTTTTGCATTAGAAAAATGCCAGGAATATGTTGGTGAAAGTTCCATCAAAAAATAATGAAAAATAAGGAAGTTAGCAATTTGGATTAGCTATGTTTACATTTCTCGGCGACGGACGCCTCTCGAGCTCGGCTGTCCTTTTCTATGTTCGGCAACATTCAAAGAATAGTGACTGTGGTGCATAAATGTCCCTTGGCAGACCCGTGCTCGGGACTTATATGGATAATTTACTGTAATACGTTTCACCTTGTTTCACAACCGCTGATTATTTCGAGTCATCCGAACAATTGTACGTGAGCAAGAGTCATTTCGACAAGTCGAGGCGGGCGGAATGTTTGAGATTGGCGCGCTCGGGCGCCATACTGCCGAATAGATCGCCGCGTGGCTCTGGTGCCGTACCGCCAAACAGCCATAGATAAACGCCTGTCATCGAGGCTCGCGCGGGCGCGATCCCGCAATCATGATTGGCTGGTTCCATTCTCGATCCTTCTGGAAGGTTCTCGAACGCGAAACCGGAATCACCGGCGCGTGACGAACTTCCAGAAGGATCGAGATAATAAAAGGAACAGAGAAAACCGTTCTCTTGTGACTCTCTGTCTATCACTAGAGCAGCTGATTTGCGTCAAACTTCCATCGAACTCTTTCGTACTTTATTTCACGTGGTCATTATACAATTTTGTACAACGCTTGTTTGTGAATAAGTTTGTGAACAAAAGTGACAAAATACATTCTTATTTATTGTAAATCCACATATTCACTCAATTTCAGTTTTCCTTCACTCTTCATTCAAATTCGTCCGTTACAGTCTCTCACTCAATCATTCCTCAATTCCTTTCTCTACCTTTTCTCAATCATCCTTCAAGCATTCTTCAATTTCGTCATTCACGCCTTTACATCATTTAAATCAAATACCCTTTCAAACAGTAATTTGCAAGAGTTAAAATACGTATTTTCGTGCTTAGAAATCATCATATTTTGAGTAGTGTTAGCAAAATACATGATAAAAAAAAGAAACGACATCGTTAAGAATTAAACGACCCTAAATGATCTAAGCGTCACACTATGCGACGGCCTCGACTAAGCAACCGGGTACGACGACGCATTTGGTTCAACCCCATAGTACAGAAACCCCGTTCAACGTACTGATTACCTGCACAGCCCAGGATAATGGCGGAGCGACAACATGCGTTTCAACTGTAGCAATTATTGACTCAGGTTCGCCCGTTAGTTTAATCAGAAGAGATACTTTACCGTCTGATTTTTATTTCGAGCGACCGGTAAATAATACATTTTACGGTGTAAATTATTCACCAGTTAATGTCGTTGGCGCATTTAAAACCGGTAAGTAAGGTTATACACGTGGTTAAATAAAGGAAAAGGCAAAACTGGCCGTTAATGTTAAAACCTACTTAAACATTGAACCGCTAAATGGGAACAATTATCATACTTGGAAATTTAGAGTGATTGCGCTTCTAAATGAAAAAGATGTTTGTGAAATGATTTACAAAGAATTTAAGGAAATTGAATATACGGATTTGAGTGCAAGAAGACTAGCGAAAAAGCGTGATGTAACGTGTAAATCACTAATTATTCAATGTATAGACGATAACCAAATTGATATTATTAAAGACAAAGGAACAGCATTTGCAATGTGGGAATGTTTAAAGGAAATGTATGAAAAGAAAGGATTGCCGGGACAATTATTCCTAAAGAGAAAGTTAATGGGAATGAAATTATTGGAAGGAAAAAGCTTGAAAGAATTTCTAATAAAATTTGAAGAAACTTTAAGGCAAATAAAAGCATCAGGAGCAGAGATGAATGACCAGGATGTAATATGTAATTTGCTATTGTCATTGCCGAAGTCCTACGAAACAGTAGTTACAGTATTAGAAAATATGCCAGAAGAAGTGATGTCGTTTAATTTTGTGAAGTCTAAATTGAGAGCTGAAGAAGAGAAAAAGAAAGTTGATGAGGGCAATTATACGAAGGAAGAAACTCAATCAACTGCATTTATTTCATATAAGAGAGGAACATGCTTCAATTGTGGGAAACACGGTCATTATGAAAGAGAGTGTAAAACACAATATAATAATCTAGTGAGGCATACAGAAAATCATTTTAGAAGAGGCGACAGCCATATTAGAAGAGGAAGCAACCATTTTGAGAGAGGCAGCAGCCATTTTTGGAAAGGCAACAGCCATGTTGGACGAGGGAGCAGTGTTAGAGATTTTTCCCATTTATTTATATTATATTTATATTTATTTATTCTACAATAAATTGACTGTGATCTAGCGATCAGTTCGGCGCGCGATCGTTCTCGCACCGCCCCCCGTTCCCCGCGAGCTCCTCGGGTGGATCGAGCAGCTCGAACCTCGCGGGCACGGCGGGGGGAACGGACGCGATAGATCGACGCGCCCAGCTGATCGCTCAGTTCGAGTTTGACAACACGATATTCGTTTACGTCTTTGATCAGCCTTCTGAATCCTTGCGTAATCGTTTCGTCGGCCCCTGAGTCGATTCTTACAATTCAATTCGCTTTACCTTAGAGTCCCGGTATCGTCCCGTTTTCGGAAACGACCGAGAATCTAAAACAAGCAGCCATTTTGGAAGACCAACAAGAGGCAATATTGAAATCGGAAGGAATCCGAATTTTTTTCATCCAAGGTGTCACAGAGGACGAGGATACAATAATATTCGAAGCAGAGGTTACATGGGAAACAGCCAGAACGTTGGAGAGCAGCAGAAAGGAAATTATATTGAGTTCAACCAAAGAAAATATGATGAAGACAGTATTTGTTTTGTTACAAACATTGGTATGAATGATGAAACTGTAAGCGACAAAAATATTTTTTGTAGATTCGGGTTGTACAGACCACTTAGTAAATGATACAGATTGCTTCTCAAAACTAATAATATAAAAGATCCTATTAAAATATCAATTGCAAAAGACAATGTTTTCTAGAAGATGTTGGAATTGGAAATATAAATATTATAAGTAGAGTAGGAAAAAATGAATTCAAATGTAAAATACGAAATGTGTTATACCTACCAAAGGGTCTAGCCGGATAAGCATGGGCCAGCGGCCACCGCTCCGATTTTCCTGATTACTGTCTTAAAACATCGTTTTATGTCTAAAAAAACATTGTGTAAAATTTCAAATGTCTACCCCCACCGATAGGGGTGATATTGGGTTAAATTCCCCCGCACTTAAATGCAATTTGCTCTAAAACGAGAAGAGATATCGACATGGGATAAACGGCAATCCAAAGATATAGATCCACTCTATATTTCAGATTTTTCTCAGAATTTTTTGCTAATTATTTATAGTTGAAAATAATTAATTAATTTTTTGGGAATTTTTTTAACTATCTTCCCCTGGTTTGACACCCACCAAAAAATTCTAAAATATTGCTATGATGCTAAGCTATTTTGCATAAAAATTTCAAAAGTGTCCGTTTGGTGGAACAGTGTCAAAAAAAATAAAGTATGCCGGTGAACGCTCGTAACGGCGCAGCGACCGAGTCTCCTTGCGGTGGCTAGTGATGGCAGCGAACGGGAACTTGGCGCATCTACGGAAAAGCTGATACATGTGAAAATGCGACTAAATCTTCTAATATATGATTACAGTTGGAAGTCTAAACAATTATATTTTAGTGTAACGAGTCCGGAATCTCGTTACAACCGAATCTCTCCCTCGTTGCCGAATGGCTCGCCGAGCCAGGGTTCGCGGCGAGGGGCGCGGACGGGAAACGGTAACTCGGGCGAGGTGTGAAATAAACAGAAACGCGCGATGTGGTTTTTACGTCTCACAAGGCCGCGACTCGCGAAGATGCCGATCGCGATAGGTTCGCGGGTGCGCGTACACGGATTCGCGGTTCGCGGATCTGGCGGTCGGCGACGGCTCGTCGAGGCAGGTGAGCGGACTCTCCGCGACGCCTCGTCGACTTACTAGGGTACGGGAACCGGCGGCTCGCGGCAACGGGTATTCAGGGTCGGTCAGGTCGGCGGGAACGGTGAGAGTCGCTCGACGGCGCGTGGAGCGGGCGAGGAGGCAACGGCGCGTTGCACCGGGTGTTCCGACGGCTCGTGGGAACGGCGACGGGAACTTCGGCTCGAAGCTGCTGAAGGATTCGCTCGACGGCGCGTTGAGCGGGCGAGGAAGCAACGGCGCGTAGCCCGGGGTTTCACCGGCTCGTGAAACGGTGACAGGAGCTTCGACGGCGCGTGAAGCGAAGGTTAGAATCGTTCACGGCGCGTGAGACGGGCGAGGATACAGCGGCGCGCTGCAGAAGGTGTTCCGACGGCTCGTTGGAACGGCGGAAGGAACTTCGGCGCGAAGCTGTTTTGAAGGATTCGTTCGACGGCTCGTGGAACGGGCGAGGATGCAGCGGCGCGCTGCAAAAGATGTCTCGACGGCTCGTGGAGACGGCGACGGGAACTTCGGCGCGAAGCTGTTACGGTGGACGGTGCGGATGCAACGGCGCGTTGCTCGGGTATCGGGAACGGTCAGGTCGGGAGATTGACGGCTCGTCAAGGTAAAGCGCTTACCGGTGTTCCGCTCAGTCTAGGCGGCTCGCCAGCTGGACTCGGAAAGAGAGCGAGTCGTCTTCCGCGTTGCCTTTTATAGGCAAATTCGGTGATTACTGCGGGGGGCGCGGGTTGCGGTGTGCGCGAGCGATTCGCGGAATCGCTCGTGCGGCGTCTGCTTCGGGGCGCGAAAACGCGGGAAGACGCGTAATATAATGTCGCGCCTGGTTATGAGGCGTGAAATCGCTTCGCGCGGATTCGGGTTCGGTTGGGATCTGTCGGCGCGCTTCGGCTGTACGCGAGTCTTCGCGTTCGTAACAGAACTGTACCGAGCCCGCTGTACAGGTCTGTTACATTAGGAAATTGCGTACATTGAAGAATAATTGAAAAATACGTGTAAAGCTAGTATGTTGCTATCAAGTAACAGAAAGAAGAAAATTCTCACAAGTATGTTGTATGGTCAAGGTGTTAGAGGTTCTGCTCGATGCTCCGGAGGGTTGGGGTCGAATCCTCCTCAATTTAACTTTCTTTTCTTGTTTTTTTCTTTTTTTTTATATGTATTTATAAACTAAACGATTTTTATTGTTTGCACTTCAATATTCTATCAAACAAACATAATTATTAATTTGTATTTATTATATAGATTAAAATGTTTTACATTGTTACGAGCCAAGGCCGCGAGCAGCACGAGTGGCCGGCGAAGGGTTATGACCCTAGGAATAAGGAATAAATTTGATAGATGAAGGTAAGCCGACGAACCCAATGCGAGATCGGGGAGCCGCTAGGATGATAGACGACGAGGACGAACTCGATCGGAAATCGGGGAGCCTCTAAGGATAGAGTCAAGCGCAGACGAACCTGATGCGAAATTGAGGAGTCACTAGGAGAGAGACCCACAGACGAACCCGATGCGAAATCGGGGAGCTGCTAGGAAGTTGTAGCAAGACACGGACGAACCCAATGCGAAATTGGGGAGCCGTTATGAGGTTGGAAAGAATGCAGACGAACCTGATGCGAAATCGGGGAGCTGCAAGGATGCGGACGAACCTGATGCGTGATCAGGGAGCCGCTAGGAGGGTGATGTTGCGTGGACGAACCCAATGCGAAATCGGGGAGCCACTAGGTAGAATGAATCTTGTTTGGGAAAGGTAGAAATGATGCGAACGAACCTGATGCGAAATCAGGGAGTCGCAAGGTGGTTAAGGCCTCGTAACTATTATAAGCTAATTGATACAACCTGAGCGGTAAGGTTGTATCTTGTGGGAACGTTCAACTATTAGATTAGGATATAGGACGATAATTAAGGGTATACACAAGATTATCGTGTAACACAAATATATTCTACTATAATAATCTGTAGTACAAATGTATTTGTCGCGATAGCGCATGTGTAAAAGAACAGTGAATGAAAAAGAAAATTACCTCTGTTAACGCAATGGTAATGCCGGGGCTCGGAAGCTACTTTATGAATGCCTAACAGATTTTATGCCGAACACGCGGAACCCGTATGGTTAACTTTGACTCGAAAGGGAACTTTAGCCCGATCTAACTGAAAGTCGACTTCTCGAAAGTACAGCAAGATGTGACGCGATTCGTGTCTACTGAAGTACTAGCCCCCGAGAGTAAAAATCAGAGGGTTTATATACCCTTACCATGAATGGGCTGCTTTGTCCATAATCTAGAAGGCACTTAGGCCCCGACTAATAACTCTAGTTTTTGTGACTTTCAATTAAATCAGAGCCAGAGCTCAGTCCTAATGAAAGGGTTCAACCAAGATATCAAAGGTTATCTACGACGCTTCCCTCCAGAGACGATCTGGAAGAGATTCCAGTGAGGAAATGAACGGAAGATTTTTTGTATCCGTAACAACATGTTTCTAATTTTGCGGAAATATAAATCTAGTTTTTATTATTTACGCCTATATAATGGATTTATTCTTTTTATTTTTACTCCCTATTACTTTACTATAATGCAATATGCTGCTTTGTATTTCTGCGTTCAAATTCTGAAGACTGTGGAATAATAATATCTTGCGCAAGTATCAAGACCGCGAAGGGATGATTGCATAACAACAATAATTATTTCTTTTATTATTGCAATCCAGCCGATGAATGGAAGCACACTCATTCTGATCGTGTTTGACCAAACGAATGAGCGTGTGACCAATAACATTGTATCGTCGGCTAGCGATCAAAGAATATGCCGACTTTGCAACATGTGCAAAGGCGGCTTGCCGCGAAATGCGCAAAACAAATTAATAATTATGTTTGTTTGATAGAATATTGAAGTGCAAACAATAAAAATCGTTTAGTTTATAAATAAATATAAAAAAAAGAAAAAAACAAGAAAAGAAAGTTAAATTGAGGAGGATTCGAACCCGAACCCTGCGGAGCATGGAGCAGAACCTCTAACACCGTGACCATACAACGTACTTGTGAGAATCTTCTTCTTTCTGTTACTTGATAGCAACATACTAGCTTTACACGTATTTTTCAATTATTCTTCAATGTACGCAATTTCCTAAAATATAATTGTTTAGACTTCCAACTGTAATCATATATTAGAAGATTTAGTCGCATTTTCACATGTATCAGCTTTTCCGTAGATGCGCCAAGTTCCCGTTCGCTGCCATCACTAGCCACCGCAAGGAGACTCGGTCGCTGCGCCGTTACGAGCGTTCACCGGCATACTTTATTTTTTTTGACACTGTTCGGGCTCAACCGTCGGCTGCGCCCGACAACATCGGGAGCATCGACCGAGCGTCCGAAAGGACCGCCACGGTCCCCAAACAAATAGGCGCGATCGCCTAACGGTCGCACGCACGACGACAAATACAGACGGTTTTTGCCGCTCGTTGCCGAATCGTTCGGCAACTCGAACCCCGCGACGCCCTTCCCCGCGCATGTAGACGCGTATACATAGATGTCCCCCGCGGACTGTCGACGGTTGAATCTCGAATTCAAAACAGCGACGAGCGCATTATTGCGTAACCACGCGAAGCGTACGCGACTCCTGCGACCCACGGATTTGTGAACCGCTTACATTGGACTAAAATAAAGCTTTAGTCGTAGCTCAGTGAAGCACAGTTTTCGGAGTTTCTCTCGAGTTCGTCCCATCGTCCTCACCGGCAATTCCCGTCCAAAAAACGGACGGAACATTTGGTCCTTCGAGCCGGATTGCGAAGACAACCGAGAGAAGGGAACCCCGTTCCCCCGCACGTCGATCACGCAGTCGATCGACGCCTAACGCTTCGTGGGTCAACCGACCACTGCTGATACCATCCGACGAAGAAGCTGTCGGCTAACTGCACCCGCTGCCAGTTCCCGAGCCAGACGACCGCTACGCCATGGAGGCGCTGATTAAGGAGCAGGAGGTCATTGTCCGCCGTATCGGCAGGACCGTGACTAATTATAAGAAGATGGGGAAGGCCAACTTCTCCAAGGCCACGGCGGAGGATCGGCTACGGCGTCTGCGGGTCGACTGGGAACGCTGTCAGCAGATCAACCTGGAGTTGGAGCTCGAGGCCACCGCGCAGGACCGTTCCACGATGCCCTACTTCGTGGAGGAGCTCTTCGAGCAAGCAGAGGAAGAGTTCTTTCAAGCCAGCGACTTCTTTTGTGAGTTGGTCGATTCGTTAAATCGGGAGATGTCGTTAGACGCGTCCATCGCTAGCGCACCCGCCGCGAGTTCGTCGCGGGGCACGAAACTCACGCGGATTGAAGTCCCGAAATTCGACGGGCGATATTCGGAATGGCCGACTTTTGCGGATTTGTTCACGTCCCTTGTCGTGAAGAACCCCGACCTTGACGATGTACAGCGGCTGTACCACCTCAAGGGCGCGTTGGAAGGAAAAGCCGCGTCCGTGATATCCCACGTAAGGGTGACCGCCGCGAATTTCGCTCCTGCCTGGAATACGGTCCAGTCGCGGTTCGAGAACAAGCGGATGGTGATCGGTGCCTTGGTGGGGGAGCTGCTACAGTTCGCGCCGCTGACGGACGAAACCGGGGAAGGCCTCGCCAGGCTGCGCGACCGCACCACGGAGACTCTGGCCCATCTGGCCAATTTGGGGTGCCCTACAAACCAATGGGACGATCTGCTCGTCCCACTGGTCGTCCGAAACCTCGACCAAAAGTCACGGGAGGAATGGGAATTATCCCTCGGTGCATCTCGCGACCCCCCCCTCCTACAGCGCGCTCGATGTTTTTCTTGAGGCGCGTGTCCGTGCGCTCGAAAATATACACCTCGCTGCCGAAGAGCGAGGTTTCGCCGCGGAAGAAGCTGCGTGCGCGGTCGAACCCTCCTCCGTCCGATCGCACACGGCCGAAGCTGCGCAAACCCCGAAGACACTGTGTCCCAAGTGCAGCAAGAATCACTTGCTGTTTCGTTGTCCGGTTTTCCGGGGCTGGTCCCTTTCGCAAAAAAGGGACTTTGTGAAAAACCGCGGTTGCTGCTTCAATTGTCTTCGAGCGGACCATTCTGCGAACAGCTGCCCTTCCGCGTCCCGATGCGCTCAGTGCGGCAGGCCGCACCACACGGCGCTGCACCAAGCCTCGTCAACCCCTTCGGGCCACGAAACGCACTCTAACCGCGCGAGAGGAGAAGCGGATCGCGATGCCGCGCTACTGAATTGCTCGGCTCGCTCTCCGGAGAGCGCGGACCGCGCCGTGCTGCTCGCCACCGCGATCGTGAGGGTCGAGACACCGGACGGAGGGACGCGCGCGGTACGGGCCCTCCTGGATCAAGGGTCGGAGGCGACCTTCGTCTCCGAGTCTCTCGTCCAGGCCTTACGTTTGCCCAAACGGCCAGCGGCGGTCACGGTTAAGGGCGCCGGAGACGCCCCCGTAGGCAAGGTAAACGCGCGCGTGGAAGTGAAAATTCGAGGAGCCGGACGGACGACGCCCACGTTCACGTTGACGGCCCTGGTTCTCCCTCGGATCACGTCCTATGCCCCCCGCCTCCAGATCGAGATCAGCGCGTTCCCGCATCTACGCGGCTTGGCCCTCGCGGACCCGGACCCGAGAAGGTCACTGCCGGTAGACCTCCTCATCGGTGCTGACCACTACGGCGCACTTCTCCGCTCCGGACTGCGTCGCGGGGAGGGAGGGACACCCATTGCGCAAGAGACCGTCTTCGGATGGGTCATCTCGGGCCCCACGCGCCCACGATCCGACTCCCCCCGCGCCGTCGCGACATCTCTGCACTGCCGCGCAGACGAACAGTTGCAGCAGCAACTGCGAGTTTTTTGGGAGATCGAGGAAGCGGCTCCCAGCTCCACCCTCTCTCCCGATGAGACGAGGTGCGAGGAGCATTTCAAAGCCACCGTGGCACGGCGGGCGGATGGCCGATACGTCGTCCGCCTCCCCCTTCGCGAAGATCGTCCCCTCCCCCTCGGTGCGTCGCGAAATCGAGCCCTCTCGATACTGCGAGGAGTCGAGCGCCGACTCCACGGCGACCCCCCGTTGGAGGTGGCATACCGCGAATTTTTAAAGGAATACGAGGGGCTTGACCACATGGAGGAGGCGCCAGATTCCTCCTCCCAAGCCCTTGTCGTCTACCTGCCCCACCACCCGGTGGTGAAACGGGCAGACGACGGAACCCCGAAGGTTCGCGTCGTTTTCAACGCGTCAAGCCCCACCTCCAACGGGAAGTCGCTCAATGACCTTCTTCTGCCGGGGCCCAAACTGCAGCTGGACATTTTCGCGGTTCTACTCCGGTGGCGCCTCCCTCGATTCGCCCTCAAGGCCGACATCGTGAAAATGTTCCGGCAGATTCGCGTGCACGACGCCGACGTGAATCTGCAATGCATAGTGTGGCGACGCGAGCCTCACCTCGAACCGTCGACCTTCCGACTCACCACGGTGACCTACGGAACCGCGTGCGCCCCGTACCTAGCCCAGAGGGTCTTACACGAGCTCGCGAAGGACGAGGGAACCACGTTTCCCCGAGCATGCGCAGTACTGCGCAATAATTTTTACGTGGACGATGCTCTCTTCGGGGCCGACACCGTAGACGAAGCGGTTTCGTGTCGAGATGAGCTCACGCAGCTCATGCGGTGTGGGGGGTTTGAGCTCGGGAAATGGGCAGCCAGTATCCCTCTGGTACTGGCCGCGGAGACGACATCCCAGGCGGTGGATTTGCTTCAGGGCTCCCCCACCACCCAACCCGTGTTGGGGGTGGATTGGAGCCCCGAGTTAGACTCTTTCGGGTTTTCCGTAGACCTCGAATGCGCGTCGTCGACTACGAAGAGGGACGTCCTGTCGACGATTGCTCGTTTGTACGACCCGCTGGGCTGGGCAGCCCCGGTAGTTGTAAAGGCGAAGATCATGCTCCAGGAGTTGTGGCTGAGAGGTTCCGAGTGGGACGACCCGATTCCGGCAGAACTCAGCACGACCTGGAGAGCGATTGTCGAGGAGTTGCCCGCACTTCGCAGAGTGCGCATTCCCCGGTGGCTTGGCGTGCGTCTAACACCAAGCCACAGCGATCGGTACGAGCTGCACGGGTTCGCGGACGCGTCATCTCGCGCTTACGGAGCCGTGGTATACCTCGTCTCGCGATCGCCACCGGACGATTCCACGAGGACTCGGGTCACTCTCGTTGCCTCGCGCACCAAAGTCGCCCCCCTGAAAACAGTCTCCATCCCTCGGTTGGAGCTCTGCGCGGCCGCGTTGCTGGCCAAATTGTTACGCCGTATTGCCGACGAAACCTTCGCGGACCACCTCGACCTTTACGCGTGGACCGACTCGCAGGTAGTGCTCGCGTGGTTGGCCCAAACGCCCTCCACGTGGACTGTTTTCGTCGCGAACCGCGTGGGCCTCATCCACGAAACCCTGCCTGGCACGTCCTGGCGACACGTTGGAACCGCCGATAACCCCGCGGATTGCGCCTCCCGCGGCCTTCTGGCCGGCGAGCTACTCCGACACGACCTGTGGTGGCGAGGGCCGGCATGGCTCTCGGGCCCGCGGTCCGGCTGGCCGCCAGCCCGCTCCGATAACCTCGAGGAACCGAGCCTCGAGGTACGGGTACAAACCGCGCGCGTCCACGCCACGGAGGAAAGCCCCTTGGCCCCCCTCCCCACCAGCGTCTCCTCGTGGTCGAAATTGCTTCGGGTCACCGCGTGCTGCTTCCGGTTCGTCGCGGCCCTTCGGCGAAGGATGGGCAGTACGGCCCACTACGACCCCCCCGCGACGATACGAAAGTCAAGAACGCTGTGGCTCCAGTGGCTGCAAAGCACCGCGTTCAAGACTGAGCTGTGTCGCGTCGCGAAAGGCCAGTTCGTGGGACAAACGTCGCCCTTGAAGCGTTTGAACCCGTTTATCGACGCGGCGGGATTGCTCCGGGTGGGGGGAAGACTCGCACAGTCATCCCGCCCCTACGACGAGATGCACCCGGTCATCTTGCCGAAACATCCGCTGGTCGAGCTCCTCGTCGACTTCGTGCACCAAACCACGCTTCACGGAGGACAGCAGCTCACCTTGAGCGTGTTGAGGAGGACTTACTGGCCACTGGGAGCCCGCGAGCTCGTTCGTCGGGTCACGTGGAGGTGCGTGACCTGTGCCCGCCACCGCGCCACGCCGTCCACCCAAATAATGGCCTCCTTACCGCGCTCAAGGGTAGAGCCCTCCCGTCCTTTCTCGCACGTCGGGGTCGATTACGCAGGCCCCCTCTGGACCCGCATGAGCAAGGGACGGGGGTACAAGTCCCAAAAATCGTACATCGCGGTTTTCGTGTGTTTCGCGACGCGCGCGGTCCACTTGGAGCTCGTCAGCGATTGCGCGACCACGGGTTTCTTGGCCGCGCTGCGCCGATTCGTCTCCCGACGAGGCCGGCCGTCGGAAATCCATTCCGACAACGGAACAAATTTCCGCGGAGCCGCCAGGGAGCTCGCCTCGATGAGTCGCGGCGCCGTCAACTCACCCGAGGTCTCCGCGTTTCTCGAGCAGGCCGAGGTCTCGTGGCGATTCAACCCGCCCGGAGCTCCCCACTTCGGGGGCCTCTGGGAAGCGGGGGTTAAGGCGGTAAAACGCCACCTCGTTAGAGTCGTGGGCTCGCACACCCTCACATTCGAGGAAATGTCGACGCTACTGTGCGGCATAGAGGCCTGCCTTAATTCCCGCCCACTCACCCCTCTGTCGCGCAATCCCGACGACTACGCGGCACTCACTCCTGGGCATTTTTTGACGGGGGCCCCGACCCTCACGTTACCCGGAGAACGCCTTCCGGACAGCGCGTCGACCCCTCTGACCCGGTGGAAGACTGTCGAACACATGCGCGCGGATTTTTGGAAGCAATGGCGGCGGGAGTACTTGCATTCCCTCCAGGAGCGCAGTAAGTGGTGGTGCACGGAAACCAACCTACGCCCGGGAGAGCTGGTGGTCATTCGCGAGCCGAACTACCCGCCAGCGGCCTGGCGACTCGCGCGCGTAGAGACCCTCCACCCCGGCGCGGACAACCGCGTCCACGTCGTCACGGTACGCACAGCCGGTGGGAAACTTCAACGGCCGATCGCGCAGCTCGTCCGATTGCCCGTGGACCCACCGGAGGACCCTACCCTCCCCCAAGCGTCGGCTCACTAGCGACCGTGAGCGAGGTGCATCGCGTCGCACCGCAGTGCTGCATGGCGGGAGGCAAACCCCGGCCGAACAATTCGGAGCGATCGCGCCCACTTCACAGCGTTTCACGGCGGGCGGCGTATGCCCACTCGCGTCGAGCGCCACAATTGTAAAATAAGTATTGTATATATTGAGCATAAGATTGTATATATTGTATATGTGTTCTCTATCGGTTGAGACTTTCGTCAGCGGAGCTGAGGCGGGCGGAATGTTCGGGCTCAACCGTCGGCTGCGCCCGACAACATCGGGAGCATCGACCGAGCGTCCGAAAGGACCGCCACGGTCCCCAAACAAATAGGCGCGATCGCCTAACGGTCGCACGCACGACGACAAATACAGACGGTTTTTGCCGCTCGTTGCCGAATCGTTCGGCAACTCGAACCCCGCGACGCCCTTCCCCGCGCATGTAGACGCGTATACATAGATGTCCCCCGCGGACTGTCGACGGTTGAATCTCGAATTCAAAACAGCGACGAGCGCATTATTGCGTAACCACGCGAAGCGTACGCGACTCCTGCGACCCACGGATTTGTGAACCGCTTACATTGGACTAAAATAAAGCTTTAGTCGTAGCTCAGTGAAGCACAGTTTTCGGAGTTTCTCTCGAGTTCGTCCCATCGTCCTCACCGGCAATTCCCGTCCAAAAAACGGACGGAACAGACACTGTTCCACCAAACGGACACTTTTGAAATTTTTATGCAAAATAGCTTAGCATCATAGCAATATTTTAGAATTTTTTGGTGGGTGTCAAACCAGGGGAAGATAGTTAAAAAAATTCCCAAAAAATTAATTAATTATTTTCAACTATAAATAATTAGCAAAAAATTCTGAGAAAAATCTGAAATATAGAGTGGATCTATATCTTTGGATTGCCGTTTATCCCATGTCGATATCTCTTCTCGTTTTAGAGCAAATTGCATTTAAGTGCGGGGGAATTTAACCCAATATCACCCCTATCGGTGGGGGTAGACATTTGAAATTTTACACAATGTTTTTTTAGACATAAAACGATGTTTTAAGACAGTAATCAGGAAAATCGGAGCGGTGGCCGCTGGCCCATGCTTATCTGGCTAGACCCTTTTCATCCATATACATCCACATATTTTGGGCCCATAACCTGTTGTTAAATTCTGGATGAAATGTGGTTTGTATGTATGTATGTATGTATATTTAATGAGTTCCCCTTAGGGTTACATTTTCTTTCAATACAATCTTTCACCCCTTTCGTCTCCCCCTGTAATTCTATTATTCTATCTTAAAATTAACTTATAATCTAGCTTACAACTATTTATATTATTATAACTTAATTCTAAAAACTTAATTCTAAAAAAGAAGAGAGAGAGAGTAAAACTATATACAACAGCTTATATCTACTTAATACTATCTTATATACTATACTATAAACTATGTTTTTTCCATTCCATTTCCATTCCCTTCTTTCCTTCTTTCTCAATCTCTCGCCCACACATACATTCCTCATTCCTACACCCCCTTCCCTTCTCAGCGGACCTCCTCTTCCGGCTGTTCATCCCTTTACACTTATTCTATTCATCCTTTCTCTCCATTCCTCCACTTTCCTCATCCATTCCTCTCCCCCTCCCTCATCTTCCAATACTTCTCCCATCATCTCCTGCCATCCTTTTTCCTCATTCACTCTCATGCATACTTCCCATACATGCTCCCACGATTCATCCTCCCAACCACACACTCTACATTTTCTCATCTCTTCATTCATCCAATATCTTCCGTCCCTCATTTCATTACCCAACCTGAATTTTGCTACCCTCTGCCATCTGCTTTCCCCCCACTCCTTCTTCAGATATCCCGGCAAACACTCTCCCTTTACCCTCCCGTACCACTTGTTATATCTTGATCTTCCAATCCTCACCCATCTTTCTTCCCTTTGCATTTTCTTCTCTTTCCCTACTATTTCTTCACTGAAATCCTCCCTTCCTTCTTCCAACCTGTAATTTATCTCCTCTACATTCCACCCTCTCTCCTCAAAGAAGTCCCATCTCTCTTTCTCCCATCCGTCCCTTTGCCCTCCCTTCTTATCCCTTCTCCTAATTTCTTCCCAGCATAGCCGTGCCAACTCCCCCCCCTCCTTCACTCAATTTTTTCTCATACCCCCACGCCCTTATTCCCACTTTCCCCCTTAATATCTCCCTCTGCATTTCCTCTCTCACCATGTATCCTGGCGTGTGTCTTCCTACCCCAAGCACCCATTTTATGTATCTCTCCTGTATCCTCTCTACCCCTTCCCTTTCCTTCCATCCCCATATTTCTACTCCATAACTTAATACTGGCCATACCAGTTTGTCAAAAAGCCATAACCTTCTACCCCAATCCTTGCCAAATCTCCTTTTCCCTATTCCCCATACTTGTCCTAATACCGATGCCCCTTTCCTTATTCTGTCCTCCACCTGCGCCCTTTGACCTCCTTCTCTCGTTATTGTGTACCCTAAATATTTATACTCTCCCACCTCCCCAATCACTTTTCCCTTCCACCTCCATGTCACTTTTTTCCATCTCCCCCCTCCCCTCCTGCACGTCATTACCTTTGATTTTTCTGTGTTGAGTTCCAGCTTTTTCTTTTCTAAATACTTTTCCAATACCGCTATCATCCCCCTCATCCCTTCCTCCTCTTCTGCTAACATGGCCACATCATCCGCGTATGCTAATGTGTATATCTTTCTATCTCCTATTTTAACTCCTCCCCATCTCCCCTTCTCGATCTCCTCATCCATATCCGCCAGCAGCAAGGTGAACAATATGGGACTTACAAGGAGAGGTCACGGACGTTGGGAACCGGATTTTCCTGAAACTTGCAGTATATGAAGATGACGTATCCGACTTTAATTTGGCAAAGCAGTAGCGCGCGCTTCTCAAGATTTTTCGAGAAAATTGCATTTGAAAATCTGTACCCGGTCATAAGGAGTTCGCGTTAATTTTTGAATAAGAACTGTAGTGGCCGAGGACGCTACGAGAAAGACTGGTAATCAGTAGGTCGCCGGTTCGAGTCTTGCTGTCGATATATTTTTTAAATCTTTTTTTTTTCATTTTTAATCCTAAAATTTATGAAATCTGCCATTAAACAAATATTTTTCAAACAGAACATGCATGTTTTTTATTTGTGGGTATTGAAAAAAAGATCGAACATAAAAATAATACAGTGTTATATTTACTTTATTATTGCACATTTTTTATTAATGAAAAAACAATTACGTGTTAGTATGACAGGACCCAGAGTGATACTCATCATAAAAACATGGGAAACAATAACTTTTTCTGCATCTGGCACACACTATAAACGAAGCGTTTGTACAAGAGCACACCATTTTCAGGATTTCTATCGGAAAACACACTTCATTAACGTCCATAAAAATTTCCCTGGTATCGCAGAGATCCAAAGCATACCTTAACATATTTATAAATATAGGGGAAGATAATTGGTGGTGTACAATAGATTGTATTTTTATACAAACTTCTCTGGAATTTATCTCGCGGTTATGTTGAATTAAAAATGAACTGTTCTGCAAACGCTTATGATGAGTATCACTCTGGGTCGTGTCATACTACCACATAATTTTTTTTTCATTAATAAAAAATGTGCAATAATAAAGTAAATAAAACACTGTATTATTTTTATGTTCGATCTTTTTTCCAATACCCACAAATAAAAAACATGCATGTTCTGTTTGAAAAATATTTGTTTAATGGCAGATTTCATAAATTTTAGGATTAAAAATGAAAAAAAAAAGATTTAAAAAAATATATCGACAGCAAGACTCGAACTGGCGACCTACTGATTACCAGTCTTTCTCGTAGCGTCCTCGGCCACTACAGTTCTTATTCAAAAGTTAACGCGAACTCCTTATGACCGGGTACAGATTTTCAAATGCAATTTTCTCGAAAAATCTTGAGAAGCGCGCGCTACTGCTTTGCCAAATTAAAGTCGGATACGTCATCTTCATATACTGCAAGTTTCAGGAAAATCCGGTTCCCGACGTCCGTGACCTCTCCTTGTTAGTGGGCATCCCTGCCTTACCCCCCTTGCCGTCCAAAAATCTTTTCCTTCCTCCTCCCCCACTCTCACCTTGCTCTTGGTCTCCCTTAATAATTCCTCGCACCTTTCTATCAGCCCTATTCTCATCCCTCTTTCCCTTAATGCCCTTATCAACAATTCCCTGTCAACTGAGTCAAAAGCAGCTTTTAAATCCACGAACATTATTACTAACTTTCTATCTTTCCTCATTACCTGTCTATTTATCAAAAAGTTCAAAACATAAATGTTGTCAATGCAGCCCAACCCTTTTCTGAAACCTGCTTGACTTGCAGGCAACATCCTCTTCCCCTCTGCCTCTTCCCTCACCCTTTTCGCCAGCACGGCTGCGTATATTTTATACGCAGTCTGTGTCAGCGTTACCCCCCTATAATTTCCCACTTCCCTACTGTCCCCCTTTTTAGCAATTGGTACTACCACCCCCTCCGACCAATCATCCTGCCGTCCCTCCCCCCTCCACACTCCATTACATACCCTCCATAACCAATCCTCTACTTCCTTTCCTCCATATTTCCAAATTTCGTTAGGTATTCCGTCCCCCCCTACCGTTTTCCCATCCTTCAAACCCTTTACCACCCTTCTGATTTCCTCTTTCTCTATTTCCCTCTCCTCGTCTGGACCCCTTCTATTTATTCCCCCTCTTCTCACTCTCCATTCTACCCCTCCTAACAACATCTTAAAATGCTCCTCCCACTCTTCCATTTTTATTCCTTCATCTACCCTTGTAATTCTTCTCCTTTCCCTATTTATAATCTTCCATACCTGACTTTCCGATCTAACTTCTTCCACCTCCTTTTCCCATCGTTCCCTCTCTTCCTTCTTTTTCTTCTCACATAACCTGTTATACTCTCTTTTCCTTAACTTATATTCTGACCCTTCTCCTCCTTTTTTCCTCCAGCTCCTTAATTCCTCCCTCACTTTCCTTTTTTCTTCTCTACACTCCTCATCCCACCATCTTTTCCTTTTTACTTTTTCTTTTTTCACCACCTCCCCCATCACTTCCTCTACTTTTTTCTTCAGCCCTTCCCAATCTTCCTGTCTTCCCACCTCTTCTGCTACCCTCTTTTCAAACCTTTCACTTTAATTCCTTCGCTCTCTCTTGTGTCCATCTTCCCATACTCTTCCTTTTCCTCTCCACCTTCCTCCCTTTCTTCCCTCCTCTTTCTCTTTTAATCGACACTATTAGAGGCAAATGGTCCGATTCTATCCTATCCCCCACTTCCATCTTTTCTACTCCTTCTCTTGTGCCCTCATTTCCTAGCACATAATCTATCACCGAGTTTCCTTTTCCTCCTACATACGTCCATTCCCCTTCCTCATCCCCCTTCACATTTCCATTTAAAATTCCCCACTCATTCTCTCCCAAATACTTACACAATTTTTTCCCCTCCCCGTTAACCTTCGTGTCCCTTGACTTTCTATATTCCCTCCTCTTCCTCCTCCTCATCTACCTCCCCCCTTTCCTCCCTGTTCTTGCGTTGAAATCTCCCCCAATAATCACCCTTACATCTTTTTCCTTTTCCTCTGTCCATTCCCCTAACTCTTCCAGTTTTCTTTCTAGGTCCCCATTCACGTACACCCCAATCACCCTCCACCACTTTTCTTCCATCCTCACCCTTACCTTCTCTCTCTTCTGTTTTTTCTCTTTCCCTCTCTAGCTCCTTCCTTGTTCCCATTACCATACCTCCTATTGCTCTCCCCCTTCTTTCGACTCTCCTTGCCCACTGCGTTTCCCATATGTACCCCTTTGGCAATCTATTCTTTATCCTATTCCAGCCTTTCTCCTCCACCCATGTCTCCATTAGTATAATTATATCCCATTCCTTCAAACTTTTCCAAAATTCTTCGTCCTTATTCCTTAGCCCTGCCACATTCCAGAAAGCTATCTTATATCCCGTATTCCTCTTCTTTGTACCTTCCCGCTTTCTCTCCTCCCCTCCCTCTATCCTTACTCGTTTCCCTGCTCCTGAAACCAATCCTCCTCTACTTCGTCCCATCTCTTCATTTTTCCGTTTACCCACATTCTCATATAACCCACTTGTACATTCTTTCCTAACATCCTTTCCTTCTCTGCTTCCCTTTCAATTTTCCATCTTGCCTTTCTCTCTTCCTCTGTTAGGTCATCATCTATTCTTTCTTTCTGTCCTTTCAGTTTTTTTCTCCCTTCCATTACTTTCTTTTTCTGTTCTAGGTCCACCATTTTTACCAATGCCATCCCACTTCCATCCTTTCCTATCTTCCCTATCTTTATTATCTCTTTTATTCCCTCATCCTTAAAGGTTAAGAAAAGGAAGAGAAGGAACGGTGATTGTTGGTTGTGACACAGAAGAAGAAATGGTAAATTTAAAAGTTACAATACAATCCAAACTTGGGGAAAACTATAATGTCACGGAGTCGCTGCAGATGAAACCGAAAATAAAAATTATTAATATCGACGGAGAAGAAATGAAATTGAGTGATGAGGAGTTAATACACACAATCGGCAAACAAAATAACATGGAGGGATCCCATATAAGAATAATAAAAAGGATACTGCAGAAGAAGGGTAAAGAAAATAGCCAACTTAAAGATAAAGATGACGGATCTGTAATAATCGAAGTAGATGAAGCAACACATGACATGATAATAAAGAAAGAAAAATTGAATATAGGGTGGAGAAAATGTCTGGTTTTCAATCACTACAGCGTTAAGAGATGTTTTAAATGCTGGGGATTCTACCACATTGCGAAAAACTGTACCCGAGATGAAACATGTCATAAATGTGCAGGAAAACATAAGGCGACAGACTGCACAGCAAAGGAAAATAAGTGCGTAAATTGTATGTTTAAAAATAAAACATACAATCTGAAGTTAAATTATGAACATGATGCTCTTAACCCGGAGTGCCCGTCATATAAAAGAGCTATCGAGGAGGAGAAGAGGAGAGCTGGATGGGACGTCACTAAGAAGTAGCAACAACAGAAGGATGGGGAGCAAATTATGTATACAAACGCCCAAAGTTTGATGGCCCACAAGGATGAAATACAGCAGCAGGTTATGAAGAAAATAAATCCTGCGATTATAGCGTTATCAGAGACTAGGCTGATTGCTGACATAGAAGATAGTGAAATAAATATACCGGGTTACAATGTGATTAGATGTGATGCAGAAAATAGGAATACCGGGGGGGTTGCTTTATATATAAGAGAGGATGTTAATTACGATATAATGTTATTGAAAAAGATAGATAGGAACTGCTGGGGCGTTGCGATAAAAGTAAAATTAGAAATGTATAAAGGAGTGATAATGGTAGTGTACCACTCGCCGAGTGCGTCACATGGCGATTTTATAGGATACCTAGAGGAAGTAGTTGAAGAGCTAACGATAAAAGAAGAGTGCATGTTAGTAGGAGACTTTAATATAGACTGTAGGACGGACTCCTTCTATAGAAATAAGTTGTTAGCAACTATGCAGAGTCTAGGCATGAAACAATATGTTAACGAACCAACACGAATCACAAACAATAGTAAAACACAGTGTCGCCTTTGCACATTACTGGAAAGTACCTTTATGTACTTGCAGCTCATTTCGATTTCACATATTTTTTATATTGTTTTTGTTTATTATCTTCTATCTTTTTTCCTTTTTCCACTTTCATGTACTTGGCGTAATTTTTTTACTTTTTTGAAGTTTTGATTGAGATAGTATATCTACCGGAGAACCGGACTCTCGCGGTGTTGCCATTTTGTCTTCAGCATGGCTAGTAGGCTGTGGCCAGTGATGCCAGAATCGTGGATCGTGGGTTTTTTCTCCTCCGCCGCTTTAGCCGGCTCTTCCCCTACTCTTACTTCTACTGCGCACGCGCTACACACGAACGTATGTCTAGTCTGCCCGTGTGAGTGCCACTCTGACCAGACATACGTTCGTGTGTAGCGCGTGCGCAGTAGAAGTAAGAGTAGGGGAAGGGCCAGGTAAAGCGGCGGAGGAGAAAAAACCCACGACCCACGATTCTGGCATCACTGGCTGTGGCTGTGTCTACCGCTCCGAGCGAAACAACAATAGACAGTCGAAGCTAGAGAAGGACAGTACGGATCGCGTGGCCCGTTGCCGTCACGTGTTCTCGCAATGTAATGCCAATTCAAAATGCTTTATTTTTCATTATTTTTTTATGAGACTTTCACTGGCTTGTTTCTGGCATTATTCTGATTACAACATGACCAAACAAGATATAATTTGGCCAATATTTACATTTACAGAAGCACAATTTATAATTTACATATCATACATTCAATATATGCTATAGCATATGTTTAAATAAACAACTTAACATCTCGGAAATATGTTCTCAAAGAATTAGACTTGAATTTTTCAAATTAACGGAGTTACAGTGCGACCTGCACATACAATACATATGCCGCATAACGATACTTTTGATATGAATTTGGCCTCTTCGTACGAAAAGTCTCCCTTTAGCAGGTCTAGTCAGTCCTGGTACATTATGTACACATTTTCTACTATTTTAAGAATAAAACATTTTTTTAGGCTGTGCAACGTCAAAGAAAAGGAAACTCACGTAACAAATATTTAAACGACTTATTTTACATAATCAGAAAAATAATCACGAGAAAGTTATTAATAAAAGTGTTAGCATCGCATTGGTATTTTCAAAAATAGAGTAAACAATACAGTTTTTCTTTCTTTTTCACTCGCTATCCTCTTCCATATCCTACAGTTACACCATAAAGTCGATGAAACCAAAGAGTAATGAAAAATAAAGCATTTTTAATTGGCAATACATTGCGAGAACACGCGGGCCTTTAAATTGTGCCGGCAACGGCGACTGTCCGCGTCTCTTTCTTTCCTTGCCACATGTTAAATTTGAAATTATATCATGTTTGATCTTGTTTTAATCAGAAAAATGCCAGAAATACGTTTTTAAAAGTCCCACAAAAAATAATGAAAATTAATTTCTTTATTCTATTAATTTATTCTGTTTTATTCTATTAGTTTATTCAATTTTATTTTATTAGTTTATTCCATGTTATTCCATTGTATTTCATTTTATTTCATTTTATTAAATAATTCTGTGGCGTCACCGCTTATCTCATACCATATATAGGGATTGATGATATCGAATAATATGAAGGATTCGTGGGTGAGCGCGTTAGTCGATCGGCTACCGACAGTTAGACCCGGGTTCGATTCCCGCGGTTCTCTCATCTTTTTTTTCTTATATTATTGTCCGTGACGCTTTTCCATAACGCTAATTTTAATTAGGCCCATACCCTGCCATAAGTAGAATTTCATTTCGAAAATTAAAAGATGATAGACTATAGAATACGAGCTGTCTCTAGTGGTGTTGTAATCGTGAATGTACTCAAAATCGAGGAAACCGCGAAGCCTTCGAAAAAAGATCCTTTGACTTATATTCTGCTGCGGTGACCAGCTGCCTAGGCGACAATGGCTCTGCAACCGTAGCCAAAAAGTGGTGCAATAAACATGGCCGGGCAATCCCGATTAGGTTAGACCTATTTGGTCTTCAATGTGTACCTCATACGGCAATATTTACACTTTGTGGTAACGTGGTAATGTCTTTATGGTACGACTATTGTCCTTTTTGGCGCACCGGAACTGGTACCTTGAGTGTTGGGCGATTACAATTGCATACCACAACAAAAGACCTACTTGCTTTTTTAGAAGCCTTTGTTTCAAAAAAACAATGTTAACGATTTCGGCACAGCTTCATGGCATAATACCGGTACCAGTATAGTCTGGTATGTTCATTTTACCGTCATTAAGCCCCTGATTTTAAGCAATAATTTGGCTGGAGCGAAAGGGAAAAATGTACAGTATGTATGACATGTATTTCTTCTAAGGACTTGGATTCAAAATTCGCGCAATATGGATAGAAAAATAGAACAAGGTGAAAACGGTTTATGCACAATATGTATGACATTCAATTTTGAACAGTTCAATAAGACAGAATGTACAAACATGTAACAAAAAGCAAAACAAAGTTTTATTATATAGGTATGAAACCGCAATCAACTTAATTTGCTAGACTTGTTTATTCTTCATAATTTTTCATGGATGTGATTCGATTAAATGAGTTTAACAGTGTGCACTATTTTTAACACATGTAAATTGTATTAATGAGGAAAATAAATTGTTACTTGGTGTCATGTATGCGTATGTCAAGTCAAGATTCGCGCCTTGCGCATAGAACACGTGACCGCGAGGCTACGAAACACCGTGACGAGGTGGCGCATTCAATTGCTCTCGTTACACACACGCGCAATGCGAGTAAATTCAATTACACATTCAGATACACCTAATTTACACAACATTCCAATATTGTAGTTAAATTTGTTAAGTTACTCAGTTATGTGAATAAATGTATGTCACGGACACAACAGTTGGCGACGAGGACAAAAAGAACTTACAAATAGTGCAAACAATTGAAGAGAAACAAAGTGAGGTTATCCACGTGGTGAAATATTAATCACCATAAAAATGACGAATACTGGTGGAAGTATTGCACATGCAGTACATACAGTGTTTTCTATTGAAACATACGATGTTTCGAAGAAATTCGACCGTTGGCTCATGCGCTTGGAGAGTGCATTCCAGGTATTCCAAGTTCCGGAAAACAAAAAAGCTGCCTACTTACTACATTACATGGGGCCAGACGCTTACAACGTGCTATGTGACAAACTATCACCAGAAAGTCCAAACAGCAAAAACTACAGTGATTTAGTCAAGGAGATGAAATCACACTACAACCCTGAGCCTCTGGAAATAGCGGAAAATTTCCGATTTTTGCAACGGAAGCAACAAGACGGTGAAAGTGCGCTAGAATATTTGACCGCACTTCAACGTTTAGCCACAACATGCAAGTTTGGCGACTACCAGAAGAAGGCATTGAGGAATCAGCTCGTTTTTGGACTAAGGGCCCAAAAGATACAAAGCAGATTACTGGAGACAAAGGATTTGACGGTCGAAAGGGCGCTCGAAATAGCAGTGAGCATGGAGACCTCTGCAAGGGACGCCGCCCAGCTACATCGCAATAACACAACCAGCGCCAGCGTAAACACTGTTAAAAGCGTCAAATCAAATACATTTAGTACAATAGATAAAAAGAAGGCCGTCCCCAAGCCCAGTGATACTGTAACGGGTCCGATTCTCGGGGTTGAGTCCGAGTGATCGGCAGGGTCCTCTCGGTGCCCCTAGGGCTCGTCGTGCCAGGGTTCGACCGGCGAGGAGAGGATTTAGATCGGGAGAAATAAATAATCCGGTGTTTGTGTGTACGGCTCGCTATGGCCGGCACGTGGGTATCGCGGTTGTTCGCGTTATAGTGGCCGGTGATGTGACTTCGCGGTGACCTCGGCGACGGGGAATCGGTGCGGTGGTCAGGATGATTCGGCGCTCGGCGTCGAGGGTATCGGTGCGATAGTCAGGACGGTTCGCCGCTCGGCGACGTAGGAATCGTCGAGGAGTTCGGGACGTTTCGACGCTCGGCGACGAAGTGAGCGGGTGAGACAGACGAGAGGATTCGACGCTCGGCGACGAGGTGACGGTCAGGATGGCTCGACGCTCGGCGGCGAGGTGATCGGGTGAGATAGGCGGGAGGATTCGACGCTCGGCGACGAGGTAACGGTCAGGATGGCTCGACGCTCGGCGGCGAGGTGGTCGGGTGAGATAGACGGGAGGATTCGACGCTCGGCGACGAGGTGATGGTCAGGATGGTTCGACGCTCGGCGACGAGGTGACGGTCAGGATGGTTCGACGCTCGGCGACGAGGTGACGGTCAGGATGGTTCGACGCTCGGCGACGAGGTGACGGTCAGGATGGTTCGACGCTCGGCGACGAGGGGATCGGTCAGGGTGGTTCGACGCTCGGCGACGAGGTGATCGGGTGAGATGGTTCGACGCTCGGCGACGAAGGGATCGGTCAGGAGGTTTCGATGCTCGGCGACGAAGGTGTAGTCAACTTACGTTGCTGGCGGAAAGTCGGTGGTTTTTCCAACGTCTTCGTCGGCGGATCGGGTTTACTTGGCTGGATAGCGTTCTAGGCTCGGCTAGGCAGGAGTTTGTTCTAGCTCTGCTAGATCGGAGACAGGTGCTTCTTGGAGGATTTCTCAGGGTTTATATACCCACCAAGTGGTGGTGATTTGTTGGTAGTGCGGTGCGGGGATCGGTAGGACACGTCCTTTTGGTTTCGCGGTATTCTTGGGGTGTTTCTACGAATTCGCCAAAACATCGGTTCGTGGCGAGGGGTGTTCGCGGCGCGGACGGGAATGTTTTGTTGCCGAATCGTGGTTCGGTCTTTTCCGGCGGCGTTCGCCGTTCTTCGGTTTCTCGCGGCTTGTCAGTAACAGAGCTGCCCGGTACAGGTCTGTTACAATACAAATAATAACAGTTTTTGTTACAGGTGTGGATCTCCCTCACATTTAGCAAATAAGTGTAAATATATTTCCAGCATATGCACAAAATGCAGGGTCAAGGGTCACCTGGCAAAGGTTTGCATGAAAAGCAAAAAATTAGAAAGTGCTAACTAAATTGAAGAAATCTTAGCAGTATAATCAGAACATGCGCGTCACAGGGGGAAATTTATGGTTGAAATTCAAGTGGGAAACCACCACCTTGATTTTGAGGTAGATAGTGGAGCCGCAGTAAGCATTATAAATCATTCGTTATACAAAAAATTGTTCTATAATTTGATGGTTCAAAAAACAAATTTAAAATTAATCACATATTGCAAAGGTGCCTTAGATGTGGTTGGTTATTTACAAGTAACATGCACATATGGTGGCCTTACAAAGATTTTAAATTTGTACATTGTCAATACAGACAGAGAACCAATTTTGGGTCGAGAATGGATACGACAATTGAGAATAAAGTTAGAAAATATTTCTCAGATTTCTCAAATATCTTGGAGGCCTCCATGGGAAAAATTACGAATATTCAAGCTCGTTTAAAGTTAAAAAGTTTGCGAAACCAGTATTCATAAAAGCTCGAAAAATTCCATTTGCGTTACAACAAAAAGTCGAAGACGAATTAAAACATTTAGAGGATGAGGGAATTTTAGTAAAGGTTAAAAATTCTGAATGGGCTACACCCATTGTACCAGTTGTAAAATCCAATGGGAAAATACGCATTTGCGGTGATTTTAAAATCACATTAAACCCAAACCTTGTTATCGATGAGTATCCCTTACCTTCCATAGAAGATTTGTTCTCATCGATGGCAGGAGGGGATAAATTTACCAAACTGGATTTGCAACGGGCTTATTTACAGATGGAAGTCCATCCAGACGACCAGAAGTATATGACACTTAGTACAAATAAAGGTCCTTTCCAATGTACACGGTTGATGTACGGCATTGGAAGTGCACCCGCGATTTGGCAACGAGAAATAGAAAATATCCTAAAGGATATTTCAGGAGTGTCAGTGTTCCTGGACGACATAAAAATTACTGCACCTGACGATATTACACATTATACAAGATTAGATGAGGTTTTATCTCGACTATCGAGCCACAACATTCGAATAAATTTAGATAAATGTGAGTTTATGAGAGATAAAATCGAGTATTGTGGTTACGTGATCGATAAATCAGGTATACATAAAGAAAAAAAAAGGTGGATGCGATTCGAAATGCTAAAGCTCCCACAAATAAAACAGAAGTAAGAGCCTTTGTAGGACTTATTAACTATTACGGTAGATTTTTGCAAAATCTCAGCTCAAAGTTGTATCCACTGTACAATTTGCTAAAAGACAAAGTACCATTCAAGTGGGATACAAAATGTCAGGAAGCTTTTGAACTGGTAAAAAAAGAAGTGATGTCGGAACGAATCCTTGCGCATTTCGATCCGCAACTACCAATAGTCTTAGCTACGGACGCTAGTCCATACGCAGTAGGAGCAGTATTGTCTCACATCTACCCAGATGGTACTGAGAGACCAGTACAGTTCGCTTCACAGACTCTTTCAAGAATACAACAAAAATATTCACAAATAGACAAAGAAGCCTACGGAATAATTTTTGGCGTAAAAAATTTTTTTTACTATTTATACGGTAGAAACTTTACGTTGTATACAGACCATAGACCTCTGGTACAAATACTTTCGCCCTCTAAACATTTACCTACTCTTACTACTACTAGAATGCAACACTACGCATTATATTTACAAACTTTCAGATACGATATCAAATACAAAAATACTAAAGATCATGCTAATGCTGACGCAATGTCTAGACTACCTATAAATTCTGATCAAATCTACGTCTGTGATGAATCTGACACTTTCGAAATATTCCAAATAGAGAATTTGCCAATTACTTTCAATGAATTAAGAAAAGAGACATTATTGGACAATAGCCTTTCAAAATTAATCAAGGCATTACATAATGGGGAACCTGTAAACAAGGAAGATCATTTCGGAATAGACCAAACAGAATTTTCCCTACAACAGGATTGCCTTTTTCGCGGCCCAACAGTCGTAATACCACAAACTTTACGTAAAAGAATTTTAAACGAATTACATTCGACTCACACTGGCATCGTTAAAACCAAACAACTGGCTAGAAGTTACTGCTGGTGGTCGGGAATTTCAGAGGACATTGAAAATGAAGTTAAAAATTGCCTACAATGCAACAAATTCAAAACGAACCCCCCAAAGTTTTCCTTCCACCCGTGGGAGAGAACGACTAAACCTTTCGAAAGAGTACACATTGATTTTGCCGGACCGTTCATGAACTCTTGTTTTCTAATACTGGTAGATGCATATACACGTTGGCCAGAGATTCATATAGTGAAAAATATGACTGTGCCTACCACGGTGAAATTGCTTCGAAAAATTTTCAGTGCTTTCGGATTGCCGGCCGTGTTAGTGAGTGATAACGCACCCACATTTGCATCATTCGAATTCAAAAACTTTTTAAAGATGAATGGAATATTTCACAAATTATCTCCCCCATATCACCCTGCAACCAACGGTTTAGTAGAACGTTACGTACAATCCGTAAAGAACTCATTAAGAGCCTTAAGTGGAAACGGGGAAGATATCGAAATAAACTTATGCAAAGGGCCTAGCCGAATAAGATGGTCAAACATGCCCTTACACGTTTTTCAACGGCTCTTGAACCATTCGAAAGCTAATCGAGAAAAACCCCTCTGTGCAAAATTTCAACCCCCTACCTTGCCCGTGAGGGTAGTTACAAGGTAAATTCGATTTGGCGCTTTTCTGCGAATTTTCCGATTTTATATGCGTTGTAAAAATCTGAAAAAAATGTGGCATATTTTTGATCCCAAGGCAGATTTTTGAGAATTTTTCCAGATTTTTTTATTGCAAACTGTGGTCGTAAAAAAAGAAAAACCCCCAAAAAAGCGGAAAAATATTTTTTTCTCAAAAATATGAAAACATGCCATTCCAGTTTTTGATTCCCTGATGAACTACTATAACCAGCAGTGTTGTCCATTTTTTTAGATTTTTTGGTGTGGTGCATCGTTGTCAAAAACAAGAAGAACCGAATTTTTTCGGCGTTTCTGCTGTTGGGAGGAAAGTTACACTTGTTGGCTTTACCGTGGGTGTATATTAAGTAATTTTTAGCGTTATTACATTGAAACAAGCAATTGTTTCACCTAAAAAATGTGATTTGAGAGAAAAAAAATTGTATACTGTGCGATACATGCTTGAATGTTAGAAAGACTTCCATCATCACCGGTTGGCGCCGTGGTTAAGTCGTCGGACTAGGAAGCGGTTATGCTGGGTTCGATCCCTGTTGATAGTAGTTTTTTTTTTTCATTACTTCAAACTTTTTTTTCAATTTCTTATTGAATGGTTTGTTCATGTCAATTTAAGCAAATATTCAGAGGTCCGTTCAGATAGATGTTTAAAGGTACGTTTAGGTAGTGGATCGGGTCCTCTCTTTAACGGTCGGTCTTCTGGGTACTTCTGTGGTTCCTGTTTCTGGGCTTCTTTCTCCAACGCCTCTACTCTTCGTGCTCGCTTCACGAGATCCGTGAATGTCTTCACCGAGTCTCGCGAAATTCGATCACGCAGATGAAAGCGCAGGAGCCCATATAGCATGTCTATTTGAACCTTTTCGGTTGGTAGCGTGGGTAGTTCTGCGAGGATTGCCCATTTTTTGCTGATAAATATATCAGTTGCCGTCTTGGCGTCCTGTGGTTCGCGGAATATTTCCCGGTATACTTGATACGCAGGTTTTTGGGGGGCAAATGTAGCACGGATGAGGTCGGTTGTCTCCTTCCAAGTCGTCACGGTGGTTTTAAACTCCTATCCACCATGTGGCTGCATGTCCTTCGAGGAGAAGGGGTAGTCTCCGAATCGCATTTTCATCGGTGATATGTTCGATGTCCTTAAAGATGGAAGCCGTCGATACAAAGTCAACGACTTTTGCGTAGTCGTGACACCCGTCGAAACGTGCTGTACATTTCTCCAAGCTTCCTTCTTTTAGGGGTTTTGCTTGCTGGATGGTTTCCAGGACCTGGGAGAACTGGGAACCGGATAGCTGGAGCGTGGATGTGGATAGGTCAGCTTGGGATAGTTCGTGGTCTGTTTGAGACTGGCGCGTCCGACCGCCATAATGCCTCACCAGCGAGACCACATGGGGCGTATGGCTAACGCGGGCAGCCGATCGAGCCCGCAATTGGTCGAAACCGTTCTCGATCCTTCTGGAAACTTCTCGAACGCAAAACCGGAACAACTGGCGCAAAACGAATTTTCCAGAAGGATCGAGCCAATAAAAGGAAAGAGTTGATCGACGGTTAGGCATTCCGTTTCAAATCAGCTGATTGAGCCTTCGTGATTATCACTTTTCTTTTCATCTCTTTTATTTCAAATTAAAATTGTTTTACACTCGCAGTTGACATTGTTTTGTGACAAAATATAGTTAATTTATAGCAGATCTGGTAATTCTTCTTCCATTTCACACATACAGTCCATTCTTTCCATCTCAAATCCATTCACACCTCAGGCATTCATCCCTTGATGCACTCATTCATCACTTTCATCCTGCTATCTCACATTGCATGCAAGAATACAACCCAAAATTCCCTGTGTTGACTTAATCATCCTAACCTCGATATTTCTCCGGGTATCCAAGAAAGAGTCACACATGGTCCAAGGCCTACTCGTTGGGCGCAATATTTGTAGCCATCGCAAGGAAAAAATCAGGAAATTCTGAACAGACGGATTTATATTGGATTAGGATTGTGATACAGGATATGTGAAGGGGAAATTTCTTTCAAAATGTTTGATATATATATATATAATGCGTAACGATATAATGCGTAAGAGTAATCAAAATACAATTCTCCAGATAATTCACACGTGTACTCTAGCTAGGTTCCGTGGTACAAACGACCAGGAGGTACTCTGTCCTCTCTCGTTCGACATAGCGTCCAGGTATTGTCGCCGTACTCTCCATGTCGACACAAGCGGCCAGGAACACTCTCCCGTTACCGTTGGTGGGTGTGTGTGGTGTCAGGCCGGCTCTTTCCGCCCCCCTGGTTTGTCTATCATCTCTACAGCATCAAAATGTAAACAAACGCCGCACCGGGACAGACTTACGTTGCCGCGGAGCGTGTAGGAATACGAAAAATTCAATACAGAAAAATTCAAATATCTCAAAAACTAAAACCGACCCCCCTATATTGGAAAAGGAAAAAGTTGTTCAAAATGTCGAAATCTATAACTATAACATATTAAAATTTCATCAAAATCGGAGTACGTAGACGTTTTGTATATAATTACCAAATTGAGCATAATATTTGCGGTAATATCTCATTGCTAAATTAAATCTGTGATAGTCAACTTAAGATTTCTATATGAAATCTGCATTTTTCCGATTTTTTTCGTGTTTTTCATTTTTTACAACTAGAGTTTGCAACGGAATAATCTGAAAATTATATCTAATATGTGGCTTAGTATCCGAAATGTGTCAGATTTTTTTCAGAATCTTTAACTGTCAATAAATAGGGAAATTGGGCCAAAAACTGATTTTTCGAGTTTTTTCAATAACTACCCTTACCGATGAGATGTGGGGCTGAAACTTGGCAGAGAAGGGTCTTTTTGGGTAGGCTATTGAATGGGCCAAGCTCGATTAATATCCCACCGGGGACGAATTTCACTACCAAACCCGGGCATAGCCTTTCAATTACAGTGTAATTCTACTACATTCACGATTAGCGTAATTACCGGCAATCAAATTGATTAAACGGTTTCAATTAAGTCATACAACTAGAGTATAATCTATCCTTTGCTGAATATTAAATGGCTGAATGGAGAAGGAGGGAAACATGCACCATTGAAGCCACTGGCAGGATCTGTAACGAGGACATTGTCACGGGATTTATTCGTGACGTAAACAAAACACTATCTGTTTGTAATTAAACCGGAGTTTCACTGAATGGTATCAAAAATATAGGCAAGGCCGTAACAATGTCACTATACGTATCGCGAATCGTAACGGGATAAGGAGTCGGAAGGTAAAAGAGACGTGCTTCATTTGTTTCAAACCCAAGACTGACTGGTTTATTACTGAGCTCTGCGTTTCTTATACATGTTTTTGTTACCGGGTGGCCTCTGAACAAAGGGAGTGTCAAGTATCTTCGATGGTGATGGGTCGCATGCTGCTTATCTCAGGTGTCGTGTACGGACACCGATCATTAAATGACCGATTGAATATGCTTCACAACATCATCTCACGCCCAGTACTGGAAATCAGCTATAAACAAATTCAAATGTATGTGTTTTAAGAGAGGTGTATGATCCATGTGAGATCGTATAATACACATCGAATATCTCATACACACATAGACATCGTGTAACACACATCGTATATCTCGTAACACACATCGAGATCGTATAATACACAACGTATATCCCGTAACACACAACGCATTGTGTGTTCTGCGATATGCGACGTGTGTTACGAGATATGTATACGATGTGTGTTACGAGATATGCTTTGTGTGTTACGTGATATACGATGTGTGTTACACTATGTCGATGTGCGTATGAGATATACGATGTAAAATTATACGATCTCGATGTGAGATCGTATAATACACATCATCTCGTAACACAGATCGACATCGTGTAACACACATCGTATATTTTGTAACACACATCGACATAGTGTAACACACATCGTATATCTCGTAACACACAACGAATTGTGTGTTCTGCGATATGCGATGTGTGTTACGAGAGATACGATGTGTGTTACGAGATATACGATGTGTGTTACGAGAAATACAATGTGTGTTACGAGATATGCGATGTGTGTTACGAGATATACGATGTGTGTTACACTATGTCGATGTGTGTTACGAGATTTGCTATGTGTGTTACGAGATATGCTATGTTTGTTACACGATGTCAATTGGTGTGATATGCATTTGATGTATTGTTAGTATGAAAAAGTTTGTAAATAATGTATAACTTGCAATATTTGTAATGAACCAGTGTGATCGCGCCTGATATTATGTTTTAAATTTATTAATAAGTAGAAAGTTGTACATATACTGTTACAAATATTTAAAATATTGAATATAATGTTTTTAAAATGTATTGAAATGTTTTAATTTATTTATTTTTAAATAAAAATTATAAATTAGCCTGGAATGGATAGTATGGATTTCAAATTCCCGCGTTTTGACCCGTTAGTTGTGTAACACAACTATCAGATGGCGTTGAAAAAATACATTGAGTGACACTACCCTGGTCCAGAGAGTAAATGAGAGTGCTCACGCCCGGGATTTGGCCGTGCCACTATTGGCTGCACATCAACTCGCAGTCCGGACAAGAACCTACATCAACTTGCAGTCCGGACACGAACCTACATCAACTCGCACGCCGGATAAGAACCTACATCGACTCTCAGTGACTCTCAGTCTGGACAAAATCATTTTTGGCCTTGATCAGAATAAAAAGTTTATATTGATTGATTCGCAGTACCCGTATTATATTATAAACAATTTTTATTTGAATATGTTCTCCAAGTTCAGTTTTTCTCTCTGTTTCATGAAATTAGGAAAATATTATGTATTAAAATACCTGCAGAAAATAATTATTTAATAAGGTCAAATAAATGGAAGGATTACAGAAGTAGACACATTATACTAAACAAAATAGGTCGAACAACATTTTAGCTCTACTTCCAACAAACTAGAAAATGTATAACGTACTATTTACAATTCCTTAGGACTTGAAGAAATTATATGTTCAGTTAGGAAGTCGGAATTTAACTATGGAATGGGAAATAAAGAAAGGCAAAACAAAACAATTAATCAAAAAATCATTTATTACACACACAAACAAATATTATATAATACATAAACAAATATATTTAAAATATTATAAAACAAATAAATAAATAATTATTATAATACATAACTATTCATAGGAATAAAATAACAATTTATTAACCAATTGCCGGTGGAGAAGGTATTGACCGTTTGGCAGACAGCAATGACTCTGCAAATAGGAAAATGCATATTAATAATTATTGTTCAATTTGGAGGTTTTTGTACTTTATTTAAATATAATCTATTTAAAAAATAATACCGATTATTTATATGATAGTTTAAACAATTTTATATGCCCAGAAAATCTGTTTATACATAAATGGTTTTTAAAAAATAGTATGTGAAAAACTATACTTTGTTTAAAAAATTTTATTAATCTAGAAAATTCTGTTTATAAAAGCGTGGAAAAATTGACGACGGTGGAGGAACAGTTGACTTTCTTCTTGGAGAATCTTCTACGTGAATTTATAAAATACTTGATTATCTACTACACTCAAATGAAACACACATTCGATTGAATTGTAAATGATTAATTAAACTTACATTGGCGGATCTCGATAACTTTCATCGTTGACTGAGAGTCTCCTGCTCGCGTTTCAGCTACTCGGTCCACCGAAGCGCGAGCTCGAAGAAGCGTGGAAAAATTGACGACGGTGGAGGAACAGTTGACTTTTTTCTTGGAGAATCTTCTACGTGAATTTAGAAAATACTTGATTATTTACTACATTCAAATGAAACACATTTAAAAAATTGTAATTTTTTTCGGTTAAATACTGATTAACTTAGGTAAAAAACACTTTTCCCTCCGAGCATCCGAAGGGGCTGAAAAATCGTGGAGACTAATTTGTGCAACAGCCTATATACAGTAAAATATCCATAAATGTCTTAAAAGTGTGTCCTGTAAAGTCCCGAAGCTATCCCCACTACTGCGGGGTGTGCCCCCTTGAGTGGCCGTGAAACTCGAGAAGCCTCGGTCGCCGAGAAGTATGACATCATGCGGCTCGAGTGTCTCGGTGAGACCGCCTAATCCAAATTGCTAACTTCCTTATTCTTCATTATTTTTTTATGGAACTTTCACCAACATATTCGTGGCATTTTTATAATGCAAAATCATACCAAACATGATATAATTCCGATAATATTTACTTGAGTAATGGACAATTAAAGTTTCGAGCGCAAGGAAGGATAGCGTATGGGAAAGAAAGAAACGCCGAGAGTCGGAGTCGGCGGTACAGTTCAAAGGCTCAAGCGTCAACACGATGCAATACCAACGGATAATTTTCTTATTATTACTTATTTTTTTATAGGACTTTTTATCGTCAATAAAAAAATAGATGTGTATGTACAATCAGAAAAATTTTTATCAGAGAAATATTATAAATATGATGGTAAAAGTCTCATAAAAGATTAATTAAAAATTAAAAAATGTCATCATTGCATTACTGTTACCTCACCGATATACATATATGTACCTGACTCTTATATGACCTGTCACGCCGTGTCTCGGCGGAGGCTAGAAAACCCCCGAAAAGAACGGCTCCGGGCTTTTATGGCTCTGAGACCGGGCCACGTGCAGCCGTATGCACGGGGTCCGCCCGGGACTAAGCAAGGCCACGAAAAACCTACCGACCACGTAACGAATTTTGTTCGGGCGCCAGGCACCGCGAGGATGCCACGCGAAACGCGACGAATCTCTCGTGCACGGAGAAGCCGGGCACGAGAATCGGATCTTCGAAACGCGACTCGAAAGGCGAACGCAACGAGTCCAGGAGGTTCGAACACGGGAAGGACGAGGACAGCCCTTACGGCAGGACGGGTCTCACCGGATTCGAAAAATAGCGACAAAGGGTATAGCCGGATAAGATGGTCCAAAATGCCCTTGAGCCGAATTCTATCGACGATGCGTCATTCGATAGGGCACCAAGAGAAAACATACTGTGCAAAGTTTCAACCCTGTATCTCGATCGGGAGGGTAGTTATGGGGTAAAACCGAAAAATCAGTTTTTGGCCTTTTTTACCTAGTTAATGATGTTCAGAAATTCTTAAAAAAATCTGACACATGTCAAGAACCCAAATATATACTATGCAATTGGTTTCAGATTTTTAAATTGAAAATTCTGCTTGTAAAAAATCAAAAACCTCAAAAATATCGAAAAAATGCATATTTCACATGGAAGTTCTAGAGTGACAACTTTTATATTTTTACAGTAGCGATATATTGTTATTGGTATGGTTCATGAATTTTTTCAGATTTTTTGGTTCACTGCGCCGTTGTTAAAAAAAATAAAAACCGATTTTTTCGACGTTTTTTCCGCGAAGAACTAAGTTAACCTTAAAATTATAACTTTCTATTTATTTTTTAAGTCTATCAAGCTCTGATAAACCTTGAACATTTCTCAAAAATAATTAAACAATGAAATCGGCTTGATTAGTATTTTTACTGTCAGTGTATTACATCTGAAAATATTAAACACATTCCCAACAGCTCGGTTGGCTCAGCGCGTTGAGCGTTCGATTGTTGTCCTGCTTATACTAGGTTCACGCCCGGCATACGTATAATCTTTTTTTTACTTGATCAATTCTTTTTTTTTATGTCTAACTGTATAATAATCAATGGTATTTTTGTAGATTTCTTTTAGAAGCAATATTTAAATATTTAAAAAATATTTTAAGCCCAAATTCGCCAAAAAGATTTTGGAGCAATTGTTATTATCATCAATGTTTAGTTATGCATCTTCTTAATTCTGGTAGTATTAAATATTTTCTGTAGTAAATATATACGTGGCTTCGAGTTTTAAATACTCCGTTATAGAGAAAATTCATTGTAATACTATTCTTTTGAAGCATTCGTTTTTGGTACCTCGTCTTTAGTGCCGAACAGCAATTATTGTGTATGAACCACCATTGTGTAAAAGCATATTTCGATTGACAAAGAGTCTGCGTTTTATTATCTTGTACCTTTACGCTGTCCGTTTACCTTTATCTTTACGTTTACGTTCATCTTTTCTTTTCTCTCCTTGCTTTATGACTCTGTCGATTACGACCAACAGGTAACGGATTACTAGGGTCGTTGTTACCTGTTAATTCTTTATCCGTCGCGGGTGTAGTTGGGGAGGGGTACGGTTTTAAAACTGAACTTACCCCTTCCAGACCGGGGTATGGAAAAAGTCCGAAATGTGAAAATTGTGTGAGTGTTATCAGCATGGCAAGTGTAGAAGTCGTTGATGCCAAAACCTCGTGTGTTAGGTGTGTTAAATGTAACATTCTGGTTCGAAAATTACACAGTACAAATAGAATCAATAAGGTGGTCTAGAATTTTAAATAAAGAGATATATTTTTTAAATATTTAAATACTGCTTCTAAAAGAAATCTACAAAAATACCATTGATTATTATACAGTTAGACATAAAAAAAAAGAATTGATCAAGTAAAAAAAAAATTATACGTATGCCGGGCGTGAACCTAGTATAAGCAGGACAACAGTCGAACGCTCAACGCGCTGAGCCAACCGAGCTGTTGGGAATGTATTTAATATTTTCAGATGTAATACACTGACAGTAAAAATACTAATCAAGCCGATTTCATTGTTTAATTATTTTTGAGAAATGTTCAAGGTTTATCAGAGCTTGATAGACTTAAAAAATAAATAGAAAGTTATAATTTTAAGGTTAACTTAGTTCTTCGCGGAAAAAACGTCGAAAAAATCGGTTTTTATTTTTTTTAACAACGGCGCAGTGAACCAAAAAATCTGAAAAAATTCATGAACCATACCAATAACAATATATCGCTACTGTAAAAATATAAAAGTTGTCACTCTAGAACTTCCATGTGAAATATGCATTTTTTCGATATTTTTGAGGTTTTTGATTTTTTACAAGCAGAATTTTCAATTTAAAAATCTGAAACCAATTGCATAGTATATATTTGGGTTCTTGACATGTGTCAGATTTTTTTAAGAATTTCTGAACATCATTAACTAGGTAAAAAAGGCCAAAAACTGATTTTTCGATTTTACCCCATAACTACCCTCCCGATCGAGATACAGGGTTGAAACTTTGCACAGTATGTTTTTTCTTGATGCCCTATCGAATGACGCATCGTCGATAGAATTCGGCTCAAGGGCATTTTGGACCATCTTATCCGGCTATACCCTTTTGGTCTCGAGTGGAAATTTATTTATTCCTTGTCAGATGGTACAGAGTACGGTCACGTGACCGCAACCCGAGAGCCCGCGCTCTTTATACACTTTTGCGAGAGTTGGTGGTGTCGCAGCGCGTTTGTCGAGTTTCTCTATCGCGCGTGAAAGTACGGGTGACCGGTACGAGATACAATTTGAACTCCCGACGAACGGGATCGCGCGCAGCGCAGATGGACGGCGCGGTACAAGACTGTCGCGATAACCCACGCACGTGAAACGCTCGCGAAACGCTAGATGTTAGAGACGAACGGGAGTTCGCAAGAAATTCGCTTCCCTACGTTAATCGCCACCGAATTCAAGATATCCGAAGGTCAAGAAGAAAAGACTATTCGCGCGAGACGCGATTCCTCCGAGGAAACTTCCGATTCGATTCGCGAAGGAAAACTCTCGATTTTCTTTAAGACGCTCAAAGTGCTTCCGCGAAGCACGAGCCTACGGCACGAGACGCAACGCGTCTCGGCACACGCGAAAGGTCGAGGATCGAACGAAAATCGTTCGTCCTCGCGCAACAAATATCGAGCCAACACAATGCTACTGGATAGCGAAAAGATCACTCTGTCGACTTACCGTTTCTGCCGTTGTTAGATCGGATCTCGTTTCGGCAACCCTTTTCGCTCGGACACTTACTCGCGCACGAGAACGCACAATGCGGCCGCAAGACCAGGTTTCGCTCAGCGAAGAGAATAATCGCGTGGATGCTTCCGTGAAGCTGTCTCGAGCGAGCGTTAATAATTAGCGAATGACGCACGTTAGGTTGACGGGGCGGCTAGCACGACAGTGATCCTTCGCTATCGACAGCTAGACGCATCGATTCTTGTTCCCCCCACCCGAACTCTGCCGAAATTTCCCGAAGACGCACGTTAACCGCGTTCGACGGTTCCGACTCAGGAGCGACTCGACGATGGTCCTTGGGCTCCGAACCTCAATCGCGACAAAAGCTCGACCTTTTCTGGTTCGAGGGAGGTCTCTGCCTCTTTGGCTATCGCTGGCACCATCCTCGCTGGAACCCCTATTCTTTAGCGGGACGAGACGCTGTTGGGGACGCGAAACGATGCCTCGGCATCTTAGGGGGTTCCTGCCCTTCAGCGCCTCCGGGTTGGTTGACCGGGTGCTTCTCGATGCCAATTCTGATTGCCCGTGCACGGGGCTTCGCAACGTTGGCCATGGTTTTCGTCGTACGCCTCCTGTCGGTCATGCATCTTTCCTCCGGGAATTCCGAAGGTCGGGGTTCAGTTTCCGGGTCTGTTCTTCGGCCCTGGAACTTGCCGTACTCGGCACACGCTAGATGTCAGTACGCTGTTTGTTTTCGTATCGGAATTTCGTCGGGGAACGCTCTTTAATTCGGTGGTACAGTCTCGCGGCTCGTTATTTACCTGGTCTGGTCCTTCATTAAATGTACTCGGTGTACGAAAAATACGGTGAAGTGACGTCGCAAAAGTTGCAACGTCACAGACCATACACCTGTATATGATCCGAATTATATCCTGTTTGGTATCATTTTAATCATAAAAAATGTCACAAATCTATTAAAAAAAGTCCTACAAAAAAATAAGCAATAATAAAAAAGTTATCCCTTGGTATTGCATTGTGTTGACGCTTGAGCCTTTGAACCTTGCCGCCGACTCCGACTCTCGGCGTCTCTTTCTTTCCCATACGCTATCCTTTCTTGCGCTCGAAACTTTAATTGTCCATTACTCAAGTAAATATTATCGGAATTATATCATATTTGGTATGATTTTTGCCAGAAAAATGCCACGAATATGATGGTGAAAGTTCCATAAAAAAAATAGACAAAAATAAAGAATTTGGAAATTTGGATTAGGTGATCTCACTGATATACCCGAGCCGCATGATGTCATACTTCTCGGCGACCGAGACCTCTCGAGTTTCACGACCCCTCAAGGGGGTATACCCCGCAGTATTGGGGATAGATCTGGGACATTTATCGTCCAGACTTTTGGGACATTTATGCATAAAATACTGTATATACATATAAAGTGTCCGACTGCGTGTCTAATGACGCGAATATCACATGGATTTAAAATTCAGATCCGTTTATTACATGTGCAGACGTGTATTTACATACACTCGAAATAAGAATCTCGAGTATAGATTAATCGCCAAGACGGGTGACCGTTACTTTTTTACAAAGTGTCCAACATGTTACATATTTAATAAATATAAATCATGTACTCACCAACTCTTGCAATCCATTGAGCAGACAAGGGATTGTCCTTTTTCGGGAAAACATACAAATGATGTCCATTTTGTCGGCAATTGCTGCAGTCCTTGTACATGCAGGTATCCATAAAATTCTTCAATGATGTCCCTGATGAAGCCATATCCTAAGTCCTAAACCTGTAACAAACTCCACAAAAAAACGCACAAATCCGCGAACACTCACAAACACGCAAAATCTGCGAACACTCACGAACACGCACAAATCCGCGAACACTCACGAATCCGGGAACACGCAAAATCCGCGAACACTTACAAATCTACGAAGTGTTCGCAAAAGTTTTAAAAATATAATGTATGAATGTTTAAAGAAAATAATGAAAAAATTCTCCTCCGCTGCTCTGAGCTAACTGTCGAACGCGGTGCTCTACCAATCTCCTCAAATCGCGGCAACGCGAAGCCACGTACAGATCGCTCAGCACTTGTTCGCGACTCTGTTTACAAAAACAGATTGAAGTCGCGGTAATACCCAACGGTCGCTCGACGACTACATTGTAGTCAGGAGCTGGCGCTCGCCGTCTACAACTTCTAAAAGATCACATACTGAAAAATTAATTACATAAAAAAAAGTTTGTAATCATTTAGAAGTTGGGCTTCCTCTCAGATTTTGATGAAATTTAAATGTGTTATAGATTTCTACGTTTTGAACAACTTTTTCTTACGCATGTTACCGCCGCTCGATTTTATTTTTCGAGATATTCGCAAAAAACTATCGCTAATATTGTATTGAATTTTTCGTATTCCTGCACTAAAAATAACAAATTTTAATTGTTCGGCCTAAAAAAATGTGATTTGAGAGAAAGAAAAAATTGTATTCTGTGCGATATATATATATATATATATATATATATATATATATATATATATATATATATATATATGTGACGCTTCAAGGTTACCGGATAAACAAACATACACTTGAACTATATAATTTATTTGGTCAAAAATACAGGGTAATATGCGGTAGCGGCTCAGGCTAATTTCGAGTAAAGAACTAAACTCCTCCTCGCGTGTCTCGGTATTTATATTTTCTCGTCGGAAATTTAACGCCTTTTCCGAAGACGCGGGGGTGGAGTTTGCTTTTCTGCAGACCTCTCAGCCCCTGTTTGGTGGAGGAAAGGGACTCCTGCAATCAGGAAGTCCCGTAACGGTTTATTGCAGTTAAGTTTGTCACGTGCTTTAAAACGCTAAAAATGTTGATTCGGTTTTTGGGGCCTTGCAGATGTCGCGAAAGGTTTTACAGCCTAGTCCTTGGCATCTGCAAGGGGACCGCTCTAATGATTATTACGGTCGCTAACCGTGTGCCGCTACATATATATATATATATCTGAATGTTCGCAACGCTCACAACATTCCTGGTTAGGTAGTCTGGATACAGAGATTCTAATCCTGTCGAGAGCTAAGTTTTTTCCATACATCAAACTTTATTTTTTCAATGTCTTATTCATGTGATTTAGCAATATTTTTTCAATGTTTTAAACATGTTTAAGTAATATGTTTTGCAGAATATGGGAAAAATAGAGAGATTGCAGTATGAATGGTTTTTAACCTTGAGACAATTCGTCAAACTTGCACAATTACAAGAAAAAGTCGTCTCTACGTTACCATGAGCAGAATTTTTTTTTTAACATACCATGTATCATTTCCCGTAGATTTTTTCACGCTGACATCAAATCTGGCCTCAAATTTTTTCTACGACCTCTGGTTTTTTCAAAAAATCGAATTATAGTTAAACAGTTTTGTGGAGGAAGTCGTGAAAATAAGCGACTCTCGGATATGTTCCTCAACACTCTTTATTAATATTTGTGTCGGTATCGGTGGAGAGCTGAATGTCTCTTGCGACTCGAAAAAACTGACTGACTTTCCGTGGTCAATCTCCAGGAAACTCCCCGGGAAAAAGCAGGAAAATGGAAGAGTGGGAGAAGACCGAATAGTGGGAGAAAGGTACGGAGAGGAAAGTCAGGTAAGGACCTGCGAATAGGAGCGGTTGCGGAAGGGTCTTGTAAAAACTGAAGGACACGACAGTAAAGAGTAACCGGGAAAGGGTGTCATAAAAAAAGGAAAGTTCGCCAGGGTCTGCTCGTAAAGCAGGCCCAAACGGAACTTGGAAAGGACACACGAAGGGAAAAGGCCTGCGTGGATCTGGTCGCCAGATGTGTACCTGGGCAGTCCGACCCACGCAGACGGGAAACATTAAGTAAGGATTAAGTTGACGGGATAAGGAGTTTCCTAAAATTGACAGAAGCGTATGGCGGGACCAAGGCCGCCACAGTTTAACTTTTATTTTTTCAAGGTTAAAAACCATTCGAACTGTAATCTCCCTATTTTTTCCATATTCTGCAAAGTTTCAGCTTTCATTTTAAAAAAATTCATCACTCTACCTCATTTCTATCGAAACTTATTTCTTTTTGAATGGAGTTAGGTTAGGTTAGGTTACCCAGGGGAAGATGGTTAAAAAAATTCCCAAAAAATTAATTAATTGTTTTCAACTATAAATCATAAGCAAAAAATTCTGAAAAAAATCTGAAATATAGAGTGTATCCATATCTTTTGTGTGCCGTTCATCCTATGTCGATATCTCTTCTCGTTTTAGAGCAAATTGCATTTAAGTGCGGGGGAATTAACCCCAATATCACCCTTATTGGTGGGGGTAGACATTTGAAATTTTACACAATGTTTTTTTTAGACATAAAACGATGTTTTAAGACAGGAATCAGGAAAATCGGAGCGGGGCCGCTGGCCCATGCTTATCCGGCTAGACCCTTTCACCCTAAACATTAAACAAACAAAAATGTGCTGAACATATTTATTTTACATAATTTTTTCGTGGAGTTATGCAAGCAGGGTTTGGGGCGTTCTTCCGATTAGAATAAGACTAAACTCGATAGAATGTGGACTGTGCCATGTGATTATGTAATCGTGAATGTATTCGCGGAAGTATCCGAGGTCTTCAAAAAGATCCTTTAAATAATTTTCTGTCGGCAATCTACCCTTAATGTTTCCCCTAGACACACAGTTTTGGGTATCATTTTGAAAGAAAAATATATTTTTATACTTTTTACACTTTTATTTGACCTTATTAAATAATTATTTTCTGCAGTTATTTTAATACATGATATTTTCTTAATTTCATGAAAAAGAGAGAAAGACTGAACTTAGAGAACATATTCAGATAAAAATTGTTTGCTACGAAAGGGGATATATAATACGGGTGCTGCGAATCAATCAATATAAACTTTTTATTCTGATCAAGGCCAAAAATGATTTTGTCCGGCCTGAGAGCCACTGAGAGTCGATGTACGTTCTTATACGGATGGCAAGTTGATGTAGGTTCGTGTCCGGAGTGCGAGTTGATGTAGGAGCTGATCCAGGCTAAGCACTAGAGTAGGGGGCAGCACCATACTGGGCACGGCCAAAACCCGGGCGTGAGCACTCTCATTTACTCTCTGCCTGGTCGAATGCCGTACAGTCCCTATGCTATGGGGTCTCTCGTCGGTGCGGTGACACAGACCTGGTCACGCTAATGTGGAACCTCCACATCTAGATGTTGGTAAAGTAAATTTCTATTGTACAAATGTATAGCAGCAGCAGCAGTCTTCCTCTTTACCGATAAAATTAATACGTATTTAAATTACATATTGCATACTATTAGGTCGTTCGGAAAGGAATTTCGTTTTTTGTGTAGGGATGAATTTGCTTCCGTTTGTCATTACTAGACTGCGAATCTTTCTACAAAATAAAAATGGACTACATTGATTGCAAAAATAGAAACCAAATATTCGAAAAAAATATGTATCCAATATTTTGGTGCTACTAGAGAAGAAATAACATTCGCAGCAAAGTTAATAATTTCAGAGCAAATCCGAAATTGAGTAGATGAAATTCGAAATTGTTTTCTGGCGAGCCAGACACGCGCGTGATGTTGATTTTAACAAAATATAAAAGATGTTACGCATGACGAACAAATGTTCAAAATCATCTCTGGCAGGAACCGTCCTAGATTAAATACACGGATTCACCCCTAGTTAAAACTACATATCTGTTTAGTTTAAAATCAAAACATACGCACGACCAACTGGCCGTTGACAAAATACGAGTATGACTAAGGGGTACTGACAAGTGCCACCTGTCATTCCAGGGGTATATAAACCCTTGCATTTTCACTCTCGCGGGCTAGTACTTACGTAGTCACGAGTCGTGTCGCGTCGTGCTGCATCTCGTAGAGTCAACTGCCAGTGAGATCGGGCTAAAGTTCCCCTTCGTATCAAATTTAACCATATAGATTCCGCGAGTCCGGTATAAAATCTATTAGGCATTTCTTCAGTTGTTCTCGAGACCCCCGTATTGCCAGTGCGTCAACACCGAGCATTCTAGTTAGGTAATTACATTTTTATATAATCCCATTATTCAAACGCGACATTTACACAACTGTAATTATTCTTCAAGTAGAATATATTTGTGTTCTTGATAATTTCGCATCAACTCATTTAACCCGTAATTATTGTTTCCAAAATCCTAATCAAATGATTGAACATCCCACACGATACAATCTTACCGCTCGGATTGTATCAATTTAAATTATACTTGTTGCGAGGCCTACTAACAATCCTAGTGATTTCCCAGTTACTTATCAGATTCGTCTGTATTATCACTCAACCATCTAGCGGCTCCCTGGTAAACATCAGGTTCGTCCGCATCCTAGCAGCTCCCTGATTGCGTAATTCGTATCAGGTTCGTCTGTACTCTCACCCAATAACCTAGCGGCTCCCTGATCAACGCATCAGGTTCGTCCGTTACCTAGCAGCTCCTTGATTGCGTAATTCGTATCAGGTTCGTCTGCATCCATCCTAACAGCTCCCTGACCAAAGCGTCAGGTTCGTCTGTGCTCTGTTCTAACATCCTAGTGACTCCCCAATAACTCATTGGGTTCGTTCACGAAGAATCACAATTTCTAGCAGCTCCCTGACCAACGCGTCAGGTTCGTCTGCGTACCTCCAATCCTAGAGGCTCCCTGATTGCGTAATTCGTATCAGGTTCGTCCTCGTCGTCTAAATTCCTAGCGGCTCCCCAATTACTCATTGGGTTCGTCCTCGTACCTACTAACAAACTGATACCTTATTCCCAGGGTAATAACCCTTCGCCGGCCACTCGTGCTGCTCACGGCCCTGGCTCGTAACAAAGACAACAATTTTGAATTTCATCTACTCAATTTCAGGTTTGCTATTAAGTTATCTTTTCTACGCCACAGGAAGTTGGTGAACAATTTTTAATTTGTTAAAGATAAATTATATATTATTTTCTCTTTTTTATTTTATTTTTATTCTTATACGTATGTGTGTTTTATACAGTTTATTATTAAATATCCTTAATTATTATATAGTTTCGTATACATATATTACATATTGTTCATTATATTTTATTTTATGTTTGATTTATTATATAATCTATCATAAAATTGTTTATAACATTAATGAAAAAGTGTTGAAACAAACAAAAAACGTATCAAATTGTATATCAGTGATAAGAAATTATATTAATAAATATGCATGTCAAATTTCATTGCGATATCTCTTATGAGTCAAAAGTTATTCATAAATGTCGTGTGAATTTTCGATCCGGCCCATTGTGTGCCGTCGCCGACCAGGATACCTAAAATATACAAGGAAAATCATTGATATACAATATATGTTTGGACATGTGTACAATGGCATAGTTAGATATATGTGTACATACCACACGCCATAAATTGGAGGTCTTCCTGTTCCCCGGTTGGCCTGGTAGCTTCCTTGTCCTCTTTCCCTGGACTGCACTGCAGTTTCCTCAGACAATAAGTTTCCACATCACCACGGGGGTACTATTGTTGATGCGTTTTTTTTAAAGTGGTATCCCCAGTAGGCCTATTCCACTATGTCCCGTATCTCTCCTCCAAGTACGTGCGAACCTAAGAAAAAAAAATAAGCATTAGTTGCAACATTTTAATAGATTAGAAATACTTATTTTTATGACACTTTGCTTATAATATACTTACGACACTGCTGCTGACGTCCTTCATTTCACAATGGCGGGGCCACGTCGTTAATATCGTCGTAAACCCAGAAACTCCCGGGGGACGCGGACGTGGCGGTGGTAACAGCGTGTGTAATGGCGGGGGTTGCGGCTGGTGAGGCGACGGGGGTGACAGCGGAAGATGCTCCTGCCAGAGCCTTCTGCTTCCGGAGGCGCTGCTTCGCAGCTTTTAGCCCAGTTGTATTTTTGCCTGGAACTCTCTTCCCGTTGGCTGGGGGAAGAATCTGCTCCGGGCCGTTGCGGCTATAACATTAATTCAAAGCAATACAAACAATGAATTGGGAATTAAATTAAACCAAGTCAATAATGATGTGCAATGCTTACCGAAGATGGCTAGTACAATACGTTTGTTGTACAGTGCACGTGTATTATAAGCACCGAACCAGGTGTAGGAGGCTGCGATGTTGTCTGTGAGAGCTGCTTTAAAAAGGTGTTCACCGCCTCTTTCAACGTGTAGCCTCCCAATATACTTACGACGATATACTTACAACTCCGGCATAATCTTCTGCATCAGCTACTTAAAATCTATCCACTTCTTCTACGGATCGTAGTGGCAGGATCCGCACTTCCACCCCCTGTTGTACCTCCACCACTTGGCGCTGTTCCCTGTTAATAGTGGGAACAAAGAAAGATCAATAAATGAAACACACACCTTTTCGACAAACATATCATTTTAACAAATTCTGACACTGACTCACCTCAAATATCACTGATTGCGGCTTGACACCGCGGACGCTTTTCGAATTCGGCTAGGCGCAGCTCCAGTCCGCCCAGGCGCTGCATGATTGCCTGCTGATTTCCTGAGCTTTCCTCTGCATGTTGGAGTATCTGTTGCACGCTAAAACAAAGCAAACATCACACGATGTACTACAAAATTCAATTATGATTATTGCTGAATTTAAAAATATGTATAACTTACCATTTCCACATTTGAATGTTTCTTGCCTCACTGGGAGAAGTCGGAGACGAGTCGGCGGTGGGAACCGGCCGGTTAGATAGTTCAGGGGTGTCGGAGGGGATGATGCGTTTTGATGACGATTTACCTCGGCCTCCGGCTCGTCCCGAATCGCTGCCATTCTCCTTATCATCGCGACGTAATCGCTCTCCTTTTCCCGTACTGGCAATTGCGATGGCCTCCTCTGCACCCGAGGCTCATCGTCCGAGGACGTTTGATATTTCCTCGGTTTCGGCGCGTTCCTTTTGGGACGTATCTTCTGAAATTTATGAATCTTTGCAGAATACGGAAAAAATAGTGCGATTTATTACACTGTCCAACAAATTTCAACTTTTTTCATGTTTCCATATAACTGTTTGATGTTTGGTGTTTGGTGGATCTTATAGAGTTTTCCGCGTTGATTACGAATCTGGCCTTAATTTTTCTTCTACATGCACAGTTTTTGAAAAACTTGAGTTTGAAAAAAAGACATATTTTTCGACTTCGAACAAATATTGTGATGTTATTATATAAGATATTGTATTGTTCTTTACAGAGAAAGATTCTCTAGAGTTTCCCGAATCCAGTGATGGACAATAGTAATATGTTGTCATTGTTTAAACATGTTTAAATAATCATTAAAGACGTAGAGACACCACTTTTGCACACATTTTTGAGGATATTTTGTAATTTATCTGAAAAAATAAGGGTCCAGCGGAAAATCGAATTGCTGCACGCGATAGAGCAGACTTTTATCTTGAGAAACCACCCTTTCAACATTCCAACGTCGACGTTTTTTTCGATCCAGAAAGCAAAATATCCGTGTCCGACACGGGTTGCCGCAAGTGACGCTCACCACTAGAGCGAGTGTTCTACGGGATACGGTGCGGCGAAATTGAAACTTGAAGTTTACATCACTCATGATGTCACTTGAAACACTGCACTAGACACTGCAAAACCGTGAATAAAAGGCGATGACACACGAGTAGACGTTTCGAAAGATTGTGAAAGTATCGCTGTTAGGATCCTTCCTAACAAGCTTGTGGAATATGAAAGAACTGACTACGCGTCTTCACTAAAAAAAAACGCATCGAGCTTGCACTCTACGCACACACACACACGCGCGCGCGCGCGCGCAAACAAACATACACACATAGATCCTTAAACAGTCGAACGCTATCTTAAACTAAACAGTCGAAGAGTGTCGTTTAAACTTTTCTTTTGATTTCAGTTCTCGTGCCGGTCTGTCGTGGCGCTCGCGTGTACATTCTGTGTTTCGATTAATCGGATTACTTTTGTGTATCTCGAGGAAGAAAGGTATTTATATCGTATTTTTGGTTTCATTTTGCTTTATTGTCGCCCAGAATTATGAAGAAGACGATAACCTCGCGAAAACCGTGGCAGAAATTAGGCATTAGCAAAAACAACGTATTTTGAATGAGATTAGGTCCAATTTGACACCTAACGAACCGGAACCCCCCGCGAATTTTGACACTGTGGAAGACATCCCCACCTCCTCTTCTTCGTCTGAACATAACTTTAATTTAGATTTTTTTCCTATTCCATCAAGCGATGACACAGCCTGGCAATCTGTTAGCGCTGTGACTGAACCATCGTTTCGCGATCTTTTGGCAGATTGCTTTCTAAAGAATAATCTATCACACACACAGGCAACTAGTATACTACGCCTTCTGCGTACACATTCGTGTTTCCACAATTTACCAAAAGATGCGAGAACGGTCCTCGCCACTCCGCGTAACAGCGTAGTCACGTATGAGGTGCTACCCGGCGAATATATCCATTCTGATATAGAATCGCAAATAGTAAATTATTTACGTAAAACACCGGAAACCATTCCCAACCGTTTAAAATTAATTTTCACGTAGACGGGTGCACAATAGATAAACAAAAAACGGTACATTTTTGACCTGTTCAAATCGGAATCGCGAATATCCATCAAAATTTCAAACCCATCGTAGTAGGTATTTATAGAGGCCCTCATAAGCCTATTGACCCGGTAAAGTACCTCGAAAAATTTGTCTCCGACATTAACTGTATAATGTCGAATGGAGGCATTTTTTTCGAGGGACGAACAATCCCAATCGATCTCGGATGTTTCATCGCCGATGCGCCAGCCCGAGCTTTTATTTTAAATCATCTAGGCCATACATCCCATCGACCTTGTTCCAAGTGCAAGGTTTCTGGCACACAGGAACAAGGTTGTCAGGTGTTTCTTGGTATTAATCATCCTCTCCGCGTCGACGAGGAATATGCAAATTCTAGTATTGATGATGATGATCATCATAAAGTCGGTATTAGTCCATTAGCTTCACTTCCAATGGGAATGGTTTCCCAAGTGCCATTCGAGTACATGCATTTGGTATGTCTCGGCGTTGTTAAGAAAATGTTAGCAGCCTGGGTGCGTGGTGACTATTCGAAAGAAGCAAAATTAACCGCAGTTGAAATTAACACAATCTCCGCGAGATTACAGATATTAGATCAATTCTGCCCCTCCGAGTTCGCTAGGCGCCCCAGGCGCATAGAACTTTATTCTAAATTCAAAGCGGCAGAATTTCGACAATTTATATTATACACCGGTCCAGTTGTCACCTACGGGATTCTCAATGAAACCATAAGTTTCCATTTCTTGCTTCTGCACGGCGCGATTAGAATACTTGCTTCACCCACCCTTATTAAAAAATAGATTAAGTTTGCAGAAGCAGCATTAGAACAGTTTTTTTCCTCATGTGAACGTCATTATGGGAAAACATTCTGTACTTACAATGTTCACGGACTTTTACATTTAGCAAATGACGCTGAGTCGTTTCGGTACTTTAGATTCGTTTTCTGCTTTCCGGTATGAAAGTAATATGATGTTTTTTAAAAAAAATATTAGAAAGCCGGGACAACCTTTGCAGCAATTTGCCAATAGAATGGCTGAAATTAATATTAATGAACGACGCAATGAAGGAGGTGGTGATGCCCCAACCGGCATTAGCAATTGTAGTAGCAATAGTAGTTACGCGGCTTCGATTCGTAAAGTTCGTTTTGGCAATTTATTGCTCTCAATAGATAATTGCGATAATTGATGTATTCCGCAAGACGGATCAATTTGTATATATATATATATTTATCTTTATTTTGTTCCCCTTGGGGTTACAAATCCAAAAACCATTCCTCCCTACACTTCGCCGCACATACACATTTAACCTTACATCTATCTTACATACTAACTTAAACCTAAGCTTAACCTTAAACTTACACTTAAACTTAACCTAGATCTTAACTGTATAAAGAGAGAGAGAGATTACGCTTTTACGCCCTCTACATCGCCTCATATCCCACCGCATCTTCCATCCCCTTTCCTCCCTTCTCGTTCGTTACCCACCTCCCTACCCCTTTTTGGGACCTCCTCTTCCGGCCTTACTTAATTAGTTATTTATTTTACTAAATTTTATTATACTTGGATCCCCTCCGACTCACCCGCCTCTTCCTTCAAATTCTTCCTCTCTCACTCATTCTCTCCCTCCATTCATCCACCTTCCTCAGCCATTCCTCCCCTTCCCCCTCCTCTCCCAATACCTTCCACACCATCTCTTGCCACCCCCTTTTCTCTTCCCCTTTCATACAAACTTCCCACACATGCTCCCACGTTTCATTCTCCCATCCACACACTCTACACATTCTCTCCTCCTCCTCTTCCCAATATTTCCCCCCTCTCATTCCGTTTCCAAGCCTATATCTGGCCATCCTCTGCCATCTCTTCTCTCCCCAACCTTTCTTTAGGTAACTTGGAAGCCCCGCCCCTTTCACCCATTCGTACCATTTATTGTACTTTGCCCTTCTTATCCTATCCCATCTCTCCTCTCTCTGACCTCCTTCTCCCTTTTCACAATTTCTTCGCTCACCATTTCCCTTCTCTCCTCCATCATCTCTTCCACCTCCTCCCTTGACCATCCCTTTTCTTCCCAATAATCCCTCCTATCCTTCTCCCACCCATCCACCTTTCCTCCCCTCTATCTTGCTTCCTCCCAGCACAATCTAGCCAACTCTCCCCCTTTGCCCTCTCTCAACTTCTTTTCATACCCCCATGCCCTTAACCCCGCTCTCCCCCTCAACAACTCCCTCTGCAGCTCTTCCCTAACCATGTACCCTAGCGTACATCTCTCTACCCCTAGTACTCACCTCAGATATCTCACCTGAAGCCTTTCAATCTCCTCTCTCTCCTTCCACCCACAGATTTCTACCCCATAGCTCACAACCGCCCAGACTAACTTGTCGAAAAGCCAAATTCTTCTTCCCCAGTCATCCCCAAATCTTCTTTTCCCTATCCCCCACACCTGCCCCATTACAGCCGCCCCCTTCCTCACCCTATCCTCCACCTGTCTCTTCTGTCCTCCGTCGCTCGTAACAACGTACCCTAAGTATTTGTACTCTTTCACTTCCTCAATCACCTTACCCTTCCACCACCATGTCACCTTTCTCCACCTTCCACCCCCCTTCCAGCATATCATCACCTTTGACTTATCAACGTTTAGTGACAGTTTTCTCTCTTCTAGATACCTTTCCAGCACCCCTATCATCCCCCTCATCCCCTCCTCATCCTCCGCTATCAATGCTACATCGTCCGCGTATGCCAGCGCCACTATTTTCCTACCCCCCACCCTAATCCCTCCCCACCCACTTTTCTCCAGTACCTCGTCTAAATCCGCCATAAGTAATGTAAACAGCAGCGGGCTAAGCGGACACCCTTGTCTCACCCCCCTTGCTGTCCAAAAGCCCTCCCCTTCTTCATCCCCTACTCTTACTTTGCTTATCGTCTCTCCGAGCAACTCCTTACATCTCTCTACCAGCCCCCCCTTACTCCCCTCTTCCTCATTGCCCTTATCAATTCCTCCCTATCTACCGAATCAAACGCCGCCTTAAGGTCCACACAAAATATTACCATCCTCCTACTCTTCTTCCTCACCTGGCTATTAATTAGATAATTTAACACGTAAATGTTGTCTATGCAACCCAACCCCTTCCTAAATCCCGTCTGGCTCGCCGGTAGTAGTTCCTTTTCCTCCACTTCCTCCCTTAACCTCTCCGCCAAAATCGCCGCATATACTTTATATGCCGTCTGCAGTAAGGTTACCCCCCTATAACTTTCTACTTTCCTGCTGTCCCCTTTCTTAGCTATAGGGATCACTACACCCTCCGTCCAGTCCTCTATCCATCCCTATCCTTTCCATACCCTATTACATATCCTTCTCAACCACTCCACTACCTCACTCCCTCCATACTTCCACACCTTGTTCTTGATCTCGTCCCTCCCCGCCGCCTTCCTCTCCTTTAGCCCCTTTACCACCTTCATCACCTCCCACAACTCGATCTCCTTCTCCCCATCCTCCCTCCTCCTGCTTTCTACTCCCCATCTAAACCTCCATTCTACCCCCCTCAAAAGCCCTCTGAAATATTCGTCCCATTCCTCTATTCTAATTCTTTCATCCACCCTTACTCTCTTTCTCCTTTCCCTGTTTACCACCTTCCACACCTGCTTCTCCGTTTTTACCCCCTCTAACTCCCTTTCCCACACTTCCCTCTCCTTTTTCTTCTTCCCTTCGCACAGAACCTTGAAGGCCGTCTTCATTGCCCTGTACTCCTTTCCCTCCCCTCCTTCTCCAGTTCCTCATTTCTTCACGCACTTTCCTCTTTTCTTCTCTGCATTCCTCATCCCACCACTCTCTCTTCTTCCCTTCTATACTTTTCCTCCTCCCCCCTAGGGTCTCCCTTATCCTGTCATTCAGCCCTCTCCAGTCTTCCTCTACTCCCTCCTCCACTTCTCTCCTCCTCCCAAACTCCTCTCTAAATTCCTTTATCTCTACCTCCGTCCAATTACTAACCCCCATCCCCTTGCTTCTGTCTTTCTTTTTACTTCTTTCTTCCCTTGTCCCCTTTAGCCATACCAATAGTGGCGCGTGATCAGAATCTATTTTCTCCCCTATTATCATTTTCTCTACTCCTTCTCTTGTTTCCTCGTTTCCTAGAACATAATCTATGACCGAAATCCCACCTCCCCCCACGTAAGTCCACTCTCCTTCTTCATCCCCTTTAGTATTTCCATTCAAAATGCCCCAACCCCTCTCGCCTATGAACTTGCATAACTTCCTCCCTTCCCCATTGACTTTCCCATCTTTTGAATTCCTGCTCCCTTTTCCCCCTCCCTCCGCTTCCTCCTACAACCACCTCTTCCCCCTCCCTTCCCGTTCTTACATTAAAATCCCCCCTATAATCACCTTTGTTCCTACCTCCTTCTCCTCTATGCATTCCCCCAGCTCTTCCAATTTCTTCTCCCAATCCCTGTTTACGTAAATTCCTACCACCCTCCACCACCCTCTCCCTAACTTTACCTTTACGCTCATTATACCTTCTTTCCCCCCTGCTCCAGTACCTTCCTTCTTAATCTCTATCTCTTTCCTCACTCCTATGATCATCCCTCCTACCGCCCTACCTTTCTTCCCCTCCCTCCTCGCCCATTGCGTCTCCCATATGAACCCCATCGGCAGTCTTTCCCTTATCCTGTACCATCCCTTCTGTTCTACCCAAGTCTCTACTAGAACCATCACATCCCACTCTTCTAACCCCTTCCAGAAATCCACGTCCTTATTTCTCAACCCTGCGACATTCCAGAACATTATTTTGTGCCCTGAGTTCCCCCTTTTCCCTCTCTCTCACTGTCCCCTCCGCCCTTCTCCTTTCCTCGTTTCCCTGCACCTTGCTCCAGTCTTCCTCAATCTCGTCCCATCTCTTCATCTTTCCGTTCACCCACATCTTTAAGTACCCTACCTGAACGTTCTTCCCTTCCCCTCTCTCTTTCACCGCTTCTCTTTCAATTTTCCACCTCGCCCTCCTTTCCTCCTCCGTCAAATCATCGTCCAATCTTTTCTTCCTTCCCACCAGATATCTTCTCCTCTCCATCACCTTCCTTTTCTCTTCTCTATCACACATTTTAACCAAGACCATCCCCCTCCCGTCCATTCCTACCTTCCCTATCTTTCCAACCTCTTTTATCCCCTCTTCCTTCACGCCCATGATCTCCCAAATCCTCCGTACCTCCCCTCTTAAATCTCTTCCCTCCACCTGAATCCTTCTTATTATAATATTGTTCCTTTTCTCCTCTCTTTCTCTCCTATCCTGCTTAATTTCTAGTTTTCTTAACCTTCTCCTGTTTTTCTCCAACATTTCTCCCCCTAACCTTCCTTCCCCTCCTTCTTTCTCTGCCTCTTTCCTAACTCTCGCTAGTTCTTCTATCTTCCCCTCTACCTTCCTTACCTTTCCTTCTATTATCTCCAGCCAATTCTCAAATTTTTCCCTTTTTAGTTCTTCCTCCCTCCTCTCCTCCCTCCACTTTTCTCTTTCCTCCCTCCACTCCTCAAACCACCTTCTCCCCTCCTCTCTCTCCCTCCTCATCTCTTCCCTCATCAACTTCATCTCACTCATTAACCCTTTAACCATAACCACCATTTCCATGCTGGCCCCTTCCTCTTCCTTCTTATCCTCCTTTGGGGACCTTCTGGTAATATCGCTCCTTTTGAAAATAGCGCTAGCCTCCTCCCCTCCTTCTTCTACCTCCTCTATCCCTCTTTTCTTCCCCAGACTTTCTACATTCTCCGCGCTGAACCAGCGCTCTATTCTTTCTTCCCTCCATAGCTTCCCTACTCTTCCCTTTCCTACTTTCCCTTCTTCTCACCCCGCTCCCGTGCCCGCCCCTACATTCTCCATCATTTTTTGATGCACGACTCTCTAGCTATCCCTCTTTCCCTTTCGAATATTCCCGCCTGACTACTTTCCACAGCTCCCCTCCAGACCGCGCCACCTGCTATACTTCCTCACACTTCCCGCCTACTCACTCGCTCTCAGCGCCGTCCTAACGTATCTCCTCCTCCCACTTCTCCCTTCTCTTTTTCACCGCTCCTTCTTACTCGCCCTATCCCTTTTGCTCCTACCTAAGCCAACGCCTCCCAAGCCCTTTATCCTCCACTCACACACCACTCACACCTTTCTCTCTCCACTTTCTCACACTTTTACTCTCCCGAACTCACTACTTGCAACTGCCTCTCAAACAACCGGAAAAGGAAGTCCGGATCAATTTGTATCGTTGTATCCATTTCTATAATCGAAGGACATAAATTAGGCGTGAAACGTTTTCTTAGCGTTAATCAGTTTTATGATTTTGCAATATCATTTACTTCTTTAGAAGTTTTTAAATGCACAACATTGAGTTCCGAAATCATCTTTATCAGTCTGGGACATGTTAAGGCAAAGTGTTATCGAATGCCTTTCTTCAGTGCGAGTGATAACTGCGATAGCGCATTGGAAATTTCCCAATGGGTTGCCGCAGTCCTCGCACACGGTGAAGAAACGTGATTTTTTTTTATTTTGATTTATTTCGATTTATTCATTTTTTTTTAATACAGGGACATAGTGGAATAGGCCTACTGGGGATACCACTTTTAAAAAAACGCATCAACAATAGTACCTCCGTGGTGATGTGGAAACTTATTGTCTGACGAAATTGCAGTGCAGTCCAGGGAAAGAGGACAAGGAAGCTACCAGGCCAACCGGGGAACAGGAAGACATCCAATTTATGGCGTGTGGTATGTATACATATATCTAACTATGCCATTGTACACATGTCCAAACATATATTGTATATCAATGATTTTCCTTGTATTTTTTAGGTATCCTGGTCGGCGACGACACACAGTGGGCCGGATGTTACATTCCGTCAGCCAAAAAGGCAAAAATAAATTCTTGTTAAATATGAGAATCAGTGTAAACAGGTGATACACAATCGGTCAATGAACCCACAGGCCCGCATGATTTCATAATAACTGAACACGTGTAGTTTTGCTTTTGTTTTTCTCCACGGCGTCTCCTCACTCCGAGTATAGCTGTCGATGTAATATGACTTCCTCCGTTGCTCTTTTATAATAAATTAGTGTTCAAAGAATACGTTGTTTTACGGTTTATTTATTAACCTATTCCAATAGGTTATGGGCCCAGCACGGTTCAATATTTTCAATATTTTCAATATTTCTTTCAATATTTTTTGAGCCACACTTTTTCATATTAGATAAATATTAGGTCTAAGCTAAATATGCAAAGAATATAAACGAGATATTTAAAAAATGTAAAGCAGAGTTGGGCAGTATCTGAATAAAAAATTATTCAAATAAGTTTAAGATAAAATAAACTGTATCTTTTGTCTTTTATTCGAAGTCGGATGCAGCGCGAGAATTTATCTGTAACTGTAACTCTCGAACGCTCGGTTTGGAGAGTTTATTCGTCTGTCTCGCCGAGAAATTTTCTGGGTATCTTCAACTTTTATTCGTAAGCCGAATACAGCGCCACGATGTATCTTACGGTTGTACCTGTCGTTACATGGTCGCAGAATATCCGTCAGATTTTATTGGAAGAAATAGATTCGTAATCATATGGATTATTCGAATCCAGATGTCGCGCGAGATTTATCTGTCATCTTTATTCGTTATTTAAAGCTCGATTTAGCCAGACCATTTATTTGACACTTTTATTCGTAAAGAGTATTTCGAAGAGATAAAAATCAGATGTATCTTTATTCGTAATTTTTATTTGACTTCGAATAACTGAGATCTTGATGTGACGTTGCCAAATCATAAAACGTAATACGTATTTTAACTACTTACGCAGTACGTAGTGACATTCATTAATATTCAATATTCGGATACTCTTAGAAGGACGATAACAATTGTTTAAACAAATAGAGTTGTATTATTTAACCGATTGTTTAAACAAATAAATTTGTATTATTTCAGCACGTGTTTAAGCAAATGCTTTTTTATTATTTAAACGATTGTCTAAACTATGGATTTTTATTATTTAAACGACTGTTTAAACAAATAAATTTTCATTATTTAAACAAATGTTTAAGCAAATCAATTTTTATTATTTAAACGATTGTTTAAACAAATGAATTTTTATTATTTAAACGATTGTTTAAACAAATGTATTTTTATTATTTAAACGACTGTTTAAACATGGATTTTTATTATTTAAACGATTATTTAAACAAATGTATTTTTATTATTTAAACAATTAATATAAACTTTGTAATTGTCACTACCATATCGCTTATTTACCACGGTTACGTACGAAATATTGTCAATGTTGAGAAGTATTGTCAATATTTAATTGTACCTCATACCATAGATGTATTTAACCAACAATAAGTATAAGGGAAGGAATTGGTAAAAGAAAAAAAAAATTGGTTATTAATAAAGTAATTCGGTATTGGTTTGTAATATTTAAAACAACTTTTGCTCGTCAAATAACATGATAATAGTAGTTTTTATTATAATAATTTGTGCAGGGTGTATAATTCATTTCTACTTATTTGTATTTATTGAAGGTATAACACCAACTACAATATATTAGGGCTGGAACAAGTTAAATAACTTTATTTTATAAGAGACCAAACCAATAACACTATAATATTTAAGAACTGCAGCAAGACGCTGCACATACAGTACAATCAGAGACAAGACAGAACGCGTAGACACAGATGAGCGCAGCACACACAACCGCACGCATCAGAACTCTCCTGACCAGCATGCGTGGTAGTTTACAATGTCTCTACAAAATTAATAATTTTTATTTATTTGAAGACATAATTTATACATATTTGTATAAATAATTCTTACTTAATTGTATAAAGAATTTTTACTTACTTGCTTAAATAATTACAATTTTTACATTTCCATATATTTTATATTTGCTTTTAGGATAACTCTTTTTTCAAAGAGTTTCGCGGATGTCCTATTTCTTTTTGGACAATTCGTCATCGTCGCATAAGAAAATAATCTTTCCACGGGTGCGGACGACGGAACAGGTGTATTGTACTTGCGGAAGATTTTCTTCAAATGTACATACTTCTCCAAAACTGGCAAATCTCTGCGGTCGTCTTCGAAAAAACGTAGAATCTGAAAATAAAATTAGAATTTTATATTATCATATTATTTCATATTATTGAAGCCATTAATATAATAAGGTGAAAGAAATTAACCAACCTCTAATGATGCTTTTGAAGAATAATCCGTGACTTCTTCCGTCTCGGTGCTCTCCCCAAAATCATAAAATTCATCGGGCAATGTTGATGGCGTTGCTGCTACTGCATTTACCACGTTTCCCTTCCTCATTTCTTCCATTACTGCACCCTTCAAAGTCTTCACCAAAATGTCTTGGTGGCTCTCGTCTATACATGGAAACCACCGATTTTTAAAAGCTGGGTGGGTCAAGGCAGCTACCGCCGCACATTTCGATTCTTCCGTCGAAAACGCGAATACGTTGCTGAATCGTGTCTCCAGGCTTCTTAATAGCGAGGCACTAATTGCATCGCAAAATCTCCACTCTTTTTCAGCCAAGATTCGTAATTTTCTTCTTAATGATAATAAGCATGGCACGAGCGTACCATAAAATATGCTTTTATCGGCCTGTAATAGATCAATCGCTTGTGCGATAGGTGCCGTGCATTTCAAATGCTCTTCAATATATACAAAATCATTATCTTTTAATATATTTTTGAGCCCCAAAGCTTTCCCAATTTCAACCATTTTTGGCTTTAGATGTACTATCTGTTATAGAACATCGTACAGCGAGTTCCATCGAGTGTCCCCCGGTCTTTTCAATATGTGGCCGGTTACGTTTTTAAATATTTCGGAGGACTTTGGTCGATTGCACGCTTTCCACAACATATTGCACTTTTTCATAATTTCCGCGTGCAGTACTGCCACTAGTTCCGTATTTTTGATCGTTTTCGCCAGGTCGGCTGTGACGCACAAATGCAATGTATGCACAGCACATCGAATGTGTCGGGGTAACACATTATCTGGAATTGTACCTTCTTCTTCACTTTCTCGTTCTATTTCTTCTTCTTCTTCTTCTTCTTCTTCTTCATCATCATTATCATCATCTTCTACTTCTATTCCTGTTTCTTCTCCTTCTTCGGCTTCACCGATGACTACTTCATTTTCCTCTACTCCAATACAATCACGTTGTACACCAAATGTATGAAACGCTTTTACGAAGTTTTTGGCGTTGTCGGTGACAGTCGCCACAATCTTCTCTGCATCTAAATCGTACTCGCGATGTATACAGTCCAGCAAGTTTTTAATACGGTCGTAGGAATGCGTCCCGCAAAAGTGCCGACATCCTAAAGCTGCAGATTTTCTTTCATGGTTTTCTGTGATCCAATGGGCAGTTACGCCCAGAAAACTGCGGTGCTTGCCACTCCAAATATCTGTTGTTGTGCATACATATGGAATCTTTGACAAATCTAATTTTATTTTGTCGGTTATTTCAACATAAAGTCTATCGATACGGCGACCTATTGTTCGTCGACTAATATGTTTTACTCTATTGGCCATATCAAGATTTTCAAAGATTCGTCTGAAGTATACACCTTCAACAGCTTGGACGGGAATCATTGCATCAATGACGAATTGTGCCACGTCCATCTCGAATCTGCTTTGTGACTTCGCGCCACGATGGACATCCTTCCTCCGTTTGGCTTGTGATACATCATCTAGATATTAAATATGACGTATGATGTTTCCTTTTAAGATGCGAGAGGAAATTGGAGGTCGAAGACCATTGGCCTTTAATGTCCTGCTCAGGAACGCATAAATTGCACCGTGCAGTCGCCTGTGGTCCATCACATTTTCCTGGTACTACGCTGAAATATCTTCCCCTAAGAATAGTAGGAAGTACAGCAGGTATCGTTGTGGATTGCTGCATAGCTCCTTCTTCACTCATGAATGAGTTGCTTCCTACGTCGAGAAGACTTGCTTCGCTTGAACTCATGGTTCACTACACTGATAACACTACGTATCACGGAATACAAAACACTAAACGCTATAATAAAGCTCTTCTACTGTCCACCGCGAATGCTTGTTAGAAACTTATTTGAGAGCGATGACTTCGATAGAATTTAAAAAAAAATTCATCGCTCTATCTCATTTCTATCGAGAGTTCTTTAATTTGTCCACGATTTGGGCAACAGGTCCCACTGTGCGACGCCCCTGGGAGAGAAACATAAATTGCAGCACCGTCATGAACGTGTGAAACAAATGAATTTTTATTATATAAATGATTTTCGTTTGTCGGTGTTTGATGCTCGTTTCTGTTATTTGGCATTTGTTTTAACGTTGCGTTGAGCCGCCTGGAAGAAAACTGCAAATCAGTTTCTAACAAGCACTCGCGGTGGACAGTAGAAGAGCTTTATTATAGCGTTTAGTGTTTTGTATTCCGTGATACGTAGTGTTATCAGTGTAGTGAACCATGAGTTCAAGCGAAGCAAGTCTTCTCGACGTAGGAAGCAACTCATTCATGAGTGAAGAAGGAGCTATTCAGCAATCCACAACGATACCTGCTGTACTTCCTACTATTCTTAGGGGAAGATATTTCAGCGTAGTACCAGGAAAATGCGATGGACCACAGGCGACTGCACGGTGCAATTTATGCGTTCCTGAGCAGGACATTAAAGGCCAATGGTCTTCGACCTCCAATTTCCTCTCGCATCTTAAAAGGAAACATCATACGTCATATTTAGAATATCTAGATGATGTATCACAAGCCAAACGGAGGAAGGATGTCCATCGTGGCGCGAAGTCACAAAGCAGATTCGAGATGGACGTGGCACAATTCGTCATTGATGCAATGATTCCCGTCCAAGCTGTTGAAGGTGTATACTTCAGACGAATCTTTGAAAATCTTGATATGGCCAATAGAGTAAAACATATTAGTCGACGAACAATAGGTCGCCGTATCGATAGACTTTATGTTGAAATAACCGACAAAATAAAATTAGATTTGTCAAAGATTCCATATGTATGCACAACAACAGATATTTGGAGTGGCAAGCACCGCAGTTTTCTGGGCGTAACTGCCCATTGGATCACAGAAAACCATGAAAGAAAATCTGCAGCTTTAGGATGTCGGCACTTTTGCGGGACGCATTCCTACGACCGTATTAAAAACTTGCTGGACTGTATACATCGCGAGTACGATTTAGATGCAGAGAAGATTGTGGCGACTGTCACCGACAACGCCAAAAACTTCGTAAAAGCGTTTCATACATTTGGTGTACAACGTGATTGTATTGGAGTAGAGGAAAATGAAATAGTCATCGGTGAAGCCGAAGAAGGAGAAGAAACAGGAATAGAAGTAGAAGATGATGATAATGATGATGAAGAAGAAGAAGAAGAAGAAGAAGAAATAGAACGAGAAAGTGAAGAAGAAGGTACAATTCCAGATAATGTGTTACCCCGACACATTCGATGTGCTGTGCATACATTGCATTTGTGCGTCACAGCCGACCTGGCGAAAACGATCAAAAATACGGAACTAGTGGCAGTACTGCACGCGGAAATTATGAAAAAGTGCAATATGTTGTGGAAAGCGTGCAATCGACCAAAGTCCTCCGAAATATTTAAAAACGTAACCGGCCACATATTGAAAAGACCGGGGGACACTCGATGGAACTCGCTGTACGATGCTCTACAACAGATAGTACATCTAAAGCCAAAAATGGTTGAAATTGGGAAAGCTTTGGGGCTCAAAAATATATTAAAAGATAATGATTTTGTATATATTGAAGAGCATTTGAAATGCACGGCACCTATCGCACAAGCGATTGATCTATTACAGGCCGATAAAAGCATATTTTATGGTACGCTCGTGCCATGCTTATTATCATTAAGAAGAAAATTACGAATCTTGGCTGAAAAAGAGTGGAGATTTTGCGATGCAATTAGTGCCTCGCTATTAAGAAGCCTGGAGACACGATTCAGCAACGTATTCGCGTTTTCGACGGAAGAATCGAAATGTGCGGCGGTAGCTGCCTTGACCCACCCAGCTTTTAAAAATCGGTGGTTTCCATGTATAGACGAGAGCCACCAAGACATTTTGGTGAAGACATTGAAGGGTGCAGTAATGGAAGAAATGAGGAAGGGAAACGTGGTAAATGCAGTAGCAGCAACGCCATCAACATTGCCCGATGAATTTTATGATTTTGGAGAGAGCACCGAGACGGAAGAAGTCACGGATTATTCTTCAAAAGCATCATTAGAGGTTGGTTAATTTCTTTCACCTTATTATATTAATGGCTTCAATAATATGAAATAATATGATAATATAAAATTCTAATTTTATTTTCAGATTCTACGTTTTTTCGAAGACGACCGCAGAGATTTGCCAGTTTTGGAGAAGTATGTACATTTGAAGAAAATCTTCCGCATGTACAATACACCTGTTCCGTCGTCCGCACCCGTGGAAAGATTATTTTCTTATGCGACGATGACGAATTGTCCAAAAAGAAATAGGACATCCGCGAAACTCTTTGAAAAAAGAGTTATCCTAAAAGCAAATATAAAATATATGGAAATGTAAAAATTGTAATTATTTAAGCAAGTAAGTAAAAATTCTTTATACAATTAAGTAAGAATTATTTATACAAATATGTATAAATTATGTCTTCAAATAAATAAAAATTATTAATTTTGTAGAGACATTGTAAACTACCACGCATGCTGGTCAGGAGAGTTCTGAGTTCTGATGCGTGCGGTTGTGTGTGCTGCGCTCATCTGTGGCTACGCGTTCTGTCTTGTCTCTGATTGTACTGTATGTGCAGCGTCTTGCTGCTGTTCTTAAATATTATAGTGTTATTGGTTTGTTCTCTTATAAAATAAAGTTATTTAACTTGTTCCAGCCCTAATATATTGTAGTTGGTGTTATACCTTCAATAAATACAAATAAGTAGAAATGAATTATACACCCTGCACAAATTATTATAATAAAAACTACTATTATCATGTTATTTGACGAGCAAAAGTTGTTTTAAATATTACAAACCAATACCGAATTACTTTATTAATAACCAATTTTTTTTTTCTTTTACCAATTCCTTCCCTTATACTTATTGTTGGTTAAATACATCTATGGTATGAGGTACAATTAAATATTGACAATACTTCTCAACATTGACAATATTTCGTACGTAACCGTGGTAAATAAGCGATATGGTAGTGACAATTACAAAGTTTATATTAATTGTTTAAATAATAAAAATACAGAGGTATTTAATTAGCGATCGCCAAGTTTTGAACACTAGATTTGATTTCTTATCGGCGCTACGGTTCGATCATATGCTACAACAAACTATATCATTTTTATGCTTATTCCTCAGTGATACACATTCGGAGGTTTTCACTATAATGTGAACCAATTTGATGCTAGTATCCTGTTGCAAACAGTTAGCGGGTTATTTCTAACTAATGTGATGTCACCCATAAAAGGAAAGGAACGTTTCGTCCTAGACCCGCTAGAGGACTCTTCAGTAAGGCTATCTAGCGGGTCCTGCCTTAGACGTTGGGATGTTGGAAGGCGTTGGCGGAACGTATATATACTAATAAGCGACGGATTGAGTACTTGCGAGAAAGTTCTCTTAATTGTCCATCTTGTGGCGTAAGCTGGAAGTTTTGACCACTAACAACAAGGGGGTTTAATCTGTATTTTTCGCCATCTATGGTGTCTGAAGAGTCCTCTAGCGGGTCTAGGACGAAACGTTCCTTTCCTTTTATGGGTGACATCACATTAGTTAGAAATAACCCGCTAACTGTTTGCAACAGGATACTAGCATCAAATTGGTTCACATTATAGTGAAAACCTCCGATGTGTATCACTGAGGAATAAGCATAAACATTATATAGTTTGTTGTAGCATATGATGGAACCGTAGCGCCGATAAGAAATCAAAAATAATAAAAATACATTTGTTTAAATAATCGTTTAAATAATAAAAATCCATGATTAAACAGTCGTTTAAATAATAAAAATACATTTGTATAAAAACAATCGTTTAAATAATAAAAATTCATTTGTTTAATCAATCGTTTAAATAATAAAAATTAATTTGCTTAAACATTTGTTTAAATAATGAATATTTATTTGTTTAAACAGTCGTTTAAATAATAAAAATCCATTAGTTTAAACAATCGTTTAAATAATAAAAAAACATTTGCTTAAACACGTGCTGAAATAATACAAATTTATTTGTTTAAACAATCGGTTAAATAATACAACTCTATTTGTTTAAACAATTGTTATCGTCCTTCTAAGAGTATCCGAATATTGAATATTAATGAATGTCACTACGTACTGCGTAAGTAGTTAAAATACGTATTACGTTTTATGATTTGGCAACGTCGGATCAAGATCTCAGTTATTCGAAGTCAAATAAAAATTTCGAATAAAGATACATCTGATTTTTGTCTCTTCGAAATACTCGTTACGAATAAAACAATCGAATAAATCATCTTGCTACATCGAGCTTCGAATAAATCTTAAAGTTAAGATGAAATTTTGCCATTGAAATCAGACAGATAAATTTCCGTAGCCAAAATCTGACGAATACACCGTAAGATACATGGCGGCGCTGCCTTCGACTCTCAAATAATCGTGAAAGATAAACTAAAAATTCCCGACTGTATCTTACGAATAGTGCCTCCCGAATAACTTCTCGCCGCTAGAGGCGTTGAATAAGCAATACGCCGTTACTTCGAGCTTCGATAAACTACAGATGACGAATGAAATTTCTTGAGAGTATCTTACAGATAAACTGTGTCGAATATGTATTTCAGAAAAATAAGTACGAATAAAAGATAACTTTCGTTTATCTTTTATTTAAAAATTTTAGATAAATAATTGCCCATCTCTGAGTAAAGCAAATATTTGCTGCTTAAATACCAGCCGATTTTAATGAAATTTTGGTACGATATAAAACTCAAAAAAATATTTGACACGTATTTTTTTATAGCGGCCGGTATTCATGTTAAGGGGGTGAAAATAGCTTTCAAAGTTGGGGTGAACAATCGATTTTCTTGAATATCTGCGAGAGTATTAGGCCTAGACAAAAATTTCAAACTCCAATATGTGCGTCTTTGAAGGACGAATCTTTTCATTCACAATTCACATATTCACAAAAAAATACGTGTCAAATATTTTTTAGAGTTTTATATCATACCAAAATTTCATTAAAATCGGCGTGTTACGGTCGGGTAACTTCCCGTGTAAGAAGAAACGCGTAACAACTATGCACGGTTCGTCGCGCAGTTCGTCGCGTATTAGTTTGCCGCGCTGTTTAGGTCTGTACGAGGCTTTATTGTAACACAAATGATAAGTTCTTGACGTTGGTCCTGTATAACACGAAACTTCTTATTTGGTTATTCATAAGATTCAGAAAAGATAAGTATGACTCAGGGAAACCGCCGAAAAAAGTGGTTTCATTTTTTTTTAACTATGTCGCACCACTTTCAGGAATTTGAAAGCTAAATTTAATTGCTAAATGCAATCTGTGTTAAATATGCATTTTTTCGATTTCTTTCGTGTTTTTTCATTTTTAATAACCGGAGTTTTCAACGGAAAAATCTGAAAATGATACCTAATATATTGCTTAGTATCCGAAATGTGTCCGACTTTTTTTAGATTTTGGAAGTGCCAATAAATAGGGAAAATAGGCCAAACACTGGTTTTTCGATCTTTCACCGACAAAACGGGGTCTAGTCTAGCCTCATTGAAATTCAGCGAGGTGCAATCTTTTGTGTCGGATAACTTCCTACACTCGCCACAAGATGGACAGATAGTCAAAAACTTTTCCCGCTGCTACCTGATCTGTCACCGATCTTCTCTATATATACAGCCTTAAACCGCCTTCCGATATCGCAGCGTTTCGTCTCTTCTTTCTCTCTCTCTCTCTCTCTCTCTCTCTCTCTCTCTCTCTCTCTCTCTCTCTCTCTCTCTCTCTGTCTGTCTCTGTCACGTTAAGGAGCCAAGAACCTTTTTAATGCACTCTGTCGCGACTCAAAAGCGGACGCGGTCAACCGACCCGTGCAGTCGACCCGGGCAGTAGACCCGGGCAGCCGACCGTGCAGCCGATGCGGGCGCCACAGTATGAAAGACCGATGAGCTCTGTGTCAAAATCAAAGAACTTTCGATGGAAAAGAGATAGGACGATGAGTTTTTTTAAAGTTAAAGCTGAAATTTAGCAGAATATGGGGAAAATAGGGAGATTATGGTACGAACGTTTTTAATCTTGAGAAAATTCATTAAACTTGCACAATTTCAAGAAAATTTTGTTTCGACAATGACAATACGTAAGAGAAGGCATGATAAGATTGATTTTATTTAGACTTTGTGCACCTTTCCTATTGTAATATGTTAATGTAGTATCTAGTATAAATAAATATAATATTAATTTTGTCAGTAAGAAGCAGACTGCTGCTACTGCTCCACATTTTTACAATAGAAATTTACTTTACCGACATCTACCACATTAGCACGACCTGCTCTTATACAGCATTTGATACATTAACGTGACCGTGCTTCCTTCTTACGGCGACCAAGAAACTAGGACTTTTATTTGTGTAGCCTCGCGGCAGCAGACCTCCTAAATGCGACATAGCTGCCGTGCACTGCCGCTGCAGATTGGAGCAGCTGGTTGTCTGCGTAGTTTTCTGTCACAAAAAGACTTTTTTGACTCATAAGATGGGGCACAGCGCGGTGCAAATAATCTTCCTCTATCAAATGAACCCTTGTGCAGCTCACAATATGCTCGTATAAGGACAAATAACCGAAGCCCGCAAACCCATGTTTCGACATAAAATCTAGTAAGATTCTAGTTATTTGCTAGTTATGTCACGTGGTGTGCCTACCCCCTTAAGGGGGTACTGTACTCCATGATTCTATTGTTTTTTTTTTTATTGAAGTGATTCTATTGTATTTATCAGTGTGGCCAACCCCGTAAGCTAGAATCAGAGGGTGTTATCTCGAATTTTTCTCGATTTTTTCCCTACTTTGGACGCTCATATTATTAGACATAAACATAATCTCATTAAATCATGAGCTCAGGGCGCTGCGCTGAACCTTGCTCTTTAGAATGGGCCTTCACACAGCTCAAACATGCTCTTATAAGGAAAAACAAGTGAATTCCGCAAACAGTTTTCTGTGTTGTGTGCGCGCCATCTAGTCTACATAGCTGAACAAAAATTGGTTCAAAACTTATTCTCTAAGTCACTCTACGTCCTTAGATTTGTTCTAATCTCTGTCTGTATGAACGAAATATGGGAAATCACGGGAAACAATTGTTTGACCTTATGCGAGCATATTTTGAGCTGCACAAAGGTTCATTTGATAGAGGAAGGTTGTTCGCGCTTCGCTCAGCTCATGATTTCAGTCAAAAAAATCGTTTTGTATTAGAAATATACATGGGAACCTGAGGGTGGTTGTCTCGATATTTTCCCCTACTTTGGACGCAATATAAAATAGATATTAACATAATCTCGTTAGATCGTGAGCTGAGCGAAGCGCGATTAGTGATGGGCACCATCGACTGAAACTATCCACTAAATCGATAGTAGCCAACTACTATTTTCAGTCGACTGATTTTTTAAACTATCGACTAAATTCAATTAACTGAATCAGTCGCCGAGCTATTGGTTAAATTGTAACGGGCGGGAGCGTTGAATAGATTTTATAAAATTTACTATCAAATACATTCACTTATTTGCGATATCGAATAATTCGTTCAATAAACACAAATAACAATTATTATACTAGAAATATTATGTAGGATCTCAGGAAAAATGAGGGAACCGCTGCCGCGGGAATCGAACCCGGGCCGTCACTGGTGGTAGCCGATCGACTAACGCGCTCACCTACGGAACCCTCCCATTTTTCACAATCTCCTACGATATACTTGATTTGGGGGTCCTGATCCCACACTCGGCCATCCTGTAACGACATTCGCCCTCGAATGTCCATCACAGCGTCGTCGTCTCATCGTCTCATCGCCTCCTGTTCGTGTCGGGCCATACACAGAGCCACCAAACACAACTCGTAAACGCACAAAAACTCGCAACTCGCAAAGTTTTGCTCACAGCGCCATAGTGCGGAGATCGGTGTTCCCCCAATCCCGGACGAGCCCCCAATTGTAGGATCTCAGGAAAAATGAGGGAACCGCTGCCGCGGGAATCGAACCCGGGCCGTCACTGGTGGTAGCCGATCGACTAACGCGTTCACCTACGGAACCCTCCCATTCTTCCCAATCTCCTACGATATACTTGATTTGGGGGTCCTGATCCCACAATTATACAATTATTAAATAACAATACTTATATTATAAAATTTTCATCAAAATCTAAAGAAAAAGTAGTATTTTATAATTATATCTGTCAATAACAGATATTTTTCTAAAAAGTACATTAACACTTTGCCTTTATATCGCATTATTATTGTGGCGGCGACTGGCTGACGCCACGTATCCGCCGCATGTTTAGTTTTTAAGATTAAGAGTGGTTGGGATGAATGTATCCGGTTGCGTGCTGCGCGATAGCGTCGAGCGGATGTTTGAACGATTGGGTCGAGTGTCATTTTCGGGTGAGAATGTTTAGACTGATTTAGAGTGAAAGCGAACTGTGTGATTGAGAGAGAGAGAACGATTTTCGGGAATGTGCATCTGAGAGCGAACGGCTAGTTTGTAGGAGAGTTCGTCTTGAGGTTCCGTACAGAGCGGTCACGCGGGCTACGAGTGCTGTACGACTCTCTTGTGGAATAAAGCAAGTTATTGTTTAAAGGCTTAGGTTATTCACCACCCTAACCACTATACTTCCACATTATTAAAGGATAAATAATAATATGTGAGATAGACGTAGGCATAGACTATAACCCGCAATCTAGACGTAACCACTAAAACAAAATTTCAGTCGACTAAAAACTATCGACTAAATATTCGATAGTATGTAGCAACTAAATAGTAATTAGTCGATAGTTGAAATTAGTCGATGGTGCCCATCACTAAGCGCGATCAACCTTTCTCTTTAGAATGAGCCCGCACACAGCTCGTAACATGCTCACATAACGACAAATAACAGTTTCCCGCAAACACTGTTTTTACCCTTAAGGGTCTGGACTTGAATCTCTAGGTGTGTAACTCACACACCGCTACGTATATACGTACACGAAAATGTAAGGGTTCGGCATTCGCAATGGCATTTCTCTAGCTCGCGCATTTCGGTGCTCTACTCGGGCACAATCGGTAGATAAAAGATGAATCTAGGGGGGACGCATACTGAAATCGCCTATTTTTTGCGTTTTCGAAGTGTAATTTACATTATTCGGCAGCCCTTAGGGAGCCGCAAGTAGCAAAGGGCGCACGACAGTGCTGCCGCAGTCAAGTGAGATGCATTTTCTTCAATATCGAGAGATTTAGGGTTCGTTTAGAAAAAGTGACAGGCGTCCCCCCTTGCGGGGACACATACAATGTGAATGCAGCCTTCATTACTTTAAACCTTACGTATTTAAACGCATAGTTCGCGGAATTCGAGAGTACATTACAAAGCGGAGAGTTCTGGCAAAGTATAGTTTTGTCACTTGCCACTACGAACGCTTATGTCTGTCTCCGATCATTCAGTCACTGCATTTACGGGCGACTCCGCCCGTACTCGGAGATGCCGGTAAAACAGAACGAGAAAAAAGGCACTGCGGATAAGTTAGGATTCATACGCAACACGACGTCACTATAGGGCTGATTCGAGTGAGTGTGTGTTTCGCGTGTACGTGTGCCTAGACGAACGGCATGGGTTCGGTGTTCGCCAAACCATTTCTCTAGTACGCGCATTTCGGTGCTCTACTCGGGCACAATCGCTAGATAAAAGATGAATCTAGAGGGGACGTATCCCAAAAATGGCCTAATTGTACGATTTCAAGGGGATATTTCAAATATTCGGCAGCATGCTGACCGGGAGACACTCCGAGCAGGCTCGACTGGCAGTGCCCCGACGCGCTCTGCTCGGAGAGCAGCATGTTGCCGAATATTTGAAATATCCCCTTGAAATCGTACAATTTGGCCATTTTTGGGATACGTCCCCTCTAGATTTATCTTTCATCTAGCGATTGTGCCCGAGTAGAGCACCGAAATGCGCGTGCTAGAGAAATGGTTTGGCGAACACCGAACCCTTGCCGTTCGCCTGGGCACACGTACGCGCTGCCCGAGCGTGTTTGTGTGGGAGCGCGTCGGGGCACTGCCAGTCGAGTCTGCTCGGAGTGTCTCCCGGTCAGCATGCTGCCGAATATTTGAAATATCCCCTTGAAATCGTACAATTAGGTCATTTTTGGGATACGTCCCCCCTAGATTCATCTTTTATCTAGCGATTGTGCCCGAGTAGAGCACCGAAATGCGCGTGCTAGAGAAATGGTTTAGCGAACACCGAACCCATGCCGTTCGTCTGGGCACACGTACGCGCCGCGAGCAGCGAGAGAGATTGTGTAGCAACACTCTCACTCGGGCACACCGCATGCATCAGTGTACATACTGCTGTCACCGCCGAGGCGCTGCTGTTTCCTCCTCGCATTCAACTCTAAAAGAAAATGTGCCCAGCTCCCCTACTTGACGAAAATGCTAACTCAGCTTCTTGTAGCGGCCACTCGTTGGTTTTGGCGTGACCATCTCCAAGGTCACATTGAGATCCACACCCTTAACCCGGGAGTACGCGCACTGTATGTCTTTTGGACCGACGATTTCGTATATATTGAAATACGATACGTAGTCTTCGACTGTTGATTTTTTCCGTCGAGCTATTCACGTTTGAAGGGTGTCTCGACTTGTTTATCTTATGTGGCGATACTTAGTGCTTTCGTGTTGGTTTCAAAACATACCATCGCTACGCGTCGGTTCATTCGACCATAGCGCGCCTACTAACGTTAGGCTGATTTCGTCCATCGAGTTTGACGCATACTTTGTGGCAACGATGGCCAATTTCGGATATTTTGAAGACATTGAAGACGAGGTCAGTGATTCAGCGGAAGATACTGATTATATAATAGAATCCGATCATAATACTGATTCGGAAACTAGTTGTTCAGATATAGAAATATCTGATTCAGAGGTGACATATGTTTCCAATGAAGAATACGTAAGTACAATACATTTCTAATCTGAAGAAAATATAAAAGAAGAAAATTTACGAGTACATTTTGTGAAAAATAGATACAACATATGTTAAATTATTGTTGTCATGAAAAAATAAAAATCAAGTTATAAATTCAAATTGATAAAAGTTTACTTTTATCGCGAGTGTCCTAGTAATGCGAGCGAATCTAAATTATCAAGCGACGAATAATTATAACTTTTTTATTTCAACATTTAATTTTATTCATTTACTTTAAATATTATATTATATTGTTACTTAATATTTTATTTAATTTATCTATTTTATATTTTAGTTATTTCGTTACCAGGTGACCATTTATTTTATAATAAAAAATTGTTACTGTTTATGTAAAACAATTAAAATACAATATTACACATTATTTATACTATATTAGTCATTTTATTCAATTATTTCTCATTATAATAGCATCGGTCGAAATGACCGACGCGCGCCTACTAACGCAAGTGCTGGGGGCGCGCGTACTCCCGGGTTAAATCTAGTGATATTCTAGTAATACTCATGGGTTACGGTACCCCCTTAAACTCTTATAGCATTCGCCTCCTCGACACAAGTACACTCTTTGTCTTGTATGCCTGCCGCAACTAACTAAAAGTAGGCCTGTTCGGTCTGTACTAAACATTCTTCAATCATACTTCGTCAGGGCTCGAAAATTACTTTATTACCGACTTCCAATTCAATAGCAACGACCTATCATAAATCTTGAGTGTGCCTCAGCGTGTACTTCGAAACCTGACAAACTATACCTAATATCAGAATTCGTTAATATACTCAATTTATTGCGGGGAAATTTACACACTTTAACTCCTTAGGAGAAAATGTGAAACATGTTTTTAAAATATATAAAAAGTAGATTAACTGTTTTTTAATCATTTTTTTTAAATAACTTTTTTATAAACATTACCGGCGAGTAAAACATTTACAGCATTATTGGGAGTGATGACCTGGACAAGATATTAAAAAATAAGCGAGATCGGAGGGTGTTACCTTCTTGTCAATAATTGTCAATGATTATTAGGACATTAATTTTTATTCATTTAATCGTATCTGTAATGTATGAAATATCAAAATTGTTTTATTTATTCAATAACCGTAGTCGAATCTCATATTTGTACAAGTGGATATCCGCGTATTCGGCTGCTGACCAGTTCTTGCTACAAATTTTGTTAACCCTCATCCGTCCCTCATTTCGCGAACTGAATCTGTCCCTCGGTGTCAAATTGACACAGTGATAAAAAGAAACGATAAAATAACAAGTCAAACAGTTACTTTTCGATGTTTTTTTTATTCAAATTGATGAGTTAACATTCACATCTTAGGTTTTTGCGGTTATATGTTTCGAATTATAAAAATAAAAGCCATCAACTTTTGGACAAAATATACAAATTATGTACATACAAATTACCGAACGGTATAACTTATTTCGGGAAAACTGTGTCAAATTGACACGAGGGTCGGATGAGGGTTAAATAACTCAGTTTTTCGCAAGATTTCGCAATTAAAATTTACATAATATCAAAATATACTATCTTACAAATACAACGCAAAAAAATTTCCGGAGTGTTTTGAGGTGTTTTATTTTAATCCTCTTCTAAAGATTAGGGGAACCAATAAAACTTAATGGTTTCATATCAGGTCAATTATTATATTGCGCATAAGTATTACAAAATTTTTGAAGATGAATTATAATTAGCCAACCCTTAGCCATCATTTCCTAAAATGATTATTTCTTACAAACGTCTTTTGTTCATAACACAACGTAAACAAGTTACGCTATGAACTGATGTACTACTTCATCTTCCGAAATTTCGCTTACAGATTTGCTTGTAATTAATTTCCTACTGAATCTTTTTAATTTTTTTGAGGAAATGATTTATTTATATGAAGATATTGAAGATTATTGATATGAAGTAGTGACTTTTCCGATTTATGTCAATGGCTCGTGATACTGTGCGCCGGGTAGCAATGGACAGTGTTGTCAGATCGACAAAAAATCGAGGGGAATACAGGTACCCCTCTTTCACCAAAATGACGTCAGTTCTGGCGTGATCTAGCCACGGACCTAAAGGACGGAGTGTAAGGTATGCTTTTGGGCGAGAGGGGGCTCCAGCGAGCGGGGAAGGATGGTCGCGTCGCGGCCATGTTCCATCACCCAACGGGTGTTGCCATCTATATAACGTAGCGGGAACATTTAAAATGTACAATTGAATCACGTATATTCACCGTATATTTTAAGGTGATTCTAATTGTAAATGAATTGCGACATGCGTAATAATGTTGATTTTATAAGAAATTTATAAAGGATCAATAACAACACGATATACTTAATGGCCAGAAAACAATATTAATTTATTGAAAAAGTTTCTTTTACTATTAGCAACATTGTTTTGTAGCTTGCACATATAATTATATCTGACTTTCACATAATGGTTAATTATACACTTATTAATTAGGTGTATTCTGTGATCGTCTAACACACATTGATCGTTACAATGGTTTACTAATGCAGTAAATGAATTTTGTGTATCTGTTTTTCTAATGATTATATGCGCCGCTGGTGGTAATTTATATCTATATGTATTGTGACGTTGCACTTTTTGCGACGTCACTTTTTCGGAAGTGTCGTGAAACAATCACGTATAACAAAGGACCGGACCAAGGAATTGCGAACCGCGAAACTAAGTCACCGAGCCAAGTGCGTTCCCCGAGGAATTTCCGTATTATAATAGAACGCGTAATGACATCTATCGCGCGTGCCGAGAACGGCAAGTTCCAGGGCCGAAGACCAGTCCCGGAAAAGGAACCCCGACTTCCGAAAGTCTCGAAGGAACGATGTACGACCTACAGGACGAGTCCGACGAGAATCAAGGCCGACATTGGTGAAGCCCCGAGCTCGGGCACTCTAAATTGGCATCCAGACACCCGGTCAAGCAACCCGGAGGCGCTGGAGGGAAGAAACCCCCCCACGATGGCAACGTCGTGTTGTTTTCTCGACAGCTCCTCGTCCCGCAAAGGGAAGGGGTTCCCGTGAGGATGGTGTCTGCGATAGCCAAAGACACCCCGCGACCCGAAAAGGGCCGAGGATTCGTGATTACGGTCAAGGGCCCAAGAACCATCGTCGAGACGCTCCTGATACGCTCCCATCGCGTGCGACTAACGCACATCTTCGGGAAAATTCGGCAAAAGTCGGGTGGGGGGAACAAGAATCGATGCGTCTAGCGGTCGATAGCCGAAGGATCACTGTCGCGCTAGCCCTCACGAGAGCCACCCGTGTAATTCCGGTATCACGTATACTAATTAAGACCGTCGCTTCGCGTGACCCAAAGTTCGCTACCATATCGGGCGATTAACGCACTGCCACCTCGCGAACGCGCCCGAATATCCCGTGTGGGAGTGATCCACGACTGAGTGGACGATCGGCGTCACGGACGCAGGATAACCATCGAAACCCGGTCAACTAGGGCAAAAGCGGTAAGTCGACAAAGTGATCCTTGGCTAAAATTGTGATTTAAAGTTGGCTCGAATCATTTGGTGCGAGATCGAACCATCAACGTTCGATTCTCGGTAGTTTACGTACGCCGGGACGTTTCACGTCTCGGGCGATTGGCTCGCGCTTCGTGGAAGCGCTTTGAGCGAGTTGGTGAAAGAATACGAGTTCTCTTTTGCGGAAGAAATCGGAAGTGTCCTCGGAGGAACCGCGTTTCGTGAGAGCAGCCTGTTCGATATTTCGTGTACATCTCCGCTCGGTGACTTCTCGTGGCGCGCACCGCCACTCGTTGAATCCGCCGCGCGTATTCCCCCTCGTGTTTTGGGCGAACGTTTTCCGTGCGTAGGTTATCGCGACAGTCCCGTATCGCGCCGTCCATCTGCGCCCCGCGTGATCCCGTCCGTCGGGAAATTGTAAGAAATTCGGTACCGGTCAGCCGTACCCTCACGCGTGCGATCGAATAGACAACCGCGCTGCGACCGAAGTACCGTCCGAATAAAGTGTATAAAGAGCGCGGGCTCTCGGGTTACGGTCACGTGACCGGCTTTTGTAACATTTTGGACAAGGAATAAACATCCACTCGAGACAATTTTGTTACGGTCATTCGAACCCTGTGCGATCCGTCCTGCCGTAAGGGCTGTCCTCGATCCTCCCGTGTTCGAACCTCCTGGACCCGTCTTTTTTGACAAATTGGCGCCCGAACAGGTTTTCTCGCTGTCTCGTTGGGGTTTTTCCCGAGAACAGAGAGAGGCACGGGACGAACGAAGGACTCGCACAGGGAAAATCGCGGTACGGGACGTTGGAATACTCGCGGTAGCGTGAACTTTGGCGGAAAACGCGAAAAATCCGAATTGAAAATCGACGGACTGCTCTCAACAATGCAACGCCAGGGGAAACACGCAAAATTACGTTTCGTTACGTTTGCACTTCCCCTACGCGTCTATCCGAAAGGAGAAAATTTTGTGGCGAGCCAACTACACATGTCCTTATTGTTAAAATTAAATGTTAAACATTAGAAATTGTAGTAATTTAGAAAATTGGCATCGTGTACGTCTTAAGGTGTTGGAAATTAAAATTGTAACCGAGATAATATTCCCGCACGAAGGTTAAATTCCTTCATGTGCGTCGCGTAAATTTGAAATTTTTTTTGTTTATTGTGTCAAGTTTCTCAAGGTTTCGGGAGCAAAGTGTTCCCAAACCGCGTATATTGTTTCGTACGCAAAGACAGCGCTGTGTGGTACGCGATAACGTATACATTAGGTATAAACCAAGCGCGATTTTCGAAATAGTTTAAATTCAACGACCTTGCGATTCGAAGGTAGAACAAAGAAATTTACGGTTGACTACCACGGGCTTCGTTTCGGTATCGTTACAGTTGAGGAGTCGAGACTAGTTCGGGGGGGAACACCCTGCGCCCGGACGCGCCACATAAACAAAGCGCTCTCGCACGGCCTTCAGCCAAGCACGCGATAGAGAAATTTCCAACGCGTAAACAGACTTGAGAAAGAGCGTCAAATGTCGGACGAGGAAATGAAATTTACGTCGAGGTGGCCAACCGAAGAAGACATCTCGTATTACAGCGCATACGAGACGGATGGAGAGGAAGAGGGTGCGTCGAGGCTCAAACCAGACCCCGACGAACCCCTACCCACATCTAGCAAAATAACGCTACAAGTGCCTTCTCGGTCGGGAACACCAATATTAAAGAGAACAACGTCCATTCCAAAAATGACCGACCTCTCCTCGCCGGAAAGACGCTCGCCGACCTCAGCGTACGAGGTCATGCGTAAATGGCACCTCACTTTCGCAGGAAAGCCAGAGGAAGATGCTGAAGCGTTCTTTACACGCCTTTCGAACATGCGTAACGTATGTAATTTAAAAGACGCGGATCTCGTACGCTGCCTGCCAATCTACTTCACAGATATGGCAGCAAGATGGTTTGAGAATTGCCCTCCCATGACCACCTGGGATGAGTTTGAACGCGAATGGAATGAAAATTTTCGGGATCCTGATTATCAGGAGCTATTAGAACACGATCTACGCGTACGAAAACAAGGTCCGGAGGAACCGGTGCGAGACTATCTCGCGAATATGAAGGCAATGTTCGCGCGATCGAAAACCCGGTGGTCGGAACAAAAGAAGATAGACCGAATCTATTGGGGCGCGAAAGATGAACTACGCGCCGTAATATCACGCACGCTTATAACAACCGTTAAAGAACTGGGAGAACAATTACGCGAAGGGGAAAGACATACGTCGCCGCGAAGCGCGGATTTTTACCAATCTCCGTATCTGGCAAATAAAGAGTTCGCTTACAACCCGAACTTATACAAAAAAGGGAAAAATCTGAATAAACCGTGCCGATATGAATTCGTGAACGCGGTCGCGGACAACCGCGGAGAGGGGCACGCGGCAGCGGGACCGAGCGGGTACCGTAACCCCTCCTCTAGGCCGCGCGAACCCCTCGCCTACGAGCGTAACGTCGCGCAACCGAACAGCCGCTCGCGCGAAGCAGCGAACCGAGAACGCCCGACAACCACCGGTGAAAGCCGAACTGTCACGTCGACGAATTATCAATCGCCGGCGGACAACACGTGCTGGAACTGTAGGCGGGAGGGACATCGCTCGAAAGATTGTCGGGAAAATAGACGTATCCACTGCTACCGTTGCGGGGAACCGAACGTAACGTTACGAAATTGCCCTCGATGCGTGCCAAGACCGGGAAACATGCAACGAAGCCGCTCGAATGGGCCAGATCGGCCTCGTACAAATTAATTTCGGCCCGTGTCGCAGACGTAGATCTAGACTCTACTTTAAGTAAGAAACCTTCGCTTCTTATCGTAAGAGCAAAAATAAAAGATAAAATAGTACATGCGCTGATAGATTCGGGTTCATCTCTTTCATTTGTGAGTCGCGAAACAATAGAATCATTAACGGAAGCGGTAGAGATTACGGAAGCCGCGGAACCATGTTATTTTCTTCTGGCCACTGGAGCAATCGATCGCGCCGTCGAACAAGTTCAGTTTCGGCTGACAATAAAAGAAGTAACGCGCAAAGTTTCCGCGTACGTTCTAGATAATTTGGTAAATTCGGTACTGTTGGGAATAGAAGCAATTGCACAATTCGGTATCGTTGTCGAATACCATCGAGCAAAATGGTATTTTGCGTCACGGCCACAGGATGAATTTTCTTTCGGTCCTACGACGAGCGGTCAACTCTGTTGCGGCCTGCAGACTTTAACGTTTGCGGAAAAGGAACGTTTACGCCAATTTTTGGAGACCGAACTTAGCGACTTTACAAAAATACCAGGCGTGACGACTTTGACATCTCACAAAATCGACGTTGGCAATAACAAGCCAATTAAACAACGACATTATCCGGTCTCGCCAAAAGTTCAAGAGGCGATCTATAAAGAAGTAGATTCGCTTTTGGAACAAGGTATTATAGAACCGTCGGAAAGTGAGTGGTCTAGTCCGATCGTCATGGTGAAAAAACCAAATGGCAAATACCGCTTTTGCCTTGATTTTCGAAGAGTAAATGAAGTCTCCAAGAAAGACGCGTATCCGCTACCAATAATGTCCAGCATTTTAGATAAATTACGGGCCGCGAAGTACATTTCCACCCTCGATCTGAGCCAGGCGTACTTCCAAATCCCGCTTGACGAATCAAGCAAAGAGATCACAGCGTTTACCGTTCCGGGGAAAGGACTATTTCATTTTAAGCGGATGCCATATGGTCTCACGGGAGCCCCAGCTACTTTTCAAAGATTATTAGATCGCTTGATAGGACCGGAAATGGAGCCTCACGCATTCGCGTATTTAGATGATATTATCATCACGACTACAACTTTCGAAAGTCATCTCGAATGGCTCCACCGGGTCCTAAAAAGAGTAAAATCCGCAGGATTAATCGTGAACCCGGATAAATGCGAATTCTGCAAGGAGGAAGTACGGTATCTCGGGTTCGTAGTGAGCAGAGAGGGATTAAAGGTCGACGCAAATAAAATCGCGCCGGTCGTATCGTATCCAATCCCGCAAAACCTAAAACAACTGCGGCGATTTCTGGGTATGGCCTCGTGGTATCGAAGGTTTATTCCAGATTTCGCAACAGTCGCGGACGCGTTAAACAAGCTCTTACGTAAAGAAGCAAAATGGAAGTGGGAGGACGACCAACAAGTCGCCTTCGAAAAACTCCGAACGTTAATAGCGACCGCACCTACCCTTGCTTGCCCTCACTTCGAGATACCGTTCGTCCTGCAGACAGACGCAAGTACGGTAGGGTTGGGAGCCGTCTTGGTCCAGGAAATCGAGGGAGTGGAAAGAGTAATCGCGTTCGCGAGTAGATCTTTGAACGCGGCCGAGCGAAAATACTCAGCGACGGAACTAGAATGCCTCGCGGTCGTCTGGGCCGTACAGAAGTTCAGACCGTACCTCGAAGGATATAAATTTACGATTATAACAGACCACCATAGTTTACGATGGTTAAGAAAATTAAGAAACCCCTCGGGAAGGCTTGCGCGATGGGCCCTGCAATTATTAGAGTACGATTTTGAGATCACGTATCGGCAAGGTGCGTTAAACCATGTACCGGACGCACTTTCGCGTATGTATGAGGGAACCGACCCGGGGGAAAGGGGAATAGCGTCAACCTCCGCGGCCGTGACGAAGCTCGATTGGTATTCAAGAAAATTAGGCGAGGTAAAAGAGAACCCGGAAAAGTATCCGAACTGGTCAATTCGCGAGGGGCAATTCTTCCACAGACGTACAGACCCTTTGATTTCTGAGATTCTCGGGAGGGATTTAGACGAGTGGAAACTCGTCGTCCCGACTGAAGGGAGAACAGAAATATTAAAGGAAACCCACGACGAAAGGCAAGCGGGTCACTTAGGAGTAGAGAAAACATATCACCGAATTGCTACGAGATACTATTGGCCAGGAATGTTTCGTAGCGTAGTAGAGTACGTGCGACGCTGCCCCACCTGTCAAGTGACAAAGGTGGAACAAACCCTCCCGTCAGGGTTAATGAGACAGCGCCGCATAGGAGCACCCTGGATGGTAGTAGCAACTGATATAATGGGCCCGCTTCCCCGTAGTCGTGCGGGTTTCGTATATATGTTGGTTATACAAGACCTATTTACGAAGTGGATAGAATGCTGCCCCCTCAAAAAAGCCACAGGGATAAAAATCTCGGAGGCACTCGAAGACCTCGTATTTTCGCGATGGGGAACACCCGAAATACTGATCACGGACAACGGTACTGAATTTGTCAATAAAGCGATTCACGAGCTCGCGAAAACATATGGTATCGCGATAACGACTACGCCTCCGTATCACCCCCAAGCAAACCCCGTGGAAAGAGTCAATCGAGTTTTGAAAACGATGATTATAGCGTATCTCGATAGAGATCATCGTGAATGGGATGCAAACCTACCCCAATTTCGTTTTGCGTATAACACAGCCTACCACACCGCGCTGAAAGCGTCACCCGCGTTTTTGAACTTCGGACGAGAACCGAAACCGGCAACGTGCTTACGGGCGAATAAAGACCCCCCATTAGACGTTCAAGTAGAACCAATAACGGCATGGTCGGAGAGAATAGCTCACCTTGCCACATTGCGACACTGGGTCGCGGAAAATTTAGAAAGTGCGTACGAAACGCAAGCGCGTTATTATAACGAAACGCATCGCGACAAACAATTTAACGTGGGCGACCGAGTCCTAAGGAGGCTGCGCGTTCTCTCTTCCGCCGCGCAAGGCATCGCGGCCAAACTAAGTCCAAAATTTAGCGGCCCATTTGTAATCTCGAAAAAACTATCAACGGTCGTGTACCAGCTAAAAACGACAGATGGGAAAGATGCGGGTAAATATCACGTCAGCGACCTAAAGACGTACACGCCGCCAAATGATAGCGATGGAACGAACGATATCCCTGACAACGAGAACATTACAGATGGAGCACTGGTGGAAGGAGGTGTCCGAGGAGGAAATCCGCAACGATATCGCGGACGAGCTCGAGCCGATAATAGCCGAGATGAAACAGCTGAAGGCGATATATCAACAGGGGCCCGAAGCCGTCAGAAAGGGGGAAGAAGAAGAGGCGTATAAATCCCTCGCATACCGCCTACAAGAATCGGCAGAGAGCTGCGAAGAATTGCAGAGGAGAATTCGGTACCCAAGAATAGTGGCAGCCAAAAATAAGGAAACCACCCCCATCACGGAGGAGGCCAAACCACCTGGAACCACCCCCATAATGGAGGAGGAACCAAAAGAAAAACCCTCACACGTAACGGAGGAGAAAGAACCGCAAGCCGAGCTTCTCGTCAAGATAAACTTGACAACGGCCGCCGGGGGCAACACCCCACCCACGCGAGCAGTACAGCCCACGAGAAGGGAACCAAGGCCACAAGAAGTAATAAAAACTAGAAAGGAAAAGACCGCGAGCTGGGACCAATACGAGCGGTGGATAAAAGGAGACAGAAGGACGACAATAAGAGATCCAGACGCGTGCTGGAATTGTGGCCAGCACGGACACCAACGCACGGAGTGCACCGAAAAAAAACGTACCTTCTGCTTTCGATGCGGGAGACCGGGAGTTTCCGTAAAAAAATGCCCAACCTGCGGACCATCATGGCAGGAACCACCCAGGAGAGGCCACACGTCCCGGAAGGGAAACTTCAACTAAAAAGAGGAAATCCCAGCTCACGGTCCTACCCTCACGGGGGTGACAAAATCAGAAGTCCCCAATACCAGCCGATTCGCCTCCAAGAACGTTGGCAAATTCACGGGGGCTAAAGAAATTAAAACAGAAGCTTTTTTTTTTCTCTTTTCTTTTTTTTTTCGCTTTTTCTCCTCCATTTATAATTTTTTTGGGGTTTTGATACGCAGGGCATCTTCGTTTCCGGAAGAAAATGTTTGTCACAATATATTTTTTGTTCTCTTTCCGTTTTCTTAAAATCACAATAAGAAAAATTTTTTTTTCTTTTCTCGTTAAATATCACAATAAGCTATTTTTTGTTACATATAAAATTCAGCGAAAATTAAAATAATAATTTCCTTTTAGTATAATAGAAAAATAACGTAGAAAATAGGAATTAGAAGTAAGCATCCGAACTAAGTTTTGTTACTTAAATACTACTCTCACGGGAGATAACAAAACGAATAAAAAATTTTTGTTTTTCAGTAAAACCACGACAGTCGCATATTTATTTGGCGTTATTCCACCCCAAAAGTATCGTAAGCCGGTGTCTAGTCCGAAACGCGCGAAATATATTTTATTTTGTTTTCTTAATCCTTTGTTCTCTTCTTGCGTCAATCAAATTTCAGGGAACAGGTGTTGGTTGGATTCGTGGAAGTGTTCGTCCCCTGGTGATGGTTCCTCAATGTCAAAGGATAACTTCTGAAGGGAACGCTCTCGTATTATTCGGGCCAGGGGTCACTACGTCGACATAGCCGTCTGGTCCGGTCCGTTTTAAGGGGGGGGGAGTTGTGACGTTGCACTTTTTGCGACGTCACTTTTTCGGAAGTGTCGTGAAACAATCACGTATAACAAAGGACCGGACCAAGGAATTGCGAACCGCGAAACTAAGTCACCGAGCCAAGAGCGTTCCCCGAGGAATTTCCGTATTATAATAGAACGCGTAATGACATCTATCGCGCGTGCCGAGAACGGCAAGTTCCAGGGCCGAAGACCAGTCCCGGAAAAGGAACCCCGACTTCCGAAAGTCTCGAAGGAACGATGTACGACCTACAGGACGAGTCCGACGAGAATCAAGGCCGACATTGGTGAAGCCCCGAGCTCGGGCACTCTAAATTGGCATCCAGACACCCGGTCAAGCAACCCGGAGGCGCTGGAGGGAAGAAACCCCCCCACGATGGCAACGTCGTGTTGTTTTCTCGACAGCTCCTCGTCCCGCAAAGGGAAGGGGTTCCCGTGAGGATGGTGTCTGCGATAGCCAAAGACACCCCGCGACCCGAAAAGGGCCGAGGATTCGTGATTACGGTCAAGGGCCCAAGAACCATCGTCGAGACGCTCCTGATACGCTCCCATCGCGTGCGACTAACGCACATCTTCGGGAAAATTCGGCAAAAGTCGGGTGGGGGGAACAAGAATCGATGCGTCTAGCGGTCGATAGCCGAAGGATCACTGTCGCGCTAGCCCTCACGAGAGCCACCCGTGTAATTCCGGTATCACGTATACTAATTAAGACCGTCGCTTCGCGTGACCCAAAGTTCGCTACCATATCGGGCGATTAACGCACTGCCACCTCGCGAACGCGCCCGAATATCCCGTGTGGGAGTGATCCACGACTGAGTGGACGATCGGCGTCACGGACGCAGGATAACCATCGAAACCCGGTCAACTAGGGCAAAAGCGGTAAGTCGACAAAGTGATCCTTGGCTAAAATTGTGATTTAAAGTTGGCTCGAATCATTTGGTGCGAGATCGAACCATCAACGTTCGATTCTCGGTAGTTTACGTACGCCGGGACGTTTCACGTCTCGGGCGATTGGCTCGCGCTTCGTGGAAGCGCTTTGAGCGAGTTGGTGAAAGAATACGAGTTCTCTTTTGCGGAAGAAATCGGAAGTGTCCTCGGAGGAACCGCGTTTCGTGAGAGCAGCCTGTTCGATATTTCGTGTACATCTCCGCTCGGTGACTTCTCGTGGCGCGCACCGCCACTCGTTGAATCCGCCGCGCGTATTCCCCCTCGTGTTTTGGGCGAACGTTTTCCGTGCGTAGGTTATCGCGACAGTCCCGTATCGCGCCGTCCATCTGCGCCCCGCGTGATCCCGTCCGTCGGGAAATTGTAAGAAATTCGGTACCGGTCAGCCGTACCCTCACGCGTGCGATCGAATAGACAACCGCGCTGCGACCGAAGTACCGTCCGAATAAAGTGTATAAAGAGCGCGGGCTCTCGGGTTACGGTCACGTGACCGGCTTTTGTAACATTTTGGACAAGGAATAAACATCCACTCGAGACAATTTTGTTACGGTCATTCGAACCCTGTGCGATCCGTCCTGCCGTAAGGGCTGTCCTCGATCCTCCCGTGTTCGAACCTCCTGGACCCGTCGAGTTCGCTTTTCGAGTCGCGTCCGGAAGATCCGATTCTCGTGCCCGGCTTCTCCGTGCACGAGAGATTCATCGCGTTTCGTGTGGCATCCTCACGGTGCCTGGCGCCCGAACGTAATTCTGTATTTTGTCAGAAGGTTTTTCGCGACCTTCCTTAGTCCCGGGCGGACCCCGTGCATACGGCTGCACGTGGCCCGGTCTGAGAACCTTAAAAGCCCGGAGTCGTTCTTTTCGGGGGTTTTCCAACCCCCGCCGAGATACGGCGTGACAGTATAAAATCTTAATATTCTTTCTGCCCGCCTACAAATTGTTATCACATCTCCCGCAGGATAGGCCAGACCCCCCGGGTTTGTAATTGTATTAACATATACCTTACATTCCTCTTTTGTTGGCATTTTAAACTTGAAATGCATACCGGACATTTCAACGATAACGACAACTTTTTAGTTACAAAACCGGCTATGTATACAACGACACGGTCTGCAAATTCTCTATATCGGAACGAATTTCGGTCTAAACTATAGCAGTGCAATTCTAAAATTATATTTTCTTCGCAGTACATGTCTAATTCTATTGAGGAATTTTCAACTTCATCATCTTCGTTTATGTGAGTTGATAACACTGTCCAACAAATTTCAACTTTTTTTTATTCATACAACTGTTGGGTGGATCTTGTAGAGCTTTTTGCGCTGATTCCGAATCTGGCCTTAATTTTTCCCTACACGCACAGTTTTTGAAAAAAATGGCTTTGAAAAAAAAAACGTATTTTTCAACATTAAACAATTACTGTGATGTTATTATAATAGATATTGAATTGTTCTTTACAGCTAAAGATTCTGTAGACATTCCTGAATACAGTGATATCCGATAGTAATATATTATGAATGTTTAAACATGTTTAAACAATCATTAAAGACGGAGAGACACCACTTTTGCACCAAAATTTGATGATATTTTTTAATTTATCTGAAAAAATAAGGGTCCTGCGGAAAATCGAAATGTACCACGCGATAGAGCAGACTTTCATCTTGAGAAATCACCCATTCAAGTTTCCAACGTCGACGTTTTTTGCCATCCAGAACGCAAAATATCTTCACTGGACATGCGTTGCCGCCAGTGATGCTCTTCCACTAGCGCGGTCGTTCGTTGGGATACGGCACGTTTACCATTGTCGTACGATCTGGTGGTTATGTTGCATTCCACTCGTACGATATTCACGCTGATGATATTCACAGGCGCGTTCGACGTATGCCACGCGTTCGGTGGTAAAACACGACCCATGGAAAATCCTAGGATAGACCCCACGTTGCAAGGCTTTGCACAGTTTATTTGATACTTGCTTATAATTTCACTTTTCATGGTGTTGGTGATCGCGCGTAAGATTAGCGGATATTCGATATCTGAGGTGATTGACGACTCGTCAACATTTTTTGGAGGATATCGTGCGCATATTTCACGTCTCAAGTACGCGTTTATCGCCTCCAATTCGTACGAACCGTCGGGTATGACGATCTCCTCGTCTTTTTCGCCAAAGTAGAATCGATTGTTTCCAATGTTGGCGCTGATGTTAGGTATCGTGTAATAAGTTTGCAAATCGAGAAATCCCAGCTCGTATTCGCCATTGCTCAGATCTATGGGTGGAAAGTGCTTGGACGACAGTACGCTGCTTCTCCCCGACAACGTGAACGTAAATGAATTTTTCGAATGCATCGTGCAGAGAGACTCTTTCCAGAGAATTTATAACACAGTTTCTCGGAGAAACTTTGCGCACAATTGTCCACACACGCTTTCGTCGTAGTTTTGAAAACGGTCGTGGTTATATAAGATGGTCGCGTTTGCGCCGAAATAGCGAATCAACTCGATCGGCGGTCGAAGATTTCCAAAATTATCAAAATATTTGACACGCGAGCCGTGTTTTATATAGGCGACCCAGTGCGCCCCCGGCCCACGACTATTATCTAGATCAGGCCTGGGCATTTTAGTCTCAATTGAGACAAAGCCGTCCCTACCATAGCGCCCACTGCCTCCCACCAGCATCCACCGTTACCATGGAGAAAGAACGCGCTTCGCCCGTCGCGAGCAGTACGCAGGTCTCGCGAAGACTTCTGTGGGGGCAACGAAGACGCGCGTTGAATGAAAGAAAGGTTGGTGGGAGATGCAGGCGTTTCAGGGGCCCCTAACCTGCCCACGCCTGATCTAGATTGACTATACCTCGCTCGTTTACCCACGCGCGCGGCGGCAAATCGTCACGCATAAAAACTCCGCGAAAGTATAGTATTCTTTACAGATGGCCATCAATTCAACGTCTGTCGTCGAGTTGTCTTTCTTCGTTGTTTTTTTTTCTTCTTCTCTCCCCCCTTCAAACCTTTCCCATGCTTATACGGTGCGAGACGTAACCCACGACCCTCCATGGCTCGATTGTGTTGCTCCGCTTCTCGCAATTGTTTCTTCGCAGCATTTGCATCGTTTATGACTTTGACTACTCCCGCGGCACCACCCGTCAATGCTCCTATGGCCGACAAAGCAGGCAACAACAACGGCAGAAAACCACCGCGTTTGGCGATCAGGAGAATTCGTTTCGCCGTTTTTTTTATCTCTTTTCACCTTTTTGAAGTGAAACTTCTTTGCTGAGGGTAACAATTTTCTAAAATAACGGATGTGACGTTTCGATATAACGGATATGTAACGTTTCGATGTCACGGATATGTGACGTTTCGATGTCACGGAAGTGGAAAGTGGGGCGCGAAAATCAACGCGCGCGGCAGCGCGCGACCAAGTTCCCCCTCCCGTTCCCTCTAAGCTGCCGAGTAGTTATTCTCGTACGATAGTTTAGCGCTTTTTAGCCATATTGCCACTGCCACTGCCGCTCTCCCCGCTAATCGATGTCAACCAAAATTTTTATTTGAGCTAGATATAATATCAACTAAGCCTCATGTAAAAAGCAACTTTCTACCTAGCCTGGAACCTGAGATAAAAATACTCCAAAAACGCGTAATTCTTGGAATATATATAGGATGATGATCATGTTAATTCTAACCCACTTCCAGTCAAGCTAGAAACTTGAAATTTTGGAATCAGGTGTATTTTATATCCAAACCAACAAGAAAAATCGAAAAACCCGAAAAATATTTTTTTTTTGGAAAAAATCAAAAGCCTACATATGTCATGTATTTGGACATACCCTATATGCTTACGGTAAAGCCTAATGAAAATTTCGATATTTTTGCGGTAGGACGCACGGTTCCCGAGATACAGCCATTATTATTATTTTTTTGTGGAAATTCAAATGTCTGGGTACGTCATGTGGTTGGGCATACCCAATATCCTCTGGGTGAAGCCTTTTAAAAATTTCATTATTTTGGCGGTAGGACGCACCGTTCCCGAGATACAGTCATTATTATTATTTTTTACCACGTTTTTATTAGCTCGCTTTCTTGTTTGTGTGTTTGTGAGTTTGTGGGTTTGTTTGTTTGTTTGTTCGGTGGCAAATTTTGCAATTGATTTTAAACTAACTTCCTGATGAGCTAGAGACTTGAAATCGGGCATATGGCTCAGAACTGGATGACAATGCATTATTCAAAAAAAAAAAATTTTAAAAAGTCTATCTGTTTAGGAGAAATGCCAATTAAAAATATTTCCCTTTCACTTCCCCGCGAAACCTACGTCATCGCGTTCAGCGATCTCCACGCCGCGCGACTTGTCCCCACTCCATGGACCCACTTTGCCCCGACGAAGCCCGACTCAGTATATGAAAAGCGAGCTAGTAGTAGTAGCCGTGCGACGATCGGTAGTACATCATTGCTTTGTTTACCAAGTGAAAGAACCGTTACACCTTTCTGCTATAATTTCATAAAAATGTTTAAAATCAATTGAAATATACGTGCAAGAAGAAAGAGAGGAAGCCATTTGACGGTGGGGAGCATGTATGATATAGGTAATAATAATATCGAGTACGAGATTAAATTTAAAGTGTCTGTGTTTGAAAGTGTTAGAAATAATTTCTATAAAAAAAAGGAGCAGTTCGTTAATGATGATTTTCACAGGGAAGCCACCAAATCACCAGGTATGTCATTGAATATTTTGCGTTAAATATTTCCTTGAAAATGTTACAAAATTTGTTGAAAGTATTATATTATCAACGCAGCCATCCATTTGAATATGTTTAAAAATTTAACTGTATCAGTTTTAGTCAACTGAAACTTCGAGAATATTAGTAAAACGTTAGACTAAATTTTTGTAGTAGTAGTTACATATTTATTAGAAACTAAGTGAAGTTATTGCGTACAAAATAAATATGTATATTATTTTTTTCAGTGAATTCTACTATTCCGAGTAAATCGTCGCGCTGCTCACCGATGACGTCACAGCGAAGCTGTTTAGCTTTGTTCTATAGGTAGTGTTGTGTTTATAAAGTATTATACTAGTATTTGTTTACCAAGCGAAAGAATCGTTACTCCGAGATTCTCCGTCGAACCATTATATAGACATTTGGGGTACAATATTTTTTTGAGCCAAAAATTCCTTCTTTTCATATAGGTGTCCTGATTACCCTATTTAATATTTAACGCAGTCAGTTGAGGATGTTTGCTCGCAATGTATTAAATAATTAATAAATAATGAAATCAATAAAATCTATATACTTTTTCACAAGTTGCAAGGTATATCTTTTATTTAACACTATTCCTACCGATACTTCACGTGTACCTATTCCTACTGCGACCGGTCAAATCACCGGTCTTTAGCACAACTTATATTTTTACATCGTTTTTATTAGCTCACTTTCTTGTTTGTTTGTGTGTTTTTTAATATAGAATGAAGATAATAGACAATTTGACAGTATAAAATTAAAAAGCAGAAAATAATTATTTAAATAAAAATAAATTTTTAAAAATACCACGTTTTTAAAACGGTCTAAAAAGTATAAAATAATTTGAAAAAAAAATAAAATGGACTAAAAAGTATAAAATAATTGAAAATAAAAATAATTTGAAAAAAACAATAAAAAAATAATTTGAAAAAAAAATAAAAATAAAATGGACGATAAAGTATAAAATAATTTTAGAAAACGGGCTAAAAGGTATAAAATAATTTGAAAAAGAAAATAAAAATTTGAAATTGTGAATTTTGAATAACTGTGAAAATACTTGTAAGATTTAAAACGAAAAACGTGGGGCTCGTGCAATAGATAATTGATGCATGAATAGTTCACCTAAATCACTAAAAATTTTATTGCTTCGCAAATGATATGAACTGTTGTATGAGATTTCTCAACGGCTGCTACTCTCTACATTCCTTATTATTATCTTGCGCCCCTCGTTTTTCGTTTTAAATCTTACAAGTATTTTCACAGTTATTCAAAATTCACAATTTCAAATTTTTATTTTCTTTTTCAAATTATTTTATACCTTTTAGCCCGGTTTCTAAAATTATTTTATACTTTGTCGTCCATTTTATTTTTATTTTTTTTTTCAAATTATTTTTTTATTGTTTTTTTCAAATTATTTTTATTTTCAATTATTTTATACTTTTTAGTCCATTTTATTTTTTTTTCAAATAATTTTATACTTTTTAGACCGTTTTAAAAACGTGGTATTTTTAAAAATTTATTTTTATTTTTTTATTTTGAAAGATTTAAAAGACTAAATACGTCATGCGGTTGGCCATACCCTATTTGCTTCGGGTAAAGCCTTTCGAAAATTTCGTTATTTTTGCGGTAGGACGCACCGTTCCCGAGATACAGTCATTATTATTGTTTTTTTTTTATTTTGAAATATTCAAAAGTCTGGATACGTCATGTGGTCGGGCATACCCCATATTCTTCGGTTAAAGCCTTTTAAAAATTTCATTATTTTTGCGGTAGGACGTGCCTTTTCCGAGATACAGTCATTATTATTATTTTCTTTTATTATGAATTATTCAAAAGACTAAATACGTCATGCGGTTGGGCATACCCTATATGCTTCGGGTAATGCCTTTCGAAAATTTCGTTATATTTGCTGTAGGACGCACCGTTCCCGAGATACAGCCATCATTATTATTTTTTTTGAATCTGAATATCTGGCTGTTTCCTACAAAAATAACATGATATCCAAACCAAAACACTTCGTGTAAAGGTTGACCAAGTTCCCCGGCCCATCCACTTCGGATGGACCAAGTTCCTCTCGCCTATCAAAGTTGTGATATGATGGATGGACCAAGTTCCTCTTGCCTATAAGGGCTGTGATACGGGGAAAGACCAATTCCCAGAGGCCAATGATTGTTGCACTTACCTAATTCAAACTTTACAACCTAGGGAACTTGGCGTCGGCGCTGGCACTAGTATTTTGACGTGCATGAGGAAAATTTATATCCGTATTCCCAAGTGCTCAAGCGAAAATGTTATGAATTTTTTAAAATTAAGTAAGACAAAACACAATCAGGACATAACTCAAACAGAAACTGTAAAACTAAATAAAATGTGACATTGCCATTGACAGCCATGGCCATTGAGTGCCAGCGCCGACGCCAAGTTCCCTAGGTTGTAAAGTTTGAATTAGGTAAGTGCAACAATCATTGGCCTCTGGGAATTGGTCTTTCCCCGTATCACAGCCCGTATAGGCAAGAGGAACTTGGTCCATCCATCATATCACAACTTTGATAGGCGAGAGGAACTTGGTCCATCCTTCATATCACTGAAGTGGATGGGCCGGGGAACTTGGTCAACCTTTACACGAAGTATTTAATTTTTCTCGATCGCCATATTAAATAATAGGAATTTTTCGCAGCGCACAGATTCGATCATTATTACCTTGTATTGGCTCTACTTGTAGCAAATTTGTAAGAATTGTTCTACGTATGCTATCTAAATAGTAGAGGAAAAAGGAAAGGTGGTGTTTCGTCCTAGACCCGCTAGAGGACTCATCAGTAAGGCTATCTAGCGGGTCCTGCCTTAGACAACGGGATGTTGGAAGGCGTTTGGGGAACGTTAATATACTAATAGGTGGTGGATCAGTAACTAGCGAGAAAACCGTCCGACAATTTGTCCCACCATCTTGGGGACGGAGTCGGTACTAAATTGGTCTTCTCTAAATTTTTTCGCCATATGTTAAATAATTGTATTTAATTTTTCTCGATCGCCATATTAAATAATAGGAATTTTTCGCAGCGCACAGATTCGATCATTATTACCTTGTATTGGCTCTACTTGTAGCAAATTTGTAAGAATTGTTCTACGTATGCTATCTAAATAGTAGAGGGAAAAGGAAAGGTGGTGTTTCGTCCTAGACCCGCTAGAGGACTCATCAGTAAGGCTATCTAGCGGGTCCTGCCTTAGACAACGGGATGTTGGAAGGCGTTTGGGGAACGTTAATATACTAATAGGTGCTGGATCAGTAACTAGCGAGTAGTAGTAGGAGTAACTTCCTGATGAGCTAGAGACTTGAAATCGGGCATATGGCTCAGAACTGGATGACAATGCATTATTCAAAAAAAAAAAATTTTAAAAAGTCTATCTGTTTAGGAGAAATGCCAATTAAAAATATTTCCCTTTCACTTCCCCGCGAAACCTACGTCATCGCGTTCAGCGATCTCCACGCCGCGCGACTTGTCCCCACTCCATGGACCCACTTTGCCCCGACGAAGCCCGACTCAGTATATGAAAAGCGAGCTAGTAGTAGTAGCCGTGCGACGATCGGTAGTACATCATTGCTTTGTTTACCAAGTGAAAGAACCGTTACACCTTTCTGCTATAATTTCATAAAAATGTTTAAAATCAATTGAAATATACGTGCAAGAAGAAAGAGAGGAAGCCATTTGACGGTGGGGAGCATGTATGATATAGGTAATAATAATATCGAGTACGAGATTAAATTTAAAGTGTCTGTGTTTGAAAGTGTTAGAAATAATTTCTATAAAAAAAAGGAGCAGTTCGTTAATGATGATTTTCACAGGGAAGCCACCAAATCACCAGGTATGTCATTGAATATTTTGCGTTAAATATTTCCTTGAAAATGTTACAAAATTTGTTGAAAGTATTATATTATCAACGCAGCCATCCATTTGAATATGTTTAAAAATTTAACTGTATCAGTTTTAGTCAACTGAAACTTCGAGAATATTAGTAAAACGTTAGACTAAATTTTTGTAGTAGTAGTTACATATTTATTAGAAACTAAGTGAAGTTATTGCGTACAAAATAAATATGTATATTATTTTTTTCAGTGAATTCTACTATTCCGAGTAAATCGTCGCGCTGCTCACCGATGACGTCACAGCGAAGCTGTTTAGCTTTGTTCTATAGGTAGTGTTGTGTTTATAAAGTATTATACTAGTATTTGTTTACCAAGCGAAAGAATCGTTACTCCGAGATTCTCCGTCGAACCATTATATAGACATTTGGGGTACAATATTTTTTTGAGCCAAAAATTCCTTCTTTTCATATAGGTGTCCTGATTACCCTATTTAATATTTAACGCAGTCAGTTGAGGATGTTTGCTCGCAATGTATTAAATAATTAATAAATAATGAAATCAATAAAATCTATATACTTTTTCACAAGTTGCAAGGTATATCTTTTATTTAACACTATTCCTACCGATACTTCACGTGTACCTATTCCTACTGCGACCGGTCAAATCACCGGTCTTTAGCACAACTTATATTTTTACATCGTTTTTATTAGCTCACTTTCTTGTTTGTTTGTGTGTTTTTTAATATAGAATGAAGATAATAGACAATTTGACAGTATAAAATTAAAAAGCAGAAAATAATTATTTAAATAAAAATAAATTTTTAAAAATACCACGTTTTTAAAACGGTCTAAAAAGTATAAAATAATTTGAAAAAAAAATAAAATGGACTAAAAAGTATAAAATAATTGAAAATAAAAATAATTTGAAAAAAACAATAAAAAAATAATTTGAAAAAAAAATAAAAATAAAATGGACGATAAAGTATAAAATAATTTTAGAAAACGGGCTAAAAGGTATAAAATAATTTGAAAAAGAAAATAAAAATTTGAAATTGTGAATTTTGAATAACTGTGAAAATACTTGTAAGATTTAAAACGAAAAACGTGGGGCTCGTGCAATAGATAATTGATGCATGAATAGTTCACCTAAATCACTAAAAATTTTATTGCTTCGCAAATGATATGAACTGTTGTATGAGATTTCTCAACGGCTGCTACTCTCTACATTCCTTATTATTATCTTGCGCCCCTCGTTTTTCGTTTTAAATCTTACAAGTATTTTCACAGTTATTCAAAATTCACAATTTCAAATTTTTATTTTCTTTTTCAAATTATTTTATACCTTTTAGCCCGGTTTCTAAAATTATTTTATACTTTGTCGTCCATTTTATTTTTATTTTTTTTTTCAAATTATTTTTTTATTGTTTTTTTCAAATTATTTTTATTTTCAATTATTTTATACTTTTTAGTCCATTTTATTTTTTTTTCAAATAATTTTATACTTTTTAGACCGTTTTAAAAACGTGGTATTTTTAAAAATTTATTTTTATTTTTTTATTTTGAAAGATTTAAAAGACTAAATACGTCATGCGGTTGGCCATACCCTATTTGCTTCGGGTAAAGCCTTTCGAAAATTTCGTTATTTTTGCGGTAGGACGCACCGTTCCCGAGATACAGTCATTATTATTGTTTTTTTTTTATTTTGAAATATTCAAAAGTCTGGATACGTCATGTGGTCGGGCATACCCCATATTCTTCGGTTAAAGCCTTTTAAAAATTTCATTATTTTTGCGGTAGGACGTGCCTTTTCCGAGATACAGTCATTATTATTATTTTCTTTTATTATGAATTATTCAAAAGACTAAATACGTCATGCGGTTGGGCATACCCTATATGCTTCGGGTAATGCCTTTCGAAAATTTCGTTATATTTGCTGTAGGACGCACCGTTCCCGAGATACAGCCATCATTATTATTTTTTTTGAATCTGAATATCTGGCTGTTTCCTACAAAAATAACATGATATCCAAACCAAAACACTTCGTGTAAAGGTTGACCAAGTTCCCCGGCCCATCCACTTCGGATGGACCAAGTTCCTCTCGCCTATCAAAGTTGTGATATGATGGATGGACCAAGTTCCTCTTGCCTATAAGGGCTGTGATACGGGGAAAGACCAATTCCCAGAGGCCAATGATTGTTGCACTTACCTAATTCAAACTTTACAACCTAGGGAACTTGGCGTCGGCGCTGGCACTAGTATTTTGACGTGCATGAGGAAAATTTATATCCGTATTCCCAAGTGCTCAAGCGAAAATGTTATGAATTTTTTAAAATTAAGTAAGACAAAACACAATCAGGACATAACTCAAACAGAAACTGTAAAACTAAATAAAATGTGACATTGCCATTGACAGCCATGGCCATTGAGTGCCAGCGCCGACGCCAAGTTCCCTAGGTTGTAAAGTTTGAATTAGGTAAGTGCAACAATCATTGGCCTCTGGGAATTGGTCTTTCCCCGTATCACAGCCCGTATAGGCAAGAGGAACTTGGTCCATCCATCATATCACAACTTTGATAGGCGAGAGGAACTTGGTCCATCCTTCATATCACTGAAGTGGATGGGCCGGGGAACTTGGTCAACCTTTACACGAAGTATTTAATTTTTCTCGATCGCCATATTAAATAATAGGAATTTTTCGCAGCGCACAGATTCGATCATTATTACCTTGTATTGGCTCTACTTGTAGCAAATTTGTAAGAATTGTTCTACGTATGCTATCTAAATAGTAGAGGAAAAAGGAAAGGTGGTGTTTCGTCCTAGACCCGCTAGAGGACTCATCAGTAAGGCTATCTAGCGGGTCCTGCCTTAGACAACGGGATGTTGGAAGGCGTTTGGGGAACGTTAATATACTAATAGGTGGTGGATCAGTAACTAGCGAGAAAACCGTCCGACAATTTGTCCCACCATCTTGGGGACGGAGTCGGTACTAAATTGGTCTTCTCTAAATTTTTTCGCCATATGTTAAATAATTGTATTTAATTTTTCTCGATCGCCATATTAAATAATAGGAATTTTTCGCAGCGCACAGATTCGATCATTATTACCTTGTATTGGCTCTACTTGTAGCAAATTTGTAAGAATTGTTCTACGTATGCTATCTAAATAGTAGAGGGAAAAGGAAAGGTGGTGTTTCGTCCTAGACCCGCTAGAGGACTCATCAGTAAGGCTATCTAGCGGGTCCTGCCTTAGACAACGGGATGTTGGAAGGCGTTTGGGGAACGTTAATATACTAATAGGTGCTGGATCAGTAACTAGCGAGAAAACCGTCTGACAATTTGTCCCACCATCTTGGGGACGGAGTCGGTACTAAATTGGTCTTCTCTAAATTTTTTCGCCATATGTTAAATAATTGTATTTAATTTTTCTCGATCGCCATATTAAATAATAGGAATTTTTCGCAGCGCACAGATTCGATCATTATTACCTTGTATTGGCTCTACTTGTAGCAAATTTGTAAGAATTGTTCTACGTATGCTATCTAAATAGTAGAGGAAAAAGGAAAGGTGGTGTTTCGTCCTAGACCCGCTAGAGGACTCATCAGTAAGGCTATCTAGCGGGTCCTGCCTTAGACAACGGGATGTTGGAAGGCGTTTGGGGAACGTTAATATACTAATAGGTGCTGGATCAGTAACTAGCGAGAAAACTTGTCGGACGGTTTTCTCGCTAGTTACTGATCCACCACCTATTAGTATATTAACGTTCCCCAAACGCCTTCCAACATCCCGTTGTCTAAGGCAGGACCCGCTAGATAGCCTTACTGATGAGTCCTCTAGCGGGTCTAGGACGAAACACCACCTTTCCTTTTTCCTCTACTATTTAGATAGCATACGTAGAACAATTCTTACAAATTTGCTACAAGTAGAGCCAATACAAGGTAATAATGATCGAATCTGTGCGCTGCGAAAAATTCCTATTATTTACACGAAGTGTTTTGGTTTGGATATCATGTTATTTTTGTAGGAAACAGCCAGATATTCAGATTCAAAAAAAATAATAATGATGGCTGTATCTCGGGAACGGTGCGTCCTACAGCAAAAATAACGAAATTTTCGAAAGGCATTACCCGAAGCATATAGGGTATGCCCAACCGCATGACGTATTTAGTCTTTTGAATAATTCATAATAAAAGAAAATAATAATAATGACTGTATCTCGGAAAAGGCGCGTCCTACCGCAAAAATAATGAAATTTTTAAAAGGCTTTAACCGAAGAATATGGGGTATGCCCGACCACATGACGTATCCAGACTTTTGAATTTTTCAAAATAAAAAAAAAATAATAATAATGACTGTATCTCGGGAACCGTGCGTCCTACCGGAAAAATATCGAAATTTTCATTAGGCTTTACCGTAAGCATATAGGGTATGTCCAAATACATGACATATGTAGGCTTTTATTTTTTCCAAAAAAAAAAATATTTTTCGGGTTTTTCGATTTTTCTTGTTGGTTTGGATATAAAATACACCTGATTCCAAAATTTCAAGTTTCTAGCTTGACTGGAAGTGGGTTAGAATTAACATGATCATCATCCTATATATATTCCAAGAATTTCGCGTTTTTGGGGTATTTTTATCTCAGGTTCCAGGCTAGGTAGAAAGTTGCTTTTTACATGAGGCTTAGTTGATATTATATCTAGCTCAAATAAAAATTTTGGTTGACATCGATTAGCGGGGAGAGCGGCAGTGGCGGTGGCAATATGGCTAAAAAGCGCTGAACTATCGTACGAGAATAACTACTCGGCAGCTTAGAGGGAACGGGAGGGGGAACTTGGTCGCACGCTGCCGCGCGCGTTGATTAAAAGTATACTATTCTGATAAAACAATAAATTTGTTAACAAATGTTTGGTAATTATAAAAATTTTGTACAAGCGAGAACATGTGTAACCAAGGCCGCCGCGTGCGGTTGTGCAGGTTGTGCGCCGCACACGGGCGCCACAGTGGTCGGAACCTATAGAAATAATGGAAAAAACTTATAACTTCGGTATTTCTCAATATTTTTTAATAATTCTTTTTTTAAATCACTTCTTAATCTTCACACTTCTCAAATTATGAAACGAAATGTTAAACAATGGACTTAATATAATTGTTTATACATAATATTGTTTACTACGTTACGAACTATTATTTCAGCATACTAAAATTGAAAACTTGAAATGGTATTATGCAAACAAACTAAAAATAGAATTAAACAAACAAACTTGAAACAGTATTAAATAAAAAAATGAATATAATCTTCTTTACATTTTTTAAACTTTACTGTTCCCCTTGAGGTTACAATTCTTTAACAACACAACTCCTTACAACTACCTTACATACTAACTTAACATTTTAACTTACACTCTAAACTTAAACACTACCTACTCCGCATATGTTGAGAGAGAGCGAGACTACACGCATACACAACCTCCGTAATTACAATTACAATTTCAATTTCGTAACTCACCCAATGAGTCCCTCCCCTACCCTCCCAATTCGTCCTTTTTACCAATTCCCTCCTCCCCCTTTGTGGGACCTCCTCTTCCGGCCGTCCCTTTACCTCCTCCAACTTGCCTAACCATCCACCCCCACACACTCACCCCACACCCCTTCTCTCAAAACCTTCCACTCCCACACATTCTCTCCCTCCATTCATCCACCTTCCTCAACCACTCCTCCCCTTCCCCTTCCATCCCCTAGAACCTTCCTCACCATCTCCTGCCACCCTTTTTCATCTTCCCCTACCATACACACTTCCCACACATGTTCCCACGTTTCATTCTCCCATCCACACACTCTGCACATTCTCTCCTCCTCCTCTACCCAATATTTCCCCCCTCTCATCCCGTTTCCCAACCTGAATCTGGCCATCCTCTGCCACCTATTCTCTCCCCACCCTTTCTTTAAGTATTCTGGTATCCCCTCCCCTTTCACCCACTTGTACCACACGTTATACTTTGCCCTCTGTATCCTGTCCCATCTCTCAATCCTCTGTCTTTCCTTCTCCTTGTACACAATCTCCGCACTTACTTCCTCCCTCCTCTCCTCCATCATCTCTTCCGCTTCCTCCCTTGTCCATCCCCTTTCCTCCCAAAAGACTCTTCTTTCTCTCTCCCATCCATCCACAACCCCTCCCCATTCCCCCCTCGCCCTTATTTCCTCCCAACACAATCTAGCCAACTCCCCTCCTTTGCCCTCTCTCAGCTTCTTCTCAAACCCCCATGCCCTCAAACCCGCCCTCCCCCTCATCAGCTCCCTCTGCAGCTCTTCTCTCACCATGTACCCCGGCGTACATCTCTCCACCCCCAGCACCCACCTTAGATACCTCTCCTGCAAATTTTCAATCTCCTCCCTCTCTTTCCATCCCCAAATTTCCACTCCATAACTCACCACCGTCCAAACTAATTTATCAAAAAGCCAGATCCCTCTTCCCCAGTCTCCTCCAAACCTTCTTTTCCCTATCCCCCACACTTGCCGCAATATCGCTGCCCCCTTCCTCAGTCTGTCCTCCACCTGTCTTCTCTGTCCCCCATCTCTCATTACCACATATCCTAAGTATTTATACTCTTTCACCTCCTCTAACACCTTTCCCTTCCACCACCATGTCACCCTCTTCCACCTCCCCCCTCCTTTTCTGCATCTCATCACCTTTGACTTTTCCACATTCAGTACCAATTTTCTCTCCTCCAGGTACCTTTCCAACACCCCTATCATCCCCCTCATCCCCTCCTCATCCTCCGCTATCAAAGCCACATCGTCCGCGTACGCCAACGCCACTATTTTCCTCCCTCCCACCTTTATCCCTCCCCATCCGCTTCTCTCCAGTACCTCATCAATAATCTTCTTTACATAATATTACGAATAATATTATTAACGAATATCTTAACATACTTAAATATATCTTAATTAATTTATAATATATATATATATATATATATATATATATATATATATATATATATAACAAATATTTATAAAATATACATTAACTCTATTTCATTAGTAACTGCGCTTGTTCGCTAAGTGGCAGTGATTTGGTCTTCGGCTCTGGTCTTAAAAGTGTTACGGATACAGAAAATCTTCCGTTCATTTCCTCACTGGAATCTCTTCCAGATCGTCTCTGGAGGGAAGCGTCCTAGATAACCTTTGATATCTTGGTTGAACCCTTTCATTGGGACTGAGCTCTGGCTCTGATTTAATTGAAAGTCACAAAAACTAGAGTTATTAGTCTGGCCCTAAGTGCCTGATTAGATTATGGACAAAGCAGCCCATTCATGATAAGGGTATATAAACCCTCTGATTCTTACTCTCGGGGGCTAGTACTTCAGTAGACACGAATCGCGTCACATCTTGCTGTACTTTCGAGAAGTCGACTTTCAGTTAGATCGGGCTAAAGATCCCTTTCGAGTCAAAGTTAACCATACGGATTCCGCGTGTTCGGCATAAAATCTGTTAGGCATTATTAAGGTCACTTCCAAGCCCCCGCATTGCCATTGCGTTAAAATAGGTAATTTTCTTTCTCATTTCTGTTCTTTTACACATGCGCTATCGCGACAAATACATTTGTACTACAGATTATTATAGTAGAATATATTTGTGTTACACGATAATCTTGTGTATACCCTTAATTATCGTCCTGTATCCTAATTTAATAGTTGAACGTTCCCACAAGATACAACCTTACCGCTCAGGTTGTATCAATTAGATTATAATAGTTACGAGGCCTTAACCACCTTGCGACTCCCTGATTTCGCATCAGGTTCGTTCGCATCCTTTCTATCTTTCCCAAACAAGATTCACACTACCTAGTGGCTCCCCAATTCCGATTGGGTTCGTCCACGCAACTTCACCCTCCTAGCGGCTCCCTGATTACACATCAGGTTCGTCCGTATCCTTGCAGCTCCCCGATTTCGCATCAGGTTCGTCTGCATTCTTTCCAACCTCCTAACGGCTCCCCAATTTCGCATTGGGTTCGTCCGTGTCTTGCTACAACTTCCTAGCAGCTCCCCGATTTCGCATCGGGTTCGTCTGTGGGTCTCTCTCACCTAGTGACTCCCCAATTTCTCATTGGGTTCGTTCACGAAGTTCCACCTTCCTAGCAGCTCCCTGATTTCGCATCAGGTTCGTCTGCGTTTGACTCTATCCTTAGAGGCTCCCCGATTTCCGATCGGGTTCGTCCTCGTCGTCTATCATCCTAGCGGCTCCCCAATTTCGCATTGGGTTCGTCCGCTTACCTTCTTCTATCAAAATTCATTCCTTATTCCTAGGGTCATAACCCTTCGCCGGCCACTCGTGCTGCTCGCGGCCTTGGCTCGTAACAAAAGATTAATATAGGGATCTGAAGTTATTAAAAGTACGTTTAACATATCCTCATTTGTTGCTAAACGAGAGCATTTTCTGGTGTTGAGATGAGAATAACAATTCGATACAGAGCTCATAGTCCTTCGAACCGTCCAGCGAAGTGCCGCGCACTTATTCAGGGATCCTGCTTCGTTGCTGAAACTTTATGTGCTCTCAAACTTTAGACGTTGATATCAGCTAAAGGTGCAAAAAGGTGCAGCTGATTTTTGCAGGACCATTTTGTGATGGTGTCTTCTTTGAAAAGATACCACTCAGAGAATGTAGGAACGTGTAGCTTTTTTTGTAGAGCTAAAGAAAGTTGCTTCAGTATGAAATTATACGTATCCTACTTTCGGGCTTTATATTGTTATTTTGGTTTTGAGTTTTAGAAAATTATTTGCATCGGGCATTAGCTGAGACTATATACATTTATAATATATAGCATATATGGTTATAAATGTCCCCAAAAATGAAAGAATAACGTCGAACGTGTGGTTAGAAATCTGTAAGAATCCAACTAGAATCTGAGAGGTCTACTTTAGATCTATTTTTCTCCATTATTAAAGAAAAAATCATAAATTCATTTTCATAGCAAGATACATTGGTTCATGGTCTATCAGGAAATAGTGGTCGATATTCGAAATAACGACTTTCATCATTTTGGGGTTTTTCCTTTTTCCGACCACTGTGGGGCGCATCGTCCAGGGGGCGCCGAGGGGGCGCTGAAACATGAACGGGCAATAGCGCACGTTGCTGTCAGTGGGCACAAAGCCTATTAGCAGAAGTAACAAATGTTGCAATGCAACGAAGGGGCGTCATATTGCCACGATAATTTCTATACTTTATATATGTGCTTTCTATAATTTATATATTGTTACGGGTCTACCGACATACTAATGTTACGCGTCTGTCGGTATACCCATTGTATAGAATTGTTGGAAGATTCAGGTTGGTTACAGCGTCGTTAGGAAAACGACGCTGGAACGAAAGAGAGTCGAAAGACAGACACGAGAGAGAGCGGACGTTCAAGACGTCAAAGGCGATAAAAGCGATATAGCCAGAGATAAGTTGCCTTCCTCCGAAAAGTAGCGTATTACGGTTATTGGAAGTGTGTTCATTTATTTAGCGAAACAGAGACTTCGTTACATTGGTGTCAGAAGTGGGATTCTGCGGCTGAGCAAGCGACTAGCGGAACGAGATGCAGACTCGGTCTGTTCGTTTGGAGGAGCGTCTCGCGGCTTTGGAAGCTCGACTGCTGGAAAACCAGGCGGATTCTCGAGCGGAGGAGTTCACGTCCATGCAGACACAGTTAGCAAATAATCAGGCCAGTCTTTGCCAACTTACTTCTCTTTTGGAGAGATTTGTAGGGGATGGGAACCGTGAGGCCGCCGGTGACGTAAGTTCACGCGCGTTCAATCAATGTTCGCGTCCGTGCAATGCCAATCCATCTTTTTACCGCGTTAAGCCCGCAAAATTTAACGGTTCGGGTTCATGGAGACTGTACTTGACACAGTTTCTTACCCTGGCGAAGTTTAATAACTGGGACGACACCACTAAGAGTCTGGCCCTCGTAGACTCTCTTGAGGGTGAGGCCCTTACGGCCCTGTCGTGTCTCGAGGAATCGAAACGTACCGACTTTGACGCGCTTGTTTCTCGATTAAATATTCAATACGGCAATGAGCACTTAGCTCAGCTAGACCGGTTTAGGTTCTTTAATTATAGACAACGTAGGGGAGCGTCTCTTCGGGCTTTGGCTAACCAAATTTGTTTTCTTTCCCATTCGGCTTTCCCTGACGCGACACCGGAATTTCGCGATAAACAGGCGCATCAGAGGTTCCTCGAGGCGATCGGGGACCACAATCTCAAGAGAGATGTCACTCTTGCTTCGATGAATTGTTCCACACTGGACGAGACACTCGCGATCGCGGTGAGGATGGAAGCTCTAAATTTTCAGGACTCTTGGAGGTCCCAACAGCCTATGCAGGAGAGTGCGAGGATGGACACGCGCCGTTTTCGTCCATACGGGGGACAGCCACGTGACTTTAGCAGACCTTTGACTTGCTGGAAATGCGGAAAAATTGGTCATATTTCTTCAAATTGTTCTTTGAATAAGACTAACGCTTCGGGAAACCAGAAGGGATCGTTGTAAAGAGGGTTGCAAACGATCAAATACAAGAAAATACCCTCTATCGAATTTCTTCAGTTAATAACGTCGCGGTCGAGTCTGGTGTTAACTTCATGGGCCTTCTGGATGGTCATTCCCGAAAGTTCATTGCCGATACCGGTTCACGAGTTTCACTCCTAAAGGGGACGTCAGTTGAGGGTTGTTGTTCAATGTCAGGCGAAATACATCTTAGATCCGTTACAGGAGAGAGGGTTCAGATTTTCGGGGAGCGCAGCGCTTTTGTTGAGCTCGGAAAACTACGCGTTCGACATAGGTTTCTCGTTGTCGATATCGAGGAAGATTGCATTTTAGGGCTGGATTTTCTGTCGAGATATAGGTGTTCGGTCGATTTGGAGAATAACTGTTTGCATATTGCCGGAGTAGACAAAATTCGGTTTAATGGTTGTTCTATCGATGCTTGGCCTTCGGAAAGTGGCGAAGACATTGCAGGAGATTCTGAAGACCGAGTTTTGCCAGAGTTTTTGTTTCCGATTTTGGAAGATAATTCCGTACTCCTGGGCCAGAGTGAGAAGGAAGACTTTAGGAATTTTCTAATTTCATTTCAAGACGTCTTCGCAAAAGATAAAAAGCAGTTGGGAAAGTGCAAGGTAGTGAAGCATCGAATAGATACGGGAGATCACACACCTATTAAACAAGCTCCCCGTAGGGTTCCCGTTCAGCGAAAGGACGAAGTACGGCAGTTAATTGCGGACATGGAAAGCCACGGGGTGATTGAAAAATCGGTTAGCTCTTGGATGTCCCCGGTGGTTTTAGTTAAGAAGAAAGATGGTTCGACAAGGTTTTGTATAGATTATCGCCAGCTAAACAACATAACGAAGAAAGATTCATATCCTTTGCCTCGGATTGACGATACTCTGGATGCGATTGCGGGATCTTCGTGGTTTACAGTTTTGGACCTGCAGAGTGGTTATTGGCAGATCGAGATGGATGAGAGGGATCGCGAAAAGACTGCGTTTTCAGTAGGCGAAGGGTTATGGCAGTTTAGGGTGATACCGTTTGGGTTGTGTAATGCTCCAGCTACGTTTGAGAGGTTAATGGAAAATGTTTTGGGAAATCTGACTTGGCGAAAGTGTCTCGTTTATCTAGACGATATTATCATTTTTGGGAAGACGTTCGAAGAGGAACTGCAAAATTTGCATTTGGTATTTGATAAACTACGCGTAGCAGGTCTTCTTGTGGCTCCTCAAAAATGTTCTTTTTTTCAAGCAGAGGTGAAATACTTAGGGCACATTGTTTCTAGGGAGGGTGTTAAAACGAATCCGAGAAAATTTCCACGATCAGGGAGTGGTCTAGACCGAGAAATAAGTCGGAAATGAAAAGCTTTTTAGGGTTGTGTACTTATTTTTCGCGGTTTGTAAAGAATTATGCCACTGTTGCAAGGCCGCTTTTTGACTTGACGGAAAATAAAAGTTTTGTTTGGTCAGAGGAAGCGGAGAAAGCTTTTGAGGAGTTAAAAATTTGTTTAACTTCAACACCGATTTTAGCTTATCCTTCGCACAGTGATCCTGTTAGATACAGATGCTTCAAATGTCGGTATAGGGGCGGTTTTACTGCAGATTCAGGATGGTGAAGAGAGAGTGGTTGCTTATTTTAATAAATCTCTAAACAAATCAGAGAAAAACTATTGCATTACCCGAAGGGAGTTGTTGGCGATAATAAAAGCTATATAGCACTTTCATCATTACTTGTATGGAAGGAAATTTACAGTACGTACAGATCATGCGGCGTTATCGTGGTTACTTTCGTTTAAAAACCCTGAGGGTCAGATAGCCAGATGGATAGAAAGACTTCAACAATACGATTTCACGATTTGTTATCGGAGTGGTAAATTACATTCCAATGCTGATGCGTTATTTAGAAGACCTTGTTGGACAGATAATTGTAGGCGTTGTTTAAATGCGGAAAGTAGGGACGAACATTGTCAGGAGGTTGAAGAAATTCCAATCCTTCGTACTCGGTGTTCTTTGTTTGAAACGCAGGATTGGGAGAGTTCTCAGAGGAATGATCCACACTTAGAATTGGTTTTTAAAAGTAAACTGTTGGGAAATAAGCCGCCTAAAGAAGTTTTGTCGGCTTCATCACCGGAGGTTAAATTTTATTTCTCATTGCGGGAATCTTTAGAGATTCGAGATGGTCTTTTATTCAAAAAGTGGGAATCTCCGAAGGGAAAAAAGATAGTTTGGCAATTAGTGGTACCGAGAGAAAAGAAGGATGCAGTTCTTCGTGAGGCTCATGATTCGACTGCTGGGGGACATTTCAGCATCAATAAAACAGTTTCTCGGATCAGGGAACGTTTTTATTGGGTTAATTGTATTAAGGATGTAGAAAAATGGTGTAATCGTTGTGAGGTTTGTATCTCCAGGAAAGGCACGGCTAATCGTGGCAAGGGATTGTTGCAAACTTACAATGTAGGTTCTCCTTTCGAGAGAATAGCTTTAGACATCTTAGGTCCTTTACCAAAATCATTTTTTGGAAACCATTTTATGTTAGTTGTGCCAGATTATTTCACTAGATGGCCAGAGGTAATACCTTTACCAAATTTTCAGGCTAAAACCGTAGCCAATGCGATAATTAGGGATATTGTAAGTCGTCACGGAGTTCCTCAAGAAATTCATTCTGATCAAGGCCGAACTTTTGAATCAAATATTTTTAAAGAACTAATGATTTTGTTAGGCACTAAGAAAACTAGAACGACTCCTCTACATCCACAATCGGGTGGTCTTGTAGAAAAGTTAAATAGGACAATTCTTCAATATCTTTCAATGTTTGTGTCTAAGCATCAAAGGGATTGGGACGAGTTAGTCCCTCTTTTTCTTCTTGCGTATAGGTCTGCTCAGCATGAAAGTTTAAAATTAAGTCCATCAATGATGTTATACGGCCGAGAAATTTGTTTGCCATTGGATTTGTTGCGAGGAAGTCTTCCAATTAAGAATGTTTTGTATTGTGATTTCAATTTAGAATTGAGAGATAAAATGGATGCTATTCACAAATTCGTTAGAAAGCAACAAGAAATTTCTTCGTTTAAAATGAAACAGCAATATGATTCTATAGTAGTGGAGAAATCTTTTCGGGAGGGGGATTTGGTATGGTTATATCAGCCTCTCAGAGTAAAAGCGAAGTGCCCTGTTGCGGATAGAAATTCATTTCTGTGTTTTGCGGTAATATCATGTACGCGAAATTCTTTCGAAGTATGTAAATATAAAATATTGTAAGAGATTGGTGGGGGATGGCTATTGTCGGTTGATACGAAATTGAAAATAGTCTGAAGTTTAAAGCAGCCGAATCTCGTTGACACTGGCGACTACGCAAAAGCGTTTGTTGCATTCAAGCCAATAGCGTGTAAAGGTGGATACAGTGTGTGTATACCTTAGGCCGCGAAAGAACCTCGTTTTGGAGAATTTCTCATATGAAGGTCACTAGCGAGCACGGGGAAACCGAATGGTGGATCCGTGGCCGTCAGGCTACAAAGAGTCGCGAGATTCGGGAGGAAAAGAAATTGAGATTGTAAATCAAAAGAAATTGACCGTCTAGCAAAAGTCATTAGGACGAGCCCGGGAAATTATACCTGGGACGGCGGTTAACGTAAATATTATCGAGAGACTGCTCTAGCCATTTCCCACGGATCTCAGGTAGTTGATAAGGGTAGGAGAAATGTATAAATAGCGGCAAAGCGAACATTTCACCAGCATTCTTTCTACACCACTAGAACGTAACTGCGCCAAGTATAATTTGTAAATCGGGTGAAAATAAAGTTTGTGTTTGTAACATGCCCTAAACTTCAATGTCATTGGGATGGACCGTATGTTATTAACACAAAATTGAGTGATGTTGTCTATAGGATTAAGAAGAATAAGCAGAAATTTAAAGTAGTGCATGTTAATAGACTTGCAAAGTTCAATGATAAATAGTAGTAGTAGGAATTATTATAAAAAAAAAAATTAATAATAAGCCTTAGTTTTCGAAGATGCTAACGTTATTCCTGGTTTGCTAGGAATCGCTGGTCTACTAATTTACAGGAGCACAAGAAAAGAAAAAGAAAAGCAAGTTGTAGAGGGAGAAATTCAAGACCGCATACTTTAGAATTATAATATTGTTGTTATTTTGAAGTTACTAATTGTTACTTGACATTGTTGTATTTCCCTTTCGGCTGCTAACCACTCCAGGTTTTTAAGCCGTGGTTTTCCCTGGAGCGTCGGGCAATTGCCGGGTTAGTTGGTGATTTTGGAGGGTCCACGGTGTTTGTTTCATTATTTTTGCTCCTACAAAATCACAGGTCATTTTTTTTTAATAAAGTTCGTTTTTTTCGGAGGAGGGGGGAAGTGTTACGGGTCTACTGACATACTAATGTTACGCGTCTGTCGGTATACCCGTTGTATAGAATTGTTGGAAGATTCAGGTTGGTTACAGCGTCGTTAGGAAAACGACGCTGGAACGAAAGAGAGTCGAAAGACAGACACGAGAGCAGGCGGACGTTCAAGACGTCAAAGGCGATAAAAGTGATATAGCCAGAGATAAGTTGCCTTCCTCCGAAAAGTAGCGTATTACGGTTATTGGAAGTGTGTTCATTTATTTAGCGAAACAGAGACTTCGTTACAATATTTATTCTAGATTCTAGATTCTAGAAGCTTCTCGAAAGTAGTTTGTAGGCGGCCACGCGGAGCGCGCGAAAAGCCGATCGAGCTTAAACAACTCAACTGTTGATTTTGTTAAGCGCGAGTCGGCTTGTCGCTCCGCGTTTTGTTTTCCTTTTCCTCCTCGAATTTTCAAAGCAGACCGAACGTGAGATTTATATTTATTTATACACGGTCGGCTGCAATAGAGATCGAGACACTCGAAGCGACGCGACGGTCCCAGAATGATTTGGGTGTCATCGGACACCGCTTCGAGACCTCCTCCATCTTTCGCACCCAATTGATTGCAAAGTACATTGGCGAAATGACGACCGTCGATTTCGCGGAAGAATGCATGTGTGCATGTATGTGTGAAAAATCCGTTAAACAAAAGAATCGGGATTTTCTAAAAGACGATCAACCAAGGCTTCGTGGGCAGCGCCGTACGAAGAGCCGTCAGTCTTTTGGAGAATAATCTATCGAAAAGATCAAATAAACTCTTAAACTCCTCTCCGAGAATTTCCTCTCATACAAAAATGAATTTCCGGTCAGTGAATAAACAATGTAAGTGTGAAACTGTATGTTAAAAATTATATATTATAATATTGTAATGTAAATCCCCTAAACTCTAGATGTCGGAACATAAACCAAAAAAGTTATCTGGGGCCCAAAACAGAAAAAGACGTTTACAACGTGAAGAAAATACATCTAAAATCGGATCATTAAATAAATTCCTAACACCTACAGCAAAGAAGCAAAAGGACTGTTTGGAAGAAGCTAGCACTTCGAGCGCCAGTATCTCTACACCAACAGAATACAGAGAACATGAAGAACAGACATTGCAAGAATATGATAAAGTTGATCATGTCGAAACATCAACCAAGATTGATCTCTTCGAAACATCATCCCAAATTGACGATGAAGTAATTTCCAATTTTGAGAGCGACAAATCAATTTTTAATTTTAATGATCCTGCACCTGGCCCAAAGTTATGAACATGAAAATTAGAGACTGTTTAGTTGAAAATAATCCTTATCAAGTCAAAAAAGACTTTCCTAAAGATAATTCTGGTCGAAAGTTTTCAGAATTATACTATTATCGTTCTTTGCCAAACGGTGAAAAAATATGTAGAAGTTATTTAGTTTATTCTGAAACATTTAATTCAGTTTTTTGTTACTATTGTAAGTTATTTGGTGAAAGTAATTCGCAACTTACGAATAGAAACGGTTGTAACGATTGGAAACACTTGAGTCATATATTAAAAAGACATGAACTTAATAGTTCCGCTCATATAAAAAATGGATCAAAATATAGTGAATTGAAAATGTTGTTAAATCGGAAATGCACAATTGATGCAACTCAACAACGGCTATATGAAACGGAAAAAAAATATTGGCAATCTGTTTTCGAACGATTAATCTATATAGTACAATTTTTATCAAGACAGTGTTTAGCTTTTAGAGGTTCCTCTAAAAAACTTTTTGACAATAATAACGGTAACTTTTTAAAATTGGCTGAAACTATTGCTAAATTTGATTCAATAATGGCAGAACATTTGCGTCGCATCCAAACGTCAACGAAAAAAAATATTGCTCATTACTTAGGTAATCAAATTCAGAACGAAATCATTCACATTATTTCTGAAGCAATTAAACAAAAAATTTTTGAAATGGTCAAAGAATCGAAATATTATTCATTAATTCTCGATACCACCACGGACGTAAGTCACACCGAACAGCTAACTATTATTATTAGATTTGTTTATCATAATAAAGATACAAACATCGCAGAAATACGTGAGCATTTTTTGGGCTATCAATCTGTAATCGATACTACTGCTCAAGGATTATTTGAGTTTATTATAAATTATTTAAAATTAATAAATATTAACATTTCGGATTTACGCGGACAAGCATATGACAACGCTGCCAATATGCGAGGTAAACATAATGGTCTTCAACAAAAAATTATAGATGTAAATTCAAGAGCTTTTTTTATTCCGTGTTCTGCTCATTCTTTAAACTTGGTAGTTAATGATGCAGCCAAGATAACATTTGAAACGGTAAATTTCTTTGGAATAATACAGTCACTGTAAAATTTTTTTTCGGCATCCGTGAAACGTTGGGCAATATTAAAAAACAATATTACAAATTTGATTTTGAAACCGCTTTCTTCAACTAGGTGGGAAAGTCGAATTGAAGCAATAAAACCGCTTAAAAATAACTTTAAAGAAATATATCAGGCTCTTTCAGATATTTCAGAAGATGATACTAACGATATGGATTCAAGAGTTCAGGCTGACAACTTAATTTCAAAAATTTTTTCATTTCAATTTTTATGTTCTATTTACATTTGGCACGACATATTAAATCTCATAAATGTTGTCAGCAAAATGATGCAGAATCCTACATTTAACATCCAAATAGTTATACAAAATCTCGAATGTATTACAAATGATTTGAAGAGTCGCAGGACCGATCAAAGTTTCGAAAATATTATCACTTCTGCAACGAATATTGCAAACCAGATGGACATTCATCCTAGTTTTTCTGAAATTCCAAGGAGAAAAAAAAGATGTTTGAATACGAAGCAATAGATGAGCCAATAACTGATGCTAAACGATATTATAAAATTAATTTTTTTTTGCAATATTAGACACCACTATATCCTCAATTACAGAGAGATTCGTACTGTTGAAAGAACATGATAAAGATTTTAAACTTATTCATGACATAAGTAAATTAATAGAGTGGAATGATGAAGAGTTATTAAAACACTGCAAAGCTATGGAAATAAAACTTAGCAACAATAAAAATACTACAGATCGGGATATTGATGGTAACACTCTATTTGAAGAACTGAAATCTTTACAATGCTTTAGAAAATATAAGATGGATCCTCATGCTGTTTTGAATTATATATATGAAAATAAATTAAGTGACACCTTTTCAAATTTAACAATTGTACTGCGCATTTATTTAACTTTGCCTATTTCGGTAGCTTCCGGAGAAAGGAGTTTCTCCAAATTAAAAATTATTAAGAACTATTTACGTTCTACAATGAGTCAAGAACGGTTAACTGATTTATCAATCATATCTATTGAAAATGATATTCTAGATATATTAGATACTAGTGCTTTAATGAAAAACATTGTGGCGAGCAAAGCCCGAAGAATTAATATGTAAATAATTATATACTGTATAATAAGAGGATAAATATAATAAATTAGTATTGTCTTTACACGTTCTTTTTCTGTGGTTCTATGTACGTATTTGTTCTTAAATATAAAAATAAACATTTTTTAAACTGAAATCAATTATTATAATAGGGGTACCGGTTAATTCGTGCGGTTTTTTTCGAAAATTGAAGCTTTATTGTGAAAAAATGCTAACCAATTTAATATTCGAAGTATTGTCCATCGCTAGCTATAACTTTTTCCCATCTTTCTGGCAATTCACGAATACCCTTTCTCAAAAATTCGGCCGGCTTCTCCGCTATCCACGAATCGATCCAATTTTTGACTTCTTCATAATTGGAGAAGTGCTGGTCAACCAGGCCATGTTGCATTGATCGGAAGAGATAGTAATCGGATGGCGCAAGGTCCGGACTATACGGCGGGTGGGGTAGGACATCCCATTTGAGCGTTTCAAGGTAGGTTTTGACGACCTTTGCAACATGTGGCCGAGCATTGTCATGTTGCAAAATTACCTTGCCGTGCCTTTGTTTATATTCCGGCCGTTTTTCGCGCAGTGCTCGGCTCAAACGCATCAATTGTCGTCGGTAGACTTCCCCTGTGATCGTTTCATTCGGTTGCAACAGCTCATATTAGATCACACCCAGCTGGTCCCACCAAATAGACAACATAACCTTCAGGCCATGAATACTCTGAACGGCCGTCGATGATGATGCATGGCCGGGGTATCCATACGTTGCTCGACGTTTTGGATTATCGTAATGGACCCACTTTTCATCGCCAGTGACAATTCGATGCAAAAAACTTTTTCTTTTGTGCCGTTGAAGCAGTTGTTCACTACTGAAAAATCGGCGTTCGACGTCTCTTGGCTTCAATCATGCGGCACCCAATGGCCTACCTTCCGGATCATTCCCATTGCTTTTAGACGATCGGAAACGGTTTGTTGAGCGACGCCAAGTGATTTTGCAAGTTCTTCTTGCGTTTGGGATGGATCTTGGTCGAGCAATGTCTCCAATTCGTGATCTTCAAACTTTTTTGGCTGTCCGGGCCGTTCATCGTCCTCCAAGTCAAAATTGCCACTTTTAAACCGTGCATACCACTTCTGGCACGTACGCTCAGCTAGAGCATGCACACCATACACTTCCACCAAAATACGATGACTTTCGGCAGCCTTTTTCTTCATATTAAAGTAATGAAGAAGTACTCCCCGCAAAAACACTTTATTCGGAACGAAATTCGACATTTTCAGAGTAAAAACAGGATTGTTGTTTACGCTTCAGCTAAATGACACATACTGAGTCTGAAACTATATGAAAGTAGCTTTCCAACTCATATTTGTAAAGGTGAATCACTGGAATAAAAGTCAAGTTACGCCATGTGTTAGAAAACCGCACGAATTAACCGGTACACCTATTAATTATTCTGTTGTAATTCACAAATCTTATATCATAGACGAGGCAAGGCCGTATTAAGGAGCTAAGTCGTGCCCGTAGCAGAAGCGTTAAACTACGGATTTTATGCAGAATAAAAATCTCCTAAGTTAAAGAAAAATTGAATAATTTGTATATCTCTTTTTTAATTATTTCTTTATTTATTTTTTGATAAGATGATAATTATGTAAAAATATTCATAAATTCTATTTTAGTAATGTCTTATTCACATTCTTCATTCATTTTGTTCACATGACACAAATAAGTTGATATATCAAATATTGGGGATACCCTATACAAAACCATTTGTGTTATGAGTAGACTACGAACCTTTATTCAAAATAGCAATTTTCTACGTCAACTGTATGAAACGAAAATAAACTAGAGGGGGGTTGTTGCTCGCTCGCTTCGCGAGCTTCGCAGGTGGGGGTGTTGTAGCTCGCTTTACGAGCTCGCGAGAGGGTTAGTGGTACGGATGTTATTTGGTGTGTGACTCTCCACGAGCCACACAAAGAACTTCCCGAATCGTTAGTTGCAGTATATTAGTATCATTATTTTCTACTTTCTACTTTCATGTGCGCGCATCCGGAATATTTTTCGATTATTGTAAGCGGTTACATTAGCAGTAGTTGCATAATTGAAAAAAAAAAATTTTTTAAATTTAAAAAAAAAAAATTTGTTTTTTAGACTAAAAAAAAATTTTTTTTTTAAATATGTCTAAATATATATATATATATATATATATATATATATATATATATATATATATATATATAGTTACGTTTGCTTCTTCGGTGGATACGCCTCTTGTATAAATTGCAATGTTGAACCAACTCCTTTCGAAAAAAACTAAAAAACTACTTGACCAAAATAGACCAAAATCTAATCAGTTCTAAGTTACAGCGGGGCACATCGATTGCATCATTCATCATTCTGATCGCGTTTTTACTTTTTCGGAAAACGTTAACGAAAAATTTGATACCATAGAAACGGACATACGCACACACACACACACACACACACACACACACACATACCGACATTTTGATAAAAATAGTCTCAAACGACTCCAATGACCATGAAACGTGGAGATCTGCTAAAAAATCGATTTTCGATTGTCGGGGTAATTACAGTAACTTCCCTATAAATCGGGAAGTTAAATATAAAGTGTGTGCCCTTTTATAGTAATTTTATTACATCAAAAATACTAAATACAAAACTCTAAAATAGTGCTTTCAAATTCTTCTATAATGTTTTGATAGTTTTGTATTTAATTTGCAGTCTAGTTGTGAAAAAAAAATTGTCAACGTGTATACAGTTATTTAATACAAAAGTTGAATTTACAGTTATAACAATTCGTTGCCAGCAGGTCTGTAGTGAAAATAATAATAATGTAAATCATCCTTTAATACTGGAAACAGGGGAAACGCGCTTGGTATTAGTTTACATAGCCGGTAGATGGCTACGAGTCTCGCAAGTAAGTACCTGGCCGTTACCAGTGATGCCAGAATCGTGGGTCGTGGGTATTTTCTCCTCCGCCGCTTTAGCTGGCTCTTCCCCCACTCTTACTTCTACTGCGCACGCGCTACACACGAACGTATGTCTAGTCTGCCCGTGTGAGTGCCTGTTCGATTGCACGCGCGCTACACACACCAGCGTACCTCTACTATGTCCGTGTGCGCTGCTTGTGCGCTTGCGCCAGCCACAATCTATTTTTAGCACTTTCCGTGTTGTATTGCTTTACGGAAACGAAACTGAAAATCGACCGTCGATCCGTCGAGCGTATGAATCGCAATCTGGAGCTAGCATTCGAGTCCCCGTGCAGCGATTTTTATTTTTATTTTTTATTACTTATTTAATTACATTTTTTAACCTTCCATATTATTAAAAATGTAAAAACTATGTTAAAAATATGTATTCATTTTACATAGAAACGTTTTACTACTGTAACAATTGCATTAATAAAAATCGGAATATGAGAACCGATCGATAGTATTTATTTGGACTGATCGGAGAATACGAAAATGCAGAAAGTATTTTTTAGTTTATGAAACAGTTTTTTGATTTATTAGTTGTAAAATAAATAATGAAATAAATTGTATAATATAAATTCATTTTACGTTTATCATTTACGCTTTCCATTTATGTTTTTTTGTTTGTTCTTTTTAGACATGTCCATTGAGTAGGTATCTAATTTTTTGAGTCATCGAAATCGATTGACATACATACGGTTAAGAATAGTGAAAATCGTAGTTTTCCACGACTTTTGATCAGTTTCTGCTTAAAATCCACAGAATCGTACATCATTCGATGCGTGTGGTTTTTTCCTGCATCAACCAATTTCGATTTTCAGCATGGTATAACCAACACATATATTTCCAATTTTGATTGAGGGCTCAAAAAAAAAAGTTTTAAAATTGCTTTCCTTATTTCTTCATGCAACCTTCTAAATTGTAATTTTTGGAAAATCTTTTTTGCACATCATTTAGTAAACCAATGCTTCTAATTGCTTACAAAACATCACGTCGCTTGGTACAATTGTAACAGAGTTATTTTGTTAAAGGGCCTTCTGTTTATTCTTTTAAAGGGCCTACGAATACTCATGGGAGTTACTGTATTCATCCCGCGGTTTTCTACACGTTGGCGTAGAACACAGCATTTACGTTAGGAAACAAACGAATCGGTTGCGTATTAAGGATGCGCGTAAACACTATCCCGCGCGATCTCGGGACAACAGCGACGAGAGCGAATGAAGTGTTTACGTTGGGGGGAAGCGTTTACGTTTGGTGGAAGCGTTTACGTTTGGTGAAAGCATTTTGATATAGTGAACTAATTTAGTAAATAATGTTCGTGATATTTAGTGTGTGCGTAGTTTATTAGTGGTTTTTGGGTTTTTTACAGTGGCGGGTCAAAGATCGGCGGCTACTGAGACGATGGAAAATGTGCCCACCAAAAGATTTAAAAGGTTTCAGCGTCATTAGTATGACGCTGATGATTCTTTAAAGGTCTGGTTACAAGAAGTTTCTTCGGACGTATCCAAATGTTTCTGTAAAGCCTGCAACAAAGTCATCGTTTGCGGGCTTTCACAAATACAGATACATTCGTCCTCGCAGGCTCACATCAAAAATATGAAGCAATTGCTTCATAAAAATGATACTCAAGATAGTTCTGTCAATCTTGAGGAGCCTGCAGCTGAATGTAACCAACCTGAAGAGGTAGGCAGCTCTTCATTAGGCGAGAAAATTAAAATCGCCGAAGTTAGGTATGCGGCTTTCTTCGCCGAACATAATGTTCCAATTTCGGTAGCTCCCAATCTCCTCGCCCTTATGCAAGATATAGGCAATGAGCCTCAAGTTTTGCAGGGCATGAAAGTAGGCCGCACGAAGTGCAGCAAAATTATATCCAATGTGTTGTGCGGTCGTGAAACGCAACGCATTGTCGACGACGCACGACATTGTAAATTTTCGATACATACGGATGAGACCTCTGACTTAACAAACGACAAGTGGTTAACATTTGCGATTCGATATGTTGATCCACGTCGTTTGGCTGTAACGACAGAATTATTGCAATTAATTCATCTGGATGCTAGCGACTGTTCAGCAGGGAAGATTTTCGCCGCCTTCGAAAATCAAATGCTGAAAATGCAGATTCCCATAAATAATATCGCAGCCCTTAGTTGCGATAATGCTGCTGTTATGACTGGTAGATTTTCTTCATTCAAGACGAAGTTGCTTGAAAAGAATCCCAAAATAATTACATTGCCGTGCGTGTGTCATTCCCTAGCATTGGCGGCCAGTGCTGCTTGTGCTATGATTCCACAAGAATGCGACCAATTACTTCGAGGCGTCGCTTCTTTTATAAATAGCAGCCCCAAACGGGTTGCTATTTTTCGCCAATTTCAGGAGTGTTATAACCACTCTCCTTTAAAAATTTTAAAGTTGTCGGACACGCGGTGGCTTGCCAGGCATCGATGTGTGCAACGATTTTTTGATCTTTGGGATGATTTAATCCCATTTTTTGATGAGCAAGCCTTTTCAGAAAAATCAGAAATGGCTAAGAAGTTTTCTTCTCTTCTTAGATCATCTGAAATTAAGGGATATTTTCACTTTTTGGAAGATTCCCTTAATATTCTGAATGGGTATAATGCCTTCTTCCAAGGTAGAAATACATTAGTGCAGGAATTGCAGCCCTTTTCGGCAAGGCTGCTTAGACTTTTCTTAAGCAGGTTTTTGAAACCTGCTCTTCTTAAACATTTTCAGTTAATTAGATTAGTTAATTTTTCCCTCCCAATGAACCAAGTTCCACTAAACCAAGTGGATCTTGGTTCCCAATGCGAGGAGTATTTGGAAGAGGCAATTGCTCAGGGGATGTCGGAAGTTGAGGTGCACTCCATCCGGAAAAATTGTTTAGGGTTTTACGTTACCCTAAGCAATGAAATCAGAGATCGTCTTCCTCATGACGATGTTTTCTAAAAACAATTAGCGGTATTCAAACCGTGTAATTCTCTTTTTAATGGCAAGAGATATTCTACTCTTCGAAATCTCCAAGCTGTTGCTAATAAATTGGGAAATTTTAATTGTTTTGAATTACAAAAAGAGTGGGACTTTTTGTATTATGGCACTTCGCGGTCGCAGAGGGACCAATGGGCGAAGTTGTCTTTCGACGATATGTAGGTAGATATTGGCAAATTAGAAACCCCTCAAAAAGTTCTTCAATTTCCAATCCTTTCTTCTCTCGTAAATATTGTTCGATGTCTACCTCACTCGAATGCCGAGGCCGAAAGGGTGTTTTCGCTGCTTCCCGACATCAAGTCTAAAAAACGGAATAAAATAGGCACTTGCCTATTAAATTCCATGTGTGTGGTGCGCACATCCCTCAAAGCTAGACAGGAGTCTAGTCGCACCATGTCTGTCGACGAAAGACATTTAAATCTGATGTCGGGAGAGCATTTATATACAAGTTCGTCACGTTCACAAAGTTTTCGCCAGTTAACTTTGCACGCGTGTACGAACTTGTAAAATTGTTTATAGATTCTGCCTTGCTGGGTACATTTTCCATTAACAGCCACATAGTTATATATTTTTTGCGTTATTGACGGTTTGTTTGTTTATTATGAGTTTATTTTATTTATATAGTGATTAAATAGTTATTTTATTTATACAGTGATTTAATAGTGATTTTACGTATACAGTGATTTAATAGTTATTTTATTTATATAGTGATTTAACAGTTATTTTATTTATATAGTGATTGATTAGTTATTTTATTTTTATAGTGATTGAATAGTTATTTCATTTATACAGTGATTTAATAGTGATTTCACATATACAGTGATTTAATAGTTATTTTATTTATACAGTGATTTAACAGTTATTTTATTTGTGTAGTGATTGAATAGTTATTTTATTTATACAGTGATTTAATAGTGATTTTACGTATACAGTGATTTAATAGTGATTGTTAGAGTCCAGGAAAGCAAAACACTCATTCACAAAACTAGTCACTTCTTTATTTCCCTATGGGGCTTCGTCTATACATTAAGTGAAAATAACAACCGTGAGTTAAACAAGAAAATGTATATGAATTAACAATAAACCACTCTCGTAGTAGAGCTTGTATTTATTGCTCAGATATTTCCCGAATAGTCGCGGGAAGCCGTAGATACTTCTAATTCACGTACCGGTCAGTAGACGCGCGATAGATGAATTAGAACCGAGATTTGATAGCGATGAGTCGAAAGAGACATTCGATAACGAACTGCACGTTGGATCAGTTGACGGACAACCGTCACCGTTGATTGTTATGATCGATGGATCGAACGTGTGATCCACCAATCAGACCCCGGCTCCGCGGGCGACAATCGGTCTGTATTGATCTCGACGGTGATAGCCAATGAGTCCGCGAGCTGATTCTCGATCGTCAGCTCTCGCAGTTACGCGGAGTTACCCAATAGAGTGTTACCACTCGCTATCGATACGCGATCGCCGCTGATCCATTCAGCCAATCCCAAACAGTGATTTTATTTATATATTATGTCGATCAGAAAGATAAGTATATATTAATACCTATATTGTACCGCCCAATAATGCAATTAGAATTACAATTTTCATTACGTTTAATTCTTCTTTAAATATAGGAACGAAGAACATTCAAAATCGCACGTGTGCTACCTGCAGGGGAATTTTCTAGCAACGCGCACCAACGACGAAGAGCCTAATAGATAATTTATAAAAAAAGATAAGTTTGCGGTAATATTAATATTTTATTCTGTACTTTGGAATCAAAAATTTACTAATGCGTTTATATTCTTATCTTATTTATAGAAAAGCAGAAAGCTGTTTCAAATCGCACGTGTACTAACTGCAGGGGAATGTGCTTCGCGCCGCGCCGGGAATCGATTGCGCGCTATCTCGATATTTCGACTCAGGCGCTCGAAACATCGGTTTCGATTTCAACGTGAAATTCGGAGGAACGCGTAGAGCAGTTGAACAGACAGCGCACACGGACGTAGTAGAGGTACGCTGGTGCGTGTAGCGCGCGTGCAATCGAAGAGGCACTCACACACGGGCAGAGTAGAGGTACGTTCGTGTGTAGCGCGTGCGCAATAGAAGCAACGTGGTGACGACGGTGCGTCGGAGTGGGGGGCCCAGCCGGCCGAGCCGCCGGAGGGGCAAGTTCCACGGTTCCTCGATTCTGGCATCACTGGCCGTTACGTTTTTTCTCATCGCAAATTCCGTGATGCAAAAAAAAAAGAAGGTCGTTAATACTGCTGCGAATGGAGGGGCGCCACATTTCTCCTTGCACACGGGTGCCTCTTACCCACACGGCGGCCCTGTGTGTAACGTATTTAGTATTTATTTAAGTATTTAAGTACCTTTACTTCATATTAGGGGACACAGAAGGAAATGATTAAATGAAGAAAAAAATGACATAATCACAAAAACACATGTTTCATTTTAAATCGTAAAATGGATCTTTGACGGCTACCGCATCACGAAATGGACGGTCTTTTCGAGGAAACGATTGGATCTTTTGGTCGGCAACTATGTCGCGTACAGAGGCGGCGTGTCGCCATCGCGTTTCCTCGAAATATAGTTAAAGGGATTAAATTAAACAAAAAATGGACGCGCATTCCTTGTTTTTCACATTACCTGCAACTAGTGATACAGTGCACCTTAAAAAAATTGCCATAATATGATGATATCCGCAAGGAATGCCGTCAAAAATTTTTCGAGACCCAAACATTGTTACTACCAAATTCAATATCCATTATTGAGGATGGTAGCAGGAAATTACCTTGCCATTCCCACGACGCAATGTACAAGCGAACGCTTATTTTCGTCAGCTGGGAACATAGTGACACCAAATCGGACCCGATTGTTATATTCAAATATTGAAGAAATTTGTTTCCTTCATTACAATTTAAAATAAAAAACATGTTTTTGTGATTATGTAATTTTTTTCTTTATTTAATCATTTCCTTCTGTGTCCCCTAATATGAAGTAAAGGTACTTAAATACATAAATAAATACTAAATACGTTACACGTGTTCTCGCTTGTACAAAATTTTTATAATTACCAAACATTTGTTAACAATTTTATTGTTTTATCAGAATAGTATACTTTTAATTCAATTATATTTAATTAGTAATTGTGTTACTCTTTCTTGGATACCCGGAGAAATATCGAGGTTAGGATGATTGAGTCAACACTGGGAATTTTGGGTTGGATTCTTGCATGCAATGTGAAATAGCAGGATGAAAGTGAAGCGTGAGTGCATTAAGAGATGAATGCTAGAGGTGTGAATGGATTTGAGATGGGACGAATGGACTGTATGTGTGAAATGGAAGAAGAAGTACCAGATCTGCTATAAATTAATTATATTTTGTCACTAAACAATGTCAACTGCGAGTGTAAAACAATTTTACTTTGAATAAACGATATGAAAAGAAAAGTGATAATCGCGAAGGTTCAATCAGCTGATTTGAAAGCGGAATGTCTAACCGTCGATCAACTCTTTCCTTTTATTGGCTCGATCCTTCTGGAAAATTCGTTTTGCGCCAGTTGTTCCGGTTTTGCGTTCGAGAAGTTTCCAGAAGGATCGAGAACGGTTTCGACCAATTGCGGGCTCGATCGGCTGCCCGCGTTAGCCTTGTAGCCATGCGCCCCATGTGGTATCGCTGGTGAGGCATTATGGCGGTCGGACGCGCCAGTCTCAAACAGTAATGCATAATTTGATTATGTGGATTACATTTTTTTTTGTCGAACTGGGTAAAATAATTATCTCTATTCTTTACATACAATATATATTAATATGATTACGCTACTTGCATTTAATTTATATTTTCTTTAATACATATATATAATTTAAGTATAAAATATATATGCGTGAATGTTCGTAATAATATGTAGCACTTGTGGGATTCATCGTATGTCGTATGTATACATAGATTGTATACCTATATTGATATACATATAATGTAACTGTGTAGTTCGACCGTTTGCTGTCTCTTTTTCTTGACACCCGCTCTCCCTCTTCAGATCTCGGCACTCGTCGGTACGAATCGTAATACGAACTTCGTGTCGATTCGTGTGTAGTCGGAAGTTTCCGGGTCCCGAAGAGACATAGGCAGCCGGATACTTTCGGGACCCGAAACGTATCTCATTTTCGGGAACCCGACTATTCTCAACCGAAAATTCCCAACCCGACCCGAACCCGAGATCTCGGGTTCTCGCACAAGCCTGGTCGGGATGCCCTGGCGCGTTTCGCTGTTTTCGACTCCATTCGGTTCTGTACACGAGTTATTGTTAAAAATTTACAATTTTATTTTTACAAAGTTAGCGTCGGGTTTCCCGAGATTTCGGGTTCTCGCACAAGCCTGATCCCGACAAACACACATCGAACAAACGATCGGTCCGCCTGCCCCGCGCATCCTTCCTCTACACGGTGCGTGGCCGAGCGCGACCGCTATGAATTAAAATGTTTGTTGCCGAGGACATAAAAACAATGCAAGTCAAATCGAGAACATTCGATGAGAAGCAAGAAAAAAACCCTCACGTGTTTTCCTTAGCGACAGCGCGAGTCGTCGTGACTAGATACAAATCGATCATCAAGGCGAGCGCATCGATAACGAGAATTTGTACGTCCGCGAGAGATATAATTAAACGTGCGTAAATTGTTAAGCATTTCGTTTTTCACATTCCTCCTCCCGGTGTTCACCTGAAGAGAAAATGGTGTGCGACATGAACTTCGAAGATGTCTCACAAGTGCAACAAGAAGTGGAAGTACCATGCGCCACGCAGGCAGAAAATGTCTTCAACGAAGAGGAGTATTTTGTCGTGGAAAGAGGAACGACGATCGAGCCACATGAAGAATCGTGCCTTTCGGACGAGTTGAGCATAGTTGACATGCGCTACGTCTTTGAACAGATAAAGGAGGCAAGCTCCCATGGGGAAAAGTACAGATGTACGTCTAACAACATGGAGATAGAAAAGATGATGAGAGCGGGCTTGAAGACAATACTGGTTCTGAAATGATCGATGTGCGATTATAAGGCTCAAGTCCGTAGCGAACGTCACGATCCTAAAGCTATGGACATCAACCGAAGTGCAGTCGCCGGAACACTAACCACCGGAGGCGGATATGCACAAATAGAAGAATTTTTGTCAGCCATGAACATTCCCGTGATATGCAAGCAAACGTACCAGAAATATCAGACGAGGTCGGCAATAAATTAATCGCTGCTGCGGAGAAGGAAATGGTAGCAGCGGCCGAAGAGGAAAAGAAGCTAGCGATTGCAAGAAACGATATGAAAAACGGAATTCTATATATTCCTGTCGTGGCTGACGGAAGCTGGATGAAGAGGTCGTACCGCACAGGAAAATATGACTCCATATCTGGTGTCGGCGTGGTAATGGGTTGTCACACGAAGATAGTTTTATTCCTGGGAGTGAGAAATAAGGAGTGCATCATTTGTCGTAACGCGGCGAAGAAGGATGAAGAACCGCGGAATCACGAATGTTTTAAGAATTGGAGCGAAACCGACACGTCCAGCAAAATGGAGAGCGACGCCATCGCAGAAGGCTTCAAGACCAGTATCGAAGAACGAGGATTGATGTATTCGATGGTAATTGCTGACGGCGATAGCAGCGTTTACAAAAAAATTTTGGACTGTGTTCCTGTGATCCATGATCACATCCTGAGACTGTGATCCATACAAGACGGTGATTCGCGTGAAAAAGATAGAATGCACGATCATTTACTGCGCAACTTCAGCAAAAAAATGAGAGATGTTGCAATGAAAACTCGGACCGGCTACTACAGCCGAGCCGTAGAATCAAATATTGCGCGAATGTAGACAGGAATTATGAAAGCTGCAGAACGCAGAGCAAATGAGAATTTTCTGTCAGCAGAGAAGATAAGGAATTTATATGAGGATATAAGGAATACACCAAGCCATGTGTTTCGAGAGCACAAACAGTGCGCGAACATAGAATACTTCTGCGATGGGACTAGGAAGGAAAATGAAGAAAAAATTGTTGACGAATTATCGCGGATAGGAGTGTATCAAGAGATACAGGAGATCATAGCACGCCTGTTGGCGAATGCAGAGAGTCTCATCTACCAATGCAACAACAACCCGGTGGAGAGCTTCAATAACGTCATCGCAAAGTACATTGGCGGAAAAAGAATAAATTTTGGCCTAAGGCGACCATACACTGCAAGATGCAATGCTGCGGTAATTCAATACAACACGAAGAAAGTGGTGTCTCGTTTACGGAGAGAGTATAAAAACGAGTCGCCAAAAGTTTTACAAAAGATGGAACAACAACGCAAAATGGCAGCCTTGACAAAAACCGAAAAGTATAGACTGACTACGGACCAAATGCACAGAGGCCTTTGGAAATTGTTTCCTTTTATTGGCAACGTCCTACTCTTAAATTATACAGGAAATATTAATTATCGATACTATTCATTTTTCTGGTCCAAAATTTGCCTATCTCATGCCTTACATTAAAAATTTACGCATCTAACTTAACACTAAATTTTACCTTTTAATTTGCTTATTTCTACGTCTCTTTATCGCGTATGTCGCTAAAAGTTCGTAAAATATACCTAATTTTGCCTAAATCTAATATTCGTTGCTATATGGGTTACGCCTATGTAGCGCGTATGCCGCCGAATGCTTAGAAGTCGCGTCGCTTTTCCAAGAAAAACCTAACGGGACTTCGCTACTGTCCATTTTAAATTGAATAATTGATTCAAATTTCCTGGAACCTATTAAAATTCGTTCTACTATCGCTCGTATTCTTTCGAATATTCAGAATTTTTATCGGAACATTCTTTTAGACTATTTTTCAATCCCTTAGTAACCTTTGTTTTTTACAATTTTTTGTTTCCTAAAAAGGTTCGGACCCTTATCCGTATTCTGTTTATGTAAAAAGTCCAGAAACTTTTGGTACTCCTCTTATTGGTTGACTCAGTTTTTTAGGGTTAAAACACCCAGCCTCTGGTATACTTATGTAGAATTTCCCTATTTTATACTTATTTCAGTGGCGATCGAGTTAGCTAATCGATCTACGCGGGCGGGCAGCAATAAAGGAATCGACTCTTACGATCACTAAGTTTAATAAAATAATAAAAAAAAGGTGGAACAAAGATTTAGTATAACTTTACAAGACGACTTTACATAAAGACTTTCCACGACGACGACCGGCGAGAGACTCCCCGTTCTCGCTTCTTCCACGCCTTTTTCAACGGTCTTCGCCTGAAACAAATTCAGCTGTTCATCTGTGTTTCGTGGAACGCGCGTTCCGTTTGCTTTCGGCGGGACGCGCGTTTCGCCTGTTTCTCGCGGGAATTTAGACCTCCCACACTTATTTAACCTATTATTCCTTGGATGCTTTATTTTCTATATTTTGATGTATTTTCTAATGGAATTTCTGTGCCGTAATTTACTAGTTAAATCCCCTTGAAAACGTATGGAGAAACGTCCAGTTACTTATGGGCCAGACTAATACCTATAGATTTGGTTCCTTTATTTGCTATTCGCCCGCCAAGTGCGTAGGTATTGAGGGGTCACCGAGATAGTAACGAATTTACAATTTCTCAGTTTCTCAATCTTTCGATTTTTCTACACTATGTCTAGTTCTAATTCTTAGATTACCCCGCGTGGCTTCCCTAATTAATGCTCTGAATTTAGTCTGTTTACTTACGGAACCAAAGTTTCGTTTACTTTCCTTCGGATCCTTAAATTATTTCCAAGTATTCCAGCTTGGTTCCTTTTAACTTAATACGCCCTTACATCGATTATCCTCAGAAGTAGCTTTTAAACCCGATTTCGTAGTTCCGACGTAGTCCGGTTATTTTTGGTACTTGAATTTTCCACCAAAATTTTCTAAAACCGAAAGTTCTTCTGGGTTTTCCAACACGGCTTTCTTTAACTTATTTCACCCGCGTAGTAATTGTTCTCGAAAATTCCGTTTTGTCTCGATTTCGCTGATTCAAAATTGTCCAGTTCCTTTCGGCACTAGGTTTTTCGATAAAATTTCACTAATTCGGAAAATTGTTCTGCGTCTTCTAATCACGTTTTCATTGGTTACTTTCTCTCGTTACTCAATTGTTCACCGAAGTACCGATTACGCCCGTATTCACTATTTCACGATTGTCCGGTTACTTTCGGTACGAGGGTTTTCGAATTCCTTTACGTTTGACTATCTCGCAAGGTTTTTCCGCGTATTATACGATATTGTATCCGACTTATTCCCCTCGTAAACTGATTCTTCTCGAAGGTAAAGTTCGGTCGCGATTTAGCCTTTTGACTAGTACTAGACGAATATCCATTTATGTTTCCTAGAAAACACCCCGGTATCGCGGCACTTTTCACGTTATTTCACTATTTGTGTTGTGACGTGGCAAGTTTGCCGACGTCGCCCCGAACCTCTTACGAAGGGCCGGGTCACCTCAAGCAGTGCCGAAAAGCGAGAAAGGGCCGTTGCGATCACTCTCCCTGGGAATTCGTAGTACCAGAGGAAGATGACTAACGCGTTTCAATTGTCGCGCCGCCTAAGCGCGACAATAATTGCAGGATCGAAACCGGTCTCCGACAAGGAGCCCGGTACCTATTTCCGACCGCTAATTAGCGAAATCATCTCGAGACGAGACGCCGGACAACCTATCGTGGACCTGCCGCTGTACCGAATGAGCCAGGATTGGACCGAGCCCGGGCCAGCTAACCCAATCTGCGAACCGAGTAGAACTCCGACTCAGCCTCGTCGACGCCTCAACCGGAGTTTATCGCAGCAGAACTACCGGAGTGGCTCGGAACAACCTCAAAGCGGCACGCGCAACGAGAAATAACGTCGTCGCCGGCAATTTACAAATTCCCGAAGACCAGGGGGGCGAACGAAATGAATCCGTCCCTGCCGTGAGAAGCACCGCGATAGGTCTGAGTGTCGCACCGGCGGAAATAGGCTAGGGAATAGGGGGACGCCTCCCTTCCGCGTTCCCGAGCCCACGAAAAGTAGGTCACTGTGTCGCAGGGCGTTGAATGAAAAAGTCGAGTTTGACGTAATTAAGAGTATTAAAATCTGTGCGCGCCGAGAGGAAGGACGAAAGATCCAACACTGCTTGGTAAGTGCCGGTCAGGCTTTGCAATAAAAGGGTATAGCCGGATAAGATAGTCAAAAATGTCCTTGAACCGAATTCTATCGACGATGTGTCATTCGATAGGGCACCAAGAAAAAACATACTGTGCAAAGTTTCAACCCTGTATCTCGATCGGGAGGGTAGTTATGGAGTAAAATCGAAAAATCAGTTTTTGGCCTTTTTGACCTAGTTAATGATGTTCAGAAATTCTGAGAAAAATCTGACACATGTCAAGAACCCAAATATATACTATGCAATTGGTTTCAGATTTTTAAATTGAAAATTCTGCTTGTAAAAAATCAAAAACCTCAAAAAAATCGAAAAAATGCAGATTTCACATGGAAGTTCTAGAGTGACAACTTTTATATTTTTACAGTAGCGATATATTGTTATTGGTATGGTTCACGAATTTTTTCAGATTTTTTGGTCTACTGCGCCATTGTTAAAAAAAATAAAAACCGATTTTTTCGACGTTTTTTCCGCGAAGAACTAAGTTAACCTTAAAATTATAACTTTTTATTTATTTTTTAAGTCTATCAGGCTCTGATAAACCTTGAACATTTCTCAAAAATAATTAAACAATGAAATCGGCTTGATTAGTATTTTTACTGTGTCAGTGTATTACATCTGAAAATATTAACCACATTCCCAACAGCTCGGTTGGCTCAGCGCGTTGAGCGTTCGACTGTTGTCCTGCTTATACTAGGTTCACGCCCGCCATACGTATGATTTTTTTTTTACTTAATCAATTCTTTTTTTATGTCTAACTGTATAATAATCAATGGTATTTTTGTAGATTTCTTTTAGAAGCAATATCTGCCGCGAATAACTTCCTCGAGATTCCCAAGGTGGGAAGACGTAACGTGCCCCGATCGCATCTCCGTGCCGCGTTCTTTGACACAGTCATTCCGTAAACTGTGTATTTCATCGGAACTCGGCAGTATCCGTGTCGATCCTTCGGCTTGTATTACTCGCGACATCTTGTAACTGCCGAGTTCGACGCGAAAGAGAGAGAAAGAGAGCGACCTAGCGCGAACGGCCGTCTACCTGCTGTTAATAATTGTCATCGCGCCGGCTTACAACTGTTGCCGGCTCCTGCCGGCAACTCGACGTATTCACTGAATAAATCACAGTTTTGCCAAACCTAACGTGCTTTATTTCCCCGAGAGAAACATTCCCGTCGCGGGGAACGCTCCGACCATTCCTCGCGTAATATCCTGGCCCTTTTTCTGAGCTTTTCAGGTTATCGTAGGACTCGCAGATTCTGCCGCTTAACGGTTGCAATCTAGTGGCACGAGCTCGTGCCTGGCGCCCGAAAACTTCGTCATTTTCGAAAGTTTCGCGAAACATTTGGAAAGCGACTCGAAGCTGCGGGGACTATTTGTCGCGGGCGGACCACGCGTCGCGCGGCCGACCCTGGCCCGGCTAAAACGCGTATCAAAGACCCGTAGTCGTTCTATTTTCCGATCGGGGAAAAGGACGACGTGACAGCGTCCACTTAGAATAGTAATTTTATCTGTTACCATGTGGTGGATGAGTCCTGGTTTGTAAGCCTTCCGGCTTTCCTTCCTCCCTCGGGAGTTTGCCTTTATCACTTTCACACCCTATCTCTATTTTTTAGTTTCAACTCTTAATATTCACTAAATTTATACTACTCTAATCCTAAGTAACAACACTGTTACTACTATTAAACTAGTAACTAAACTATAAAAAGAAAAAAGTTCTTAAACTGTACTGTACAAAAACTAATTATAGTTGTCGATGCTAATCCATCAGCTGGTGATCACTTGGTTTAACTAAATCTATTATTTAGTAATCCTTGTTACTCCGCTAATAAGATCTTCACTGTTCGAATACTATAACCGCTCTGTCGTGACTTTGCTATTCGCGCTCCTCCTATCCCTGATATTCAAGGGAGGTCGTACTAATAACCGCCTTTTTTTCTTTTTTTCCCCTGTTCCGACTTTGCTTGCGTTATTACATTGTCTTTTGCTAGGTTATCTATCTATTTCATGAACGTGTTTCGTCGTTTCTCGCTGTGTGTGTGTATACCCCTGACGGCTTGCCTTATTCTGTAAACAACTTGAGTTTGACCGTTTACTGTGTACTAGGGCTGTAACTCTTCCGAAGCTTCGAAGTCTTCGAAAGAACGAAGGGAGCTTCGAAGTTTCGAAGTTTCGTAGTCTTCGAAGTCTTCGAAATTTCGCAATCTTGTACCGTGTCACGATTTTTGATATATAAAAATATTAACTGTCACTCAGTGTCTGAGACCCCACATTAACTTAAGAAGGTTAAAATATTCTACAGAAATTGAAGTAAATGTCAGTATATTTTTCGGGTTTTTCCATGCAATAAATATATTCCGTCGCGTCGTAGAACCGGTAAAATCTTCCGTGCGAAGAAACAAGCGCAAATCTGAATTTAGGTAGATAACCTCTCCACCGATGACGTATCTACCGTGGCCGTCATAATAATTTACTACGGAGAGAGGTTCGAAATTAGAAACTTTGATTCTCCATCGCCTTCGTATTTCCAGAAAGCGAACCTTTGAAATTTCGACGTTTCGAAGCTTCGAAGGTTCTGCAATCGAAGCTTCGACATTCTCGACTATTGTCGAGGGCGACGTTAGACCTTCCTACATATTCTAAAGTTCTCTTGTTGTTTTGTGCGTGAATTTGGACTGTTGCGTATTTTTGCTATATTTCTCTAGTCCCGATATGTTGTTTTGGCACACTTGTACTGGTCTTTCCATCTCTACTTTCCGTGTACTCGCGTACTAGCTGATGTGGTTTACCGTCGTACCAGTGATTATTCTGAGCCTTCTGCTATTAACACGTCGTTTACTTTCTCATCTTCAGCCCTCTCGACTACAGTTACAGTTTACATTTCTATAAGGATTATCGCCTCTACCGCATTTATCCGCTTTATTTTATATCTAGTGTTTCATTTATTTCGTTACTAATTCCTTTCTTTTCTTTTCTTTACAGATTAGATGTTGCTGTAAAATACTTTCGCCTAGAGTTAACAAAGGGCAGAGTAACTCGGTTTCTTTTTCTTCTTCTCGCGAGTTTAGATTTGAAAGAAGTAGCTAGTTTGTCTGATTTGTCTGATACGGAATCTACTGAGACTGCTGATTCTAATGTACGTATTTTCTTTTTCTTATATATTCTTCTTTATCTCTAATCCTATTTCTCTTTATGAATTTTAGGTGATTCTATTTAACAATTAAAATCAAAATTGAAAAGTAAAAACCAAGTAAATTAATATTTTCATTCGAGGTCTAAAGCTTCCATTTCTCATATTTTCACAATCTACCATTTCGTTAGTTTATTTTCCCTTTATTTTCTTTTTCATACTTATACTTTCCTATTATCTATTTTATTTTTAATCTATGTTTTCCTATCGGTTTCTTCTATTTCGTCTTATTCTTTCAGATTTCCCTTGAGGCGCAAAGTATATATAGCTCTATAGCCAACGAGTACATCATATGGTACATTTGATGTTTTATACGGGGGTGTCCGCCAAGGAAGCGTTAATTAAGATTAACCGAGCTTATGGGAGGCTGGGCCGGGGGAGAGAGCTGACCCCGGCCCCTGGGGGGGAGGTAGTCTCTCCCCCCCGAGATGGACCGGCACCCCGGAGGGACCTTTAAGGTCCATTTATACTGCACGGACAGACAGCCACGGACAGACGGGACAGACAGAAATTTCGAGAGGCTCGCACAAAGGCCTAGACCCAAAACCCCAGGAGGTGCCGGACAGACCCCAGGAGGTGCCGGACAGATCCCAAGCGTTCCTAAGCTGTTTACACCCCTCTACACCCCCGCGGACGCCTATGGTAGGATTGGTGCCCCTTGACGGACAGATTTCGGCAGATTCCGTCGGCGAGTTCAAATTTTCGGGTGAGACCCGAATCTATCCGCCGTCGGTCACAGATCTTGGCATAGGCAGAATACTACATGCTGTATACAGTGTGCGGCGCGAAAATAGTTCCCACGATTTGCAGGTCGTTGAATTCGTTTCGACATCGCCTACAATATTATGAAGTTAAAAATAATCAGTTTCATTTAAAGATATGACGGTGACCTTGATTTTTTGTTGAAAATCGATCTTTTTTTTAATTTAAATAATTGCAATTTGTTGTCGGTCACATACTGATTAACTTTAGTACGAAACATTTTTCTGTTCGACCATCCGAAAGGGTTGAAAAATCGTGGGGACTATTTCCCGCCGCACCCTGTATATTTAAAAAGCTATTTTAAGTTAAAATTTTTAACTAGAACTTTTCAGAGTCCGATGTACCAATAGATTATAATATATTACGTTCTTAAGAAATTTAAACTTATAAAAAAATAATAATTTATCTATTATTATAATAATCGAGGAATGAATATCATTTGAAAAATTGTACGGGGAAACAATTCGTCAAACAACTCCGGCGGAGGTTCTGAACAATCTCGTTCGTTCAGTTTCTTGCCGTCCTGAGAAAACGTTGATGGTAGACACGTAGAAAAATACAAATATGATATTATTTAATAGTAATAATAAGTAATAATATAGTTATTTAGTGAACAGCTACGTGATCTACATATGTGGTATCACAATAATAAATTATATCATTTCACCGTAATTAACATAAAAAATAATTATAAAATTGCTGGCTAGTATTGGTGTAAACGCCCTGTTATTATCCGCACGACATGCTCTTCAAAATTTCCAATAATAAAGGGCAACCCCCCAAAAAAAACGAGTTATAACTGCTGGTGTTTTCTCGGCAATTCTGATCAATTACATTTTCCACAAATCTTTTTCCACTACACGTACTCATGTAACAACTAGTAAAAAACAAACTCGCAGGGTTCCAATGTTGAACAAGCCATCGTTCAGTGGGGTATTTGGCCCGAAAAGTTAGGAAAATTTTCATTTTGGTGTCAATTACAGGCTCAAGATAACAATACAGTGGGTCGTCGAAGTCGTTTATGATGTTGTAAATGAGAGCTGGCCGATAGTTCGCCTAAGTAGTTGCGAGGCCCATAAAAACCTTTTCTTTGTGCCACGCACAGCGGGGTGCCGGAAAAGGACGTCCGCGGCTCGGAAGCCTACGGAATCCGACGGAATCTGACGGAATCTGACAGAATCTGTTCCTATCCCTTAAGTATTGTCTGTCTGTCTGTTCGTGCAGTATAAATGGACCTTTACTCGGTCCTTTGTAGGGGGTGTCGGCCATCTACCGGAGACGGGCCCCGGTGGGCTGGCGCGTGGGGGGTGGGGTGGGGAGGGTCGGGGCGCGCGAGTGCGCCTCCGACGACCCTTCCTTGCTGGTGTCGGCGCCTTCTTGCCCTGGCCGGGCGGCGGTGGTGGGTGACCCCCCCTTAGGTGGTCACACACTGCTGCTGCCCCGAGCAGCGCACGAAGGCTCCGGGAGCTGTGGGTGGACCGAACTGGGGTTCGGGAAGCCCAACTCGAAGGCTCCAGGGATGGGGACTCCGGGCGGGCCCCTCCGCCCGGGGTCTGGTATTAGGTAGGGCACGGGGGGAGCTTCACTCCCCTCCAGGGCGATTTGTTAGCTAAGGGGGTGGCCAGTTGAGGTCTCGGAGATCCTGCCCCCCCCTTACAATAGCTTAGGTGGGAGTGCGGTTTTAGTAGGTAGAGGCTGGCCGAAGAGTTCTCTGGACAGTCCCACATAACACTGGCCCCCCAAGGGGGCCAGGGTATGCGTAACGAATTATCGCACTATAAAAAAAAAGCTTATGGGAGGCTAGTTTCCCGTTCAACCGTATGTGACTTGTATCGACAATTTCGAGAAGGGTGGACCCGCATGGAGGCCTCCCCTAGGAGTGGGCGTCCACTTCTTTACGATTTAGACGACCACTTGATTGCTGTGGTGAATCATTCACCGCATCTCAGCGTCCGTGCAATTGCTGATCTCGTGTTGGTCGGGGCCTCCACTGTTTTGCGCCGGTTGAAGGCTTTGGAGTATCGGCGCCGTCATCCTTCGGGGTATGAATTCGCGCCCACGCAGCAGAGTCGAGAGGTAAGGGTGGAGGCGTGCGTTCAATTGATGCTTAGGAATATTGACGATCCATTTCTGGATTGCCTTATCACGTGCGACGAAAGGTGGATTGTCTATAAGCATCGCACGCCTCCATCCTCCTGGACCCGCCACGAGGAGCGGATCTATTCCCCTTTTGTGAGTAGACCCACCCCCACAAACAAAAAATCAGCTTCTGGTGGTGCAGCGCTGGGATTCTTCTAATTCATTTTGCCGAACCTAACGAGCAACTAACCGGACGTCAGCACAGCTTACTATTCAAAGACGCCCTAGCCGTGTATTATAGGTATTACCCTGGAGGCTATCCTCCTGTATTGCTGCAAGATGGCGCAGGGACGCATACCTCAGCGGTTGCATCGGTGCAGTATCGGGAAAGCGAGGTAGAGGTGCAGATCCACCCATCTCGCTCTCCCGACCTTGCACCGACCGATTATTATTTATTTAAGTACTTCAATGCCTATCGTGATAAACATCGATTGGGGGCCCTGTGCGCTGAAGAAATTAAGTCTCGGTTTCTTGGCTTTCTGAAGGCTTGCCCGCCTCCTTCCTGCGTGAGGGAATACATGAGCTTCCTCGTCGGTGGGAGGCTAATGCACAGAGGCCGGACATGGACAAATCTATGTTTCGCCTGCAAACGGAAAAACATATGGAAATCCTACGCGATTGGCAAAAGGATAGAGCTGGTATTGAGCGGAGAACAATTGGACAATACAAAAGCAGCGAGTGGCTGGATAAAAAGAGAAACGTTTTGACAGCATCCAACTTCGGCGAAGTGACCGTCCGACGCAAAGGAACGCTGTGCGAAAAGCTAGTGAAGAAATTGCTGTACCCCAGTCAGCTAAACGTTCCTGTTGGAGTGTATGGACGGCAGAACGAACATATTGTACGGCAAGAATTATCGGCAAAGGAAGAAATCGAAATCGAAGAATGTGGCCTTTTCATCGATGCATCGATTCCATATTTGGGAGTATTGCCGGATGGTCTGATCGGTGACGACAGCATCGTGGAAATAAGATGTCCAATGAGCGCTGCGGATATGACGCCAGAAGAGGCAATTTCAACATTCCCGGGAGTAAAGAAGTACTTTAGAGATAGTACAGGTAGCGCTATGAATACAAACCACAAGTACTACTACCAAGTACAAGGACAGCTACACATAACGGACAGAAAATACTGTCTCTTTTGTGTATGGACAAGGAAAGGTATAAAATCAATTAAAATTGATAGAGACTACCAATTTTGGCTACGTCAAATGGAGCCAAAATTGTCGCGCTTTTATCTAAGATAGTTTGAATTCGAATATTATTTCATCAAGATTCAATTCACTGGTTGAAATTTGGAGCAAGGCGCGTGCCACACATGAGGAGATTGTCGTTCGTGAGGATGCCCTGAACGATGTCTACATCACAGAGAACAGGTTCGCTAGTTTACAAGCGATGTACGAGGACACGCTCGATTTTCTTCTTACTACAAGGTCAGAATTAGACAACAGTTCAAGTAATACTGGAACTTCAAACACCGCTTATATAATCAATGATGACACACGTCCTGCGAAGTTACCGAAATTAAATTTACCAACGTTTGCGGGTCGCTACGAGGATTGGGAAAATTTTTGCGATCTGTTCACTACTTTAGTTCATAATGCGCCGCGTTTATCTGACGCCACGAAATTACAATATCTCAAAGGTTGTCTGAAAGACACTGCCGCAAATCTTGTGAAGGATGTTATCACTACTAACGCGAATTATGCTACGACTTGGCGGGCTCTGAAAGCGCGTTTTCATAATTATGGGACCAGGACCCCCAGATCCAAATATACGGTAGGAGATTGGGAAGAACGAGAGAGGGTTCCGTGGGTGAACGTGTTAGTCGATCGGCTACCACCAGTGAGGGCCCGGGTTCGATTCCCGTGGCGGCGGTTCCCTCGTTTTTCCTGAGATCCTACATAATCCAAGATTAATAGTTTACAGTCATTTGCGGACGTTGATGAACCTTTCGCATATGAACAAGGAATCTGCGGTTGAGATCCGTTCGCTCGCGGACGAATCTCAGCGTATCGTGCATGCTTTATCGAATTTGAAAATGCCAGTTGAATATTGGGGGACGTCTGGTTAGTACATATAGTGGCTTCACGATTGGATTCCGATTTGCGAAAGGCTTGGGAAACAGAGTTAAGTAAGAAAGATCGTCAGACAATTTTAAATTATGATGGGAATTCGACCGAGGAGGATGCTCTCGCTAGATTCCTAAAATTTTCCGATTTGACTGAATTTTTAGAGAACCATGCACAGACACTCTGTATGCTCACTTCCGTACAGAGTGAATATGTCAAGAAAGCAATTTTATCTAAACCGATACTAGGATCTCGAAAGGTATTTCATACGTCTACGTCGTCTTCGGCAGACGGTAAATTTAAATGTCTAATATGTTCTGGACCCCATCGAATTTATAAGTGCAATAAATTCAATGCAAAGAATGTTTCTGAACGTCGCGCTGAAGTCTTCGTTTGCGGCTTTGTTTCAATTGTTTCGGTTCTCATAGTTGCCAATTGCTCTTTTTCTACTAGATGTTCGATCTGTAAGAATTTCACTAAGAATTCAATTTCGGAATCGAAACCAAAAAATTCGGAAGAGTCTAAAGCTGAAGTTTCAACAAAGGCCTCGAGTGTACATGTGCATACCGCGAATGTGATATCTCGTAAGAGTTCGGTTTTATTAGTTCGAATATAAAATATAGGAAATAGATATCTACTTTACATTACAATACAGTCACACACATCCTACGAGGAGTGCCAGCAACAATCGCAGCGATACGCCAAATGATATACGTAAAGTAAACGTTCAAATACTTTACTGAATCGTTTTCAAGTTTCGCGCGTAATGACCGATTCACCGCGGCGCGTGCCGATTCAAACCATGTTCACATAAATTGCAGTCGTCTTGACGACGCATAAAAACGGCGGACAGTTGAATATTATTGTTAGCTGTGCTTCTCGAATATTCCTACATTTCCTACACGATATATGTACGTCCACGTATCAACATCGTTTAGAAGAGAAATTGTAAGTAAAAAAAAAAAACAAGACAATTTTTGTCAACGTGAGTGATCAGTGTGGTGTAATTGTAATAGTTTTAAGAGTTTTTGCATTTGTTTGGTTGAAGTGAAAGTTCGTAGAGAGTCCACCTACAAAAAGAAAGAATTACACCATTCTGTGCATCTCTTAAAACCATTTAATCACCATGTACATATTTCTCGCTACGAATATTAGTAACGGCGTAAATCGAGATAGTAATATCTGGTGAACCACCCTGTATAGGGAAAAATTGTACAAAATCTTCAGGATTCAAATAACTTCGAGGACGGCGCGATTTTTTCACAAAAGCCATACATTATTGCTTCCTTCATAGCATCTCACGACTGAAACCGAATCATCGTCGCGCACGCATCGCATCACGAGAAGCTTTCGTTTATTTTGCGATACCGTGCGATCGAATGCTCACGCATGTCAAACAATTCCCGCGTGTGCTTTTGTAGTGCAGTGAAATTGTGAAGTGATCAAATGCAAGAGGTGAGGATATACACAATTTACAATTTATAATTGTACAATACCATCCACAAAATGGTGAGTAAAGTTACTCATAGTACCTTTTGTATTTACAAAAATTGTGGAATTAGAAGTAGGGACAACATAATAAATGTCCGATTTCATCGTCTGCCTGTTTCTGATAGAGATCGGTTAATCACATGGTTAGTAAATAGTGGTTGCGATCATCTAATAGAAGAATCAGACGCAGAATTTCAGACATTTTTAATATTATATATATTATATTTATATCTTCAATTACGAGACGATGGCCGAATGTACGAAGGAGAATGGGGAACTCCAAGAAAAGATTGCCCGGCTCGAAAACATAAGAGAGATGGAACTAGAAACAGAAGCAGAGTTGAACCATCTGGAAGAAAAGATAAACCAATTTTCTGACAAGCTGGACAGTTTCATGTCCGGGAAGAGTTGATGTGCCCAGGAAACCTCGGTTTCCAAGCCGCTCCTCTACTCGGACATTATAAAGACCAACAAAGCAACAAAACAAATAGCAAAAAAGACTGCTATTAAGCAGCCTAAACCAATGGCCCCAATCTACCCTGCTCAGGGTAGTAAGATAAATAATAGCGACGATACGAAAAAGTTACTGTCGGAGTTCATAAACCCAACAGAACAGAAAATAAGAATCCAGAACGTGAGGAAATTTGCGAATTCCGGTATTCTCATAGAAACAGACATGAAAGAGGACCTTGAGCAAGTCCTCAAAAATAAGGAATTGAGAGAGAAAGTGAATATCGGTCGCCTCCCTAGGAGGAGACCGAAAATAATAATATTTGGAGTCCTCTCTGACACGGCAGAGGAGGAACTCCTCAAAGCAATTAAAAACCAGAACCTCGAGCTGGACTCAGAGGAAAACCTAGAAGTGGAGTTTAAACTCCTCTTCAAAATTGGTAAAAGAGGAAAGGAAACCACCAACTGGGTGGTAGAGACGTCCCCGAAAACCCGGAAGATCGTGCTGAGCAGGAACCGGGTTTTCATAGGATTCAATGCACACGGCATAAGGGACTACATTGCTGCGAGTCGTTGCTTCAAATGCCAAGCATTTGGGCACGTTTCAGAGCACTGCAAGGCAAGAACTGACACATGTGGGCACTGTGACAAAGACAGACGGGCATGTCTATAAGGACTGCCCAACTACTAAAGAGAAACCCACTTGCATATATTGCGAGAGAGCGGGTAAACCGGCCGACCATGGCCTTGAAGACAATAAGTGTCCAGCGTACAAGTACGCTCTCGAAAAGTGCCTCAGTCGCATAGACTTTGGCACATGAATAAAAAAGACCACTGCTTTCATGGAACACCCTGATGATCATCGCGGGCGATTCCCCAACAACCGGGCATCGTGATCGTAGGGTGTAACACCGGCGAAACGGCCTGAAAACCGCGCCTGACCTGCAAGAGACCGAGCGCTTAGCTGGTAATTCCGTCTCCCCGTGGCCCCCACTGGAAACGTCCCTGCGTCTGGTTACCATGCCGACCTTATTTTTTTTTTGTTTAAGGGCGGTGGGGGAGTTCTATTACGGACACCCTCTCCTCCTGTAGCCGTTATACGAATTCTAGTAACCAGTGTAGTTCATTCAGATCAATAATTGCCACATGTTTTTATTAAATCTGGATCGATCGAAAATGAACTAGGTTCACGAACGACTTTCGGTTTACCAAAACTTAATTCGTATGGAGTTGAATTTGTCGTTTCGTCATGGCACGCAATGCAGGAGAACATAGCAATTGGTATTGGCAAATTCCAATCTGCATAGCTCAATTGATAAATCCATTACAATATTCGAGGTATTCTGTATTTAGAATGTTCCAAATGATGACTCCGTTCCGAAGATGTGGTGGTCGAAGTTGTGATTTTTGTCTTAAAAATGTCAGATCAATTTCTCCCAAAAGGGAAAATAGGAAATTGATTTAAATCCATCATTTCTGTTTCTTTAAAAGAGATAGTGTCTGCTTCTCGACCGAGTTATGAATTAACCACCATGAGTTATAAATTCTCCAATTCCTGATTCAGGAATTATCGTTTGAATTATCTTCTGACAGAGTTCCTTATTTAACTAGAATCACCCGCTTGTGCTCAAAATCTGTCCTTGCTGCAACCCTAGTGAACAACTAATATGTTGCGTATAACAATCAAGTCCATACTATGAACTTGCATTCCTAATGGACAACGTGCTACATCAGAGATACAAACTGACGTCGCTGGACGTGACATGGACTTATTATTGCGCATCCTTGTCTGACCTAACAGCTCAGCATAGAGTATTCCTGTGCACTGCTCTTGATGTGGTCACCCATGAAGGGCCGAGGGCGCTTTGCGCAACAAGGATCAAATCACAACTGAAATGGATGCTGCTATGGAGTTACCAATTATTCAACCATGATCTCCTAACACCATCCTATCTTCCTCTCTGTGCCATTAATCTTCTCCATTACAATTTCCGAAAGTCTTCCACCCTTCCTGATACCAGTTTCTCATTCATTTGTTCTAATTTATGAGCCCTACTTATGAATATTCTTGTGCCACAACAATGCAAACAATAGAGACTACTAGGTTTGTCATATTTGTCGAAGAGTTTTAACAGGGGCAAAGTCCTCATCTTCCTTCTACTTTATGTGTCTCCCTCTTGAAAACCGGATCATCTTCTGCTTCCTTTGGCAATTCCATTTCCCATGAATCGCCTGTCGGGTTTGGCATGATGATAGATAAACTTTATACCTAATGGATCATAGTTCATTACGTTGTGTGTGTCTGGTCATTGAATTGTGTTTTTGTGTCTCAAACAACCAAACAATAGAGACTAGGTTTGTCGTTTTCATCGAAGCGTCTTAACATGAACCAAGGGATGGTCCTTGCCTTCCTTCAATGCTGAGTCGGGGTGCCTGGAAGGAGATCTCGAAGGGCTCCTATCACCGTCGTCTATCCACACGGTCGTACGGCCTCAAGTTCTTCTTCTTTGTTCTGTATCGGCCGTAACTATGACCATCTGGAAAGTGACTGGAACCCTGCTGTATGTCGACGATTCCTCAACTTCCTACTCCTTCAATTTCTCGATTAGGGATGTCACTCTCAGAGAAATACGATCCGATAAACCGTCCAAGAAATGTTCTAACCCATCGTGCTCCATTCTCCTCGGATGAAATCTTCTGACCGATCCTTCGATCGATCGTGTATGACTCTGGTGCCGTTTTGTGTATCGCTGTGAAGTCTTGCCGACGAGAATTTCAAGATTAGCGATTTCTACTTGAAAATGTTTTCCCGGGACCAAATCGTTCCTTCGAATAATTAACTCGACGAGCTTCGTTAATGTGTATGAGGTTCGCAGAGTTGTGTTAATTCAAATACATTCTAATTAGTTACATTGTAGTTTATATACACAGCACTTGGATCACATTGTAATTGCGTTACTTAATTCGAACCTTTCACTTAATTTAAATGCTTATCACGCGAATCACGAGTGTAATAGAAATGCTAAATATAGAAAACGAAATATAATGTAAATTACTCGCTTAGTGTGAAATATATCTTTCATTTTGATCCATGTTTCTTCCGTCTCGCATTCACAGACGGTTCAATTTTGTGTTCATGAATTATAATCGTTATCATCTTATGCGACAATGACCAACCTTCGAAAATGCAGCAACTAAGTGACACGATGTTTCAACAGAGAGAGTGTTATGATGTTTAAACAAAGAGTGTTATGACGTTTAAACAGTGTTAATTAAAATTGATCTAGAACTTGCTGACAATTTTCCATCAGTGAGTATGACCGCATAAGCGATTACTGGCCACATGAAGAATGTTTTTGTTTTAGGTCTTTTCCATTAAATAGTGTTACTTCTTTCTGTAGTAATTCTGTCCTGTCTCTTACATTTCTTTTCTTAAACGAACGTAATACATAAAAACAAGTTGATTTTTCATCGGACAATATGAATTTATAAATAATACCACGTTTATTGTTGCTACTAATCATTTTCTTAACGTAACTTATGTATACAAGTGCTTGGGTGCAAAAATGGCACAGAATTTGCAACTGAAACTGTCGAATTCGTAAGATCAGCGGGCGACAAGTTTGCAATTTTTAAGAAGCAGGTATAACTAGCGAAAATTAGAGTACTAAGGAAACGGTTTAACAAAAGTTATCTAGGATAACTGGTAACGAATTTGAAAACTAGCCCTTTGCACGCGAAGCTATTTTAATATTATGAACATGAAATTGATGTAATACTCCATAATACAATACTTAAATGTTTAGTAGTTCATTAGATACCAACATATCTTATTGATTATTGAGTAAAGAATTTTTTGAATAATGGTAAAAGCAATTTTTAGTAGTGACTTTCTGTGTCACCACTCGAATGCTAAGAGTTAGTGTACAATCGATATTTTCTACGAATTCTATTTTCGTACCGAAAAGTTCACACGCAAATTCCTAAGAATATATTCTATAAATGGAATATATAGAATACTAGCTACTCGTGGCGTGCCTGCGGCACGCCCTCGCAGCCAGGCCCTCCGGGCGGGTTGCTCTCTCTCTCTCTCTCTCTCTCTCTCTCTCTCCCCTGCCTCTCTCTCTCCCCCCTGCCTCTCTCTCTCACTCTCTCTCTCTCTCTCTCTCTCTCTCTCTCTCTCTCTCTCTCTCTCTCTCTCTCTCTCCCTGCCTCTCTCTCTCTCTGTATTTGTCTCTGGAAGTTTTTAAAGCAAACGGCATTCGAGAAAGTCCATCCGATCAGAAGTTATAAGTAGAAACGTGCCGAAAAGAGGGGGAAAAAGTAGTAATTACGTCACAACTTTTGAACCAATGGGCTTTTTCGAATGCTCTTTGCTCTTAAACCTTCCCGTGGAGAAGCCGCGTCTAACGGTCCAAACCACAGCTTTCTACGTTGAGCCGTTCTCAATTGATGCCGTTACAAACAGACAGACAGACACGATTTTATTATATACTAGCTGCTCGTGGCGTGCCTTCGGCACGCCCTCGTAGCTAGGCCCTCCGGGCGGGCCCCCCCCTTGTTGGTGGTGCACAATGCGCGCACCAATGTCATCACAACTTTTGAACGACCTGACTTTTGCATGGACAGAATTTCATGTCAACCAAATGATTTATTTTCGTGTATTAACTTTGAAATCACAATAGGTCTCAAGATGTTTTACTTACATTTCTATTTCGATTGCGAGATCGATGTTAATGTACACAATCAAAACAAAGAAATGCTTTATTTCAATTGGTTTTCTGTGATATCAACATTTCTCATTGCAATGCATTATTTTTTAAAAGCATGTACGTGCTGAAGGTGTTTGTCATAATCTATTACGTCCAATTCCATTTCGCGTTGCTCTGTAGTTTACCTCTCTCTCTCTCTTTCTCTCTCTCTATCCCTCCCTCACTCTGTCTCTGAAACGTTTTAGAGCAAATCCCATTCGAAAAAGTCCATTCGTTGATAAGTTACTGTCGGTGTCAGTGACAGTGACAGTGTCAATGTGAATGTATTTGTGAAAGTCAATGTGAATGTCAATGTGAATGTGAATGTGAATGTCAATGTCAATGTCAATGTCAATGTCAATGTGAATGTCAATGTCAATGTGAATGTCAATGTGAATGTGAATGTGAATGTGAATGTGAATGTGAATGTGAATGTCAATGTGAATGTGAATGTGAATGTGAATGTGAATGTGAATGTCAATGTGAATGTGAATGTCAATGTCAATGTGAATGTCAATGTGAATGTCAATGTGAATGTCAATGTCAATGTGAATGTCAATGTCAATGTGAATGTCAATGTGAATGTCAATGTGAATGTGAATGTGAATGTGAATGTCAATGTCAATGTCAATGTCAATGTCAATGTCAATGTCAATGTCAATGTCAATGTCAATGTCAATGTCAATGTCAATGTCAATGTCAATGTCAATGCCAATGTCAATGCCAATGTCAATATCAATGTGAATGTGAATGTGAATGTCCATGTGAATGTCAATGTCAATGTGAATGTGAATGTCAATGTCAATGTCAATGTCAATGTCAATGTGAATGTCAATGTGAATGTCAATGTGAATTTCAATGTGATTGTAAATGTGAATGTCAATGTGAATGTCAATGTCAATGTCAATGTCAATGTCAATGTCAATGTCAATGTCAATGTCAATGTCAATGTCAATGTCAATAGCAATGTCAATGTCAATGTCAATGTCAATGTCAATGTCAATGTCAATGTCAATGTCAATGTCAATGTCAATGTCAATGTCAATGTGAATGTCATTGTGAATGTGATTGTGAATGTGAATGTCAATGTGAATGTCAATGTGAATGTCAATGTCAATGTCAATGTCAATGTCAATGTCAATGTCAATGTCAATGTCAATGTCAATGTCAATGTCAATGTCAATGTCAATGTGAATGTGAATGTGAATGTGAATGTCAATGTCAATGTGAATGTGAATGTGAATGTGAATGTGAATGTGAATGTCAATGTCAATGTCAATGTCAATGTCAATGTGAATGTGAATGTCAATGTGAATGTCAATGTGAATGTGAATGTGAATGTGAATGTGAATGTGAATGTGAATGTCAATGACAATGTCAATGTCAATGTCAATGTCAATGTGAATGTGAATGTGAATGTGAATGTGAATGTCAATGTGAATGTGAATGTGAATGTCAATGTGAATGTCAATGTGAATGTGAATGTGAATGTGAATGTGAATGTCAATGTGAATGTCAATGTGAATGTCAATGTGAATGTCAATGTCAATGTCAATGTCAATGTCAGTGTCAGTGTCAATGTCAATGTCAATGTCAATGTCAATGTGAGTGTCAATGTGAATGTGAATGTGAATGTGAATGACAATGTCAATGTCAATGTCAATGTGAATGTCAATGTGAATGTCAATGTCAATGTCAATGTCAATGTGAATGTGAATGTGAATGTGAATGTGAATGTGAATGTGAATGTGAATGTGAATGTGAATGTCAATGTCAATGTCAATGTGAATGTCAATGTCAATGTGAATGTGAATGTGAATGTCAATGTGAATGTGAATGTGAATGTGAATGTGAATGTGAATGTGAATGTGAATGTCAATGTCAATGTCAATGTCAATGACAATGTCAATGTCAATGTCAATGTCAATGTCAATGTGAATGTGAATGTGAATGTCAATGTGAATGTGAATGTGAATGTGAATGTGAATGTGAATGTGAATGTGAATGTCAATGTCAATGTGAATGTCAATGTGAATGTCAATGTCAATGTGAATGTCAATGTGAATGTCAATGTGAATGTCAATGTCAATGTCAATGTCAATGTCAATGTCAGTGTCAGTGTCAATGTCAATGTCAATGTCAATGTGAATGTGAGTGTCAGTGTCAATGTCAATGTCAATGTGAATGTGAGTGTCAATGTGAATGTGAATGTGAATGTGAATGTGAATGACAATGTCAATGTCAATGTCAATGTGAATGTCAATGCCAATGTGAATGTGAATGACAATGTCAATGTGAATGTCAATGTGAAAGTCAATGTGAATGTGAATGTCAATGTCAATGTCAATGTCAATGTCAATGTGAATGTGAATGTGAATGTGAATGTGAATGTCAACGTCAACGTCAACGTCAACGTCAACGTCAACGTCAACGTCAATGTCAATGTCAATGTCAATGTCAATGTCAATGTGAATGTGAATGTGAATGTGAATGTGAATGTGAATGTCAATGTGAATGTCAATGTGAATGTCAATGTCAATGTCAGTGTCAGTGTCAGTGTCAATGTCAGTGTCAGTGTCAATGTCAATGTCAATGTCAATGTGAATGTGAGTGTCAATGTGAATGTGAATGTGAATGTGAATGTGAATGACAATGTCAATGTCAATGTCAATGTGAATGTCAATGTGAATGTCAATGTCAATGTGAATGTGAATGTGAATGTGAATGTGAATGTGAATGTGAATGTGAATGTGAATGTGAATGTGAATGTGAATGTGAATGTGAATGTCAATGTCAATGTGAATGTGAATGTGAATGTGAATGTGAATGTGAATGTCAATGTGAATGTCAATGTGAATGTGAATGTGAATGTGAATGTGAATGTCAATGTCAATGACAATGTCAATGTCAATGTCAATGTCAATGTCAATGTGAATGTGAATGTCAATGTCAATGTGAATGTGAATGTGAATGTGAATGTGAATGTCAATGTGAATGTCAATGTGAATGTGAATGTCAATGTGAATGTCAATGTGAATGTCAATGTGAATGTCAATGTCAATGTCAATGTCAGTGTCAGTGTCAGTGTCAATGTCAATGTCAATGTCAATGTGAATGTGAGTGTCAATGTGAATGTGAATGTGAATGACAATGTCAATGTCAATGTCAATGTGAATGTCAATGCCAATGTGAATGTGAATGACAATGTCAATGTGAATGTCAATGTGAAAGTCAATGTGAATGTGAATGTCAATGTCAATGTCAATGTCAATGTCAATGTGAATGTGAATGTGAATGTCAACGTCAACGTCAACGTCAACGTCAACGTCAACGTCAACGTCAACGTCAATGTCAATGTCAATGTGAATGTCAATGTGAATGTGAATGTAAATGTAAATGTCAATGTCAATGTCAATGTCAATGTCAATGTCAATGTCAATCTCAATGTCAATGTCAATGCCAAGTCAATGTCATTGTCAATGTCAATGTCAATGTCAATGCCAATGTCAATGTCAATGTCAGTGTCAATGTCAATGTCAATGTCAATGTCAATGTCAATGTCAATGTGAATGTCAATGTGAATGTCAATGTCAATGTGAATGACAATGTCAATGTCAATGTCAATGTCAATGTCAATGTGAATGTGAATGTCAATGTGAATGTGAATGTCAATGTGAATGTCAATGTGAATGTCAATGTGAAAGTCAATGTGAATGTGAATGTCAATGTCAATGTCAATGTCAATGTCAATGTGAATGTGAATGTGAATGTCAATGTCAATGTCAATGTCAATGTCAATGTCAATGTCAATGTCAATGTCAATGTCAATGTCAATGTTAATCTCAATGTCAATGTCAATGCCAAGTCAATGTCAATGTCAATGTCAATGTCAATGTCAATGTCAATGTCAATGTCAATGTCAATGTCAATGTCAATGTCAATGTCAATGTCAATGTCAATGTCAATGTCAATGTCAATGTGAATGTCAATGTGAATGTCAATGTGAATGTCAATGTGAATGTCAATGTGAATGTCAATGTGAATGTCAATGTGAATGTCAATGTGAATGTCAACGTAAATGTGAATGTGAATGTCAATGTCAATGTGAATGTGAATGTGAATGTGAATGTGAATGTGAATGTCAATGTGAATGTTCATTCTATACACGATTTCTGCAGAACATATTTATACGAAAGAAGATATAAAAATTTATTGAGAAGCTCACGAGCAACTAATAAAATTCTTCAATCTGTATCGCTCAGGTTGCTAATTATTTTTTCAGCACAAGGAAGTGATAATTGAGGAAGGCTTTCTGTTTAGGATTAAGTGTAAAAATTAAATTAGTTTAAGCTGTCGATGTTGAGCGATACGGCCCTTGATGGCCCCCCGCGTATCACGGACTCAGGATATACGCTCCTGAGAATCCGCTGTTTTTGGCAATTCCCGGTAACGCGCTAGCGATGTGTAATCACGTGATTACCGAGAACCGCCGCTAATCGCGCTCAGCACATTACCGTTAGAATCGTTCGAACACTTCATCGATCAATACGTTACGCAATCGCGCCCTTTCTTCGTACGCAATCTTTACGCGTGCCGATCTGCGTTACTTGTTTCACGCACTGTAGATCGTGCCAATACGTTTCGAGTGCATCCAGTTTCGTTTACGCGATTGTTTTAATAAACGCCATTTCTGCCGGATCAAGACACCGTTCTTTATTATCGTCCCTCTTTCGATACTTCGTCGCTCACACCTTCCACACAGTTTCCTTTTCCGAGCTCCCTTCGGTGTTCAAACCCGATCCTACATTAATCATCCATACAGTCCACTCTCAAACCCAAAATAATCCCGGGTTCCTGAACACTTTCGAAGAGAGAATGTAGAATCTTATTCTCAACTTGTTCCATTAACTCTTCTCTCTCTACCCGTTCTCTAAATCGTCTATCTATTATACCAGCATATATTGGAAACTAATTTACTTGTATTTTTTATCAAAATACTGTAAAAGGGAGCACAGTTTTCCGGACGATGGCCATAGTGGGCAAAAAACTGGGGAAACGCTTCGGACCTGGTAAAGCATACGGAACGTAACGACTAACCGGATGCAGGTTGGCAAACACATGGGCTAGTCCCAAAGTGAGCAAAGTATGGAAAAGTGAACAATTATGTCCCATGGCTTCGAAAATCTATTGCCGCTGTCATAAATAACTGTAAGTGATTTATTGAGTTCCGGGGTTCCTAGCGGACATAGTGCTAAAATAGCCCGTAGAAAACCTTGCCTGCGGACCACGTGATAGCCAAAAGACGCGCGCCTCGAGTGCTCGGGAGGGTTAGGCAGGAAGGGTATAATAGAAACACGGTACGGGTACCATGGAAAGATGTTATGGGGGTGAAGCATCGTAACAATCGTTATGACGACAATTCCGACATGATAAATATCGCTCGGACGGTTACAATTCTTCGTGAGCCGTTGAAGCGGCTTATCAATGCTATTGGTGTCGTTATTAGTGATGGGGAAACATACTATCCAAACGTCCCAGCTGTTTGCAATACTCGTGAGGGAAGGATGATTCCTACATCTGAATCGCTATTTCTTTCTAATCTGCGACGAACTGTTGTCGCTTTGGCTGCTGCCCGAACTCCTGTTGCTTATCGTCGTACTTTCATCTGTCATGAATTGTATGAAATCCCTGACGTAGAATTAATATTGTATAGACTTAGAGTATTATTAGAAACAATTTCAAGCTGGAACGGATCGCAAGGTTAACCGTAGTGCTGCCGGCGAAGGAGTGTGTCCTAAGGGCAAGCCGGCAATCGTACAGGGAGTTCCAGTGGAACTCTGCTGTGGACAGGGATCCAAAACCTAACCCGAATCGGATTCGGTTCTCAATAACCCGCTGTAACCCGCGTAGCTACGGTAACCGGTTACTAGAATGCCAACTATAACCCGGTTAACCGGGTAAGAGCGGGTTTTTTATTCTCAAATAAACATTCGCCATCTAAATAAAAATCATCTGTGTATTGATCAAAAATGCGTCCTTCATCTGTGTCTGTGTTATTGGAATCATCATCAGTATCATTTTTATTTTGATCGTTTTCGATAAATCTAATCATTTTTAGCATATTTGCCCCATTATCTGTTGTTACTGTATATATATCATCTATATCCAGTTGGTATTCCAATAATGTATTAATAATAATATTTTTTAAATTTATTGCTGTACTTCGATTAAAAATTTCTTTTACGCCTAATGTACGAATTATAACTTTCCCGTCTTTAATATATTGCAAATTTATGCCCAAAAATGATCTCAAATGTCTTGTTGCACTATCAATTTTGAGACTAATTAATTTATTTTTTATTTCTGATTGTATCAGTTTTCGAAATTCTGTTGCTTTCTTACTAATTGCATCCCGAATATTGCTTGTGTTTATAGTAGCAGGAATGTCTATTATTTCCATAATCGGATCAATTATTTTGCGAAATCCAGAGTCTTCAATAATACTCAGCGGTCTACCATTTTTTGTTACTAGCTCTACGCATGCCGAAATCAATGATGCACCCGAATAGTTCAACATTTTTGGCGGCACCGCAGTTTCAGAACCATTCCCTACCGATTTTCTTTTTTGATTTATTTGTTTTGTCATTTCTGTTATAGTAAACTCATTTGCGTGATTATATTGTAAATGCCGCGTGAGATTACCGGCATGTTTTCCCTAAAAATTAAAAAATAGAAAATCAAACAACAAAAAAATTGCAATTTTAACGTAATTGTGTAAAATATATGTACGATATATTTTCTATATTTGTTGTATATGTTTTCTATATTTGTTGAAAAAAGGTATATACATCAATGCTGCATAAAATTATTTAAAAATACAGTATCATACAAAATAACGAGTTGGAGAAATTACATTAATTGTACATTGTAAACTTTATGGTCAACTTACCGTTAATTCTACATCGCATCCTTCAATAAGGCACTTAGATTTTCCAGCAGTTACATCATAATAAAAATATTGACGCACAGGATGTTCACGATCCATTTTAATGTGGTTTATAGTTTCTAATTTCTATTACAACAATCAAACTATTAAGCAACTAATTAAATTATATGAATGTGGAATCGACACTTAATCACAGCGTGCGAGTGCGTGGGCGTATGCATGTGGTGTGTCGGTGTGTGAGACGAGCGCGAACAATTTGACGATCCGGAACAATTGACAAACGCGAATAATTGAAAACGTGAAGAACGTCGTTTTCGCAGTAAAGGTTTTGTTTCCGGTCATTTCTTCCTGATAGCCCATCCTACATGTATCTGCCGCAGAAACACTGTACCGAAAGTCGAAACTTCAAATGATCATACGAATGAATCATACCTCTGTACGGAAATGCCAAATCGGCAAAAAACCGACAGTTTATTGACCCCCCAATATTCAACTTTTTCAGATGACATTTAATAATTTTATTTAAAAAGCTCTTTCCAATATGATTATTACCTGAACCTGTTTCTTTATGTTAGCTGTATAATATGGCTGTGTTTCCGTTTACGTCCATTCTCAGAATTTGATGAAATTTTGAAAATAGGTTCCTTTTTCCAAAATTTCATCGAATTCTGAGAATGGACGTAAACGGAAACTTCGCCATAAATACTTTACGATTCGAGTTATATTCCGTGAATCTCTATTTAACATATTCGTTGCCGCGCCACCCATATTTAGGTATGCTTCAATTGGGGCTCGTCACCCAAATATGGGTGACGCTCTTCTTGTCCAAGATTAATTGGATTTTTGAAAGGAATTTAATGGAATAAGCATGGAAACATAAATATACATGCACAATACACAATACAATATACAATAAAAATATTAAAACTGTACACATTATATTATACTTTTTATTCATTTATATCTAGGATTTATATTTATATTTATATTTAGGATTTGGGTCCCGCGAGAAACACAACCGAATCACACTGGGCGGGGCGACGAACGTGTAACCCGCTCCGAGCGGGTGAACCCGCTCTCTCTGAGATTTGAGAACCGTTCCCTCGAGGATAATATGGGTTACGGCGGGTTACAGTAACCTTCCTTGGTTAACCGGGTTTGGGTTAGGGTTAGCCGTTGGGTTAGAATCCCTGGCTGTGGATCCCTGCCCATTGAGATATGTGATTACCGGTAAGAGGGCTCTCTTAGTTTTAAATTACAATAGCCATTTAGGATGTAATTTGTTTAAATCGCTGATTTCCAGAAATCGCGTTGGTTATCTTAAATACGGTTTAAGTGCTGAGCTTTTGTACGATGAAAATGTATTATTTTCTTTTGATAGAATAAATCTATTGTGTCTTGCTTCGGCTTTTCCTCGTAATCCGTCCAGTTTTTTACGCTGAAGCAAGAATTTTGTTTTAACCGGGAAATCGTGTATTTTTATTTTAGTATAAGTTTGAACGTTGTTCAATTTTGAGCTTCGTTTCTGTGCGACGAATTCTATTTTTCTGAATTGCTAAAGTGATTACAAACACACGTGGGTTCTTTCTTGCAAACGATATTTATGATATACGTGTCTGGAAAGCCTTTGGGAGGATTAACCAAGCAATTAACTCATTCTGCGATCGCCCAAATGAGGTTCTTTCCGCTGTTGAATTTACAACTTGCCATAAGCCAGGTCCCGGCAAAGGGTCATGTTTCGCCCGTTAAGTACGGTTTCGAGTGACAGAACGTCTCCGTCGACAAGTCAAGCATCGCCCCACTCTTCCTCCGAAATAGGCCTCAGGCAGAGCTATGGGAAAGAGGACTAAACATTTTTGATTTCAATTCAGACAGTTCATTCTTAGCTGACGGACAAGCAACTATTGAATTCGCGGGTAGACAAGTACAACGCACCGGCCGTTGTTTTGTCAATTATTCAGTATTAGTTTCAAGACTTTATACGGCAGTATTTCGTTGTCCAGCGAACAGGACAACCACGCTAGATTCCGCGCTGCGTCATTCGAGAACCCTTGCGTGCGCTAACGTATAAGGCAGGACCTGCTAGAATAACCTTACTAGAACCTTGCTAGAAACGCTTCTTTTAACGTTTTCCCTTTTAATTCGATCAATCGATGTCTTTTGTGATCACGTAATCCATTGAACCGGATACCCAATATTAATTTGTGGGTAGTAACATTCGTGCGAGGGCATTCGCGAGTCGACACGTTCGCGATCTTACCGGGCTCAAGCTTTACAACCCTTGAGTGGAAATTCGTCCGCGCATCACCCACGAGTGTTCCTCAAACGGCACGACGTAACAAGATGCAATACCATACATTTTTTTAAATTCACCGTCGAAACGTGTGCTACCACAAAGAAAAGATCCTGTAGAGCGCGGGGAAACAATAATTGAAAACCATGACAATTTAGTTAGAGATTTTATTGATTCTGATTGAATTAGTGGTTTCTTAAACTAATAAACAATTAGAAAAAAGGCTTGTAATTTCGAGCCATTGGGGTATTAAAATAAAAGAATTCAAAAATTTATTGTTGCCTGTTTGTAGGTTTGTAATGGATCATTATTTCATGAATTGCAACGATAATAGTAATGATCTCCGTAATCATTCTGTTGATGCCAGCAGTTTTTCAGAAATTTCCGACACTGATTATTTATCCATCAACTGCACAGCTAAATTTAACAAGCTGTACATAAACGTGGAATGGCCCTCCTCCACCTTTAAGGGGGGCGGGGATAATTTTTAAAGAATCACCCCCCTCTCTCACCGTCTTCTGTTTTCCGACGATCATATTCAGCAAATCTGAACACGAACCAGTTTCTATAGTTGGAACCGATCACTCGACTCGAGAAGTCGGTTCTGCGTGTCCGCGTTCAGCAGCAATTGTTGACTCGCGGAATATAGAGAAAGTATATTCTTTTACTTTCCTTATTATTTATTTTTAGTTTTATCTTTAGTTTTATTTTTACTTCTATTTTCATTTTTATTTTTAATTAAAAAATTGCAAAGAATTACAGAGATTATCAAAACATTGGTTCAATGTATGCAATTTCAGTGAGCCTGTTCTAACGAAAACGATTCGTCAAGGTTTCAGGATATAGTATTCTGTCGAATGTCGAATGTGTCGTTCCAAAGATAGTTTCTGGAGCGATCCGACAGACAAAATATCGAATGTCAATACAGGTGCCGCTTGCGGTACTATATTGGCAGGGATCGGAAGCAGTTAGAAGAAGATCTGGCTGTTATTCACCTTCGACCGGACCGGAAATAAGGCAGCTAGGAGGTTTTAAATTTAGGACTTCCGAAGCTGTTAGAGAGAGAGAGATAGAGCAGGAAAGGGTTAGGCAGAGTCCCTTCGGCGAGCTATACCGTCCTTAGGAGGGCCGCTACGGCTAGGAAGGTGGTTGGGGTTTTTGTCAGAAAAGATCCAAAGAATCCAATCGTTCTTCCCGCCATCATCGACAAATCAGGGGGACAGAGTTACGACTCCTCCGTCGGAAACGAAAATTTGGACGAGAGGTCCACATGGGCAGCCCATAAGAAGAAGAAAATTCACACAAAGTGATGCAGCTGATAAATCCTTTGCAGCGTATTTTTCGGTAAAACAGGTTACATTATTAAACCCCTTCCACCAAAAGATATAGGGGACAGGAGAGAGGAAGGACTAAAAAATTTCCTTATGAGCCTCATCCGAGACCTCATGCAGTTGAACGATGTTCAACTGAGGAGTTACAAAAGGAGACCTTTGATCCTCATAGATGAGATTATGAGTGACTATTCGTCCAATAGCTCATCGTAATAATATTATCATACTATAGTTGGTATAATTATTTATTTACACTTATTATAACATTATTTTATTATAATAATTTAATAAAAATTTGTAACGGGATGTTTAATGGGACCGCCCCAAGTACGCCAGATCACCTCGGCACCACCCTGAGATGACAAAAGAAACGCACCGTGGCCGAATGTTCGAGACGGTCACGTGGTTGGGAACCTTCTCGACCCCTAGTAACGCGTTGTTGATAGGTTTAACAACGAAGTAATATACAAGGTGTCCCAGACCACCTGTACGACCCATTTATAATCTAGAAAATAGGTTATTTTCAAAAATTACAAGTGTTTCTTCTATAAATCAGATGCGCTCTACCAAATGGTGATATTTTTAACTTCCGGTTCCGGCCGGAAATAAGTAATTGAGACCGGAAGTTACATTTTTAGGTAGAACATGGTATTTTTTATTACGGATTCGGATTCTATGCGAAAAAACAAGAAACTTTTGTCTGAAACATTATTTCGAAAAATGTCATTTTGTGTCCTTTAAGTAACCTTCAAAATGAGTCTTGGCGAAATAATGTTTTCACTATCTACTCTTGGCATAACCCAGGATCTAGGACGAGGACGTGGCAGATATCAGATCCCGTGCGTGCGTGCGAGCGTGCGTGTGTGTGTGTTGTGCGGTGTTCACCGTAGAGATGAAGACCAATGTTTTGACAACATTAATCTGACAACATTTAGCGGACAGAAGATTCGATCCTGCAGATCAACGTTGTCAACACATTAAGGGCACATTCTAGACCCATGGCCTTGACGAAATGATCGTCGCGCTAAAACGAGTGAGCGGCCGGTAGATGAAGCTTAATTAGGGGGCACTGGGTACACTTTTGCAAGTGTACAGCTCGACGTCGGACAGCTTTTGAATCGTATACGATTCTAGAGCTGTGATTTGTGATCACTTTACCACCTAGAGGTCAGAGTAAACGTTGCACTGACAATGCAGATGCCCCCGCCAGGGTGCTACCTGCCCACTTTTTCCATACGAGCCATAAATCTCTCGATATTTATGAAAATGTAATGCCCGTATCGGCGTGCAGAACCTCTCTGGTGGGCATGCTGCTATACATCTGAGAACCATTGCTCGTAAACGTAGAGGAGGTTCACTAAGTGTGAACCAATTTGATGCTAGTATCCTGTTGCAAACAGTTAGCGGGTTATTTCTAACTAATGTGATGTAACCTAGACTTGATTTAATCACACAATATCCACACACACACAGGCACACAGACACGCACGGGATCTGATATCTGCCACGTCCTCTTCGTAGATCCTGGCTTATGCCAAGAGCAGATAGATTACTTAAAGGACATAAAACGACATTTTTCGAAAAAATGATTCAGACAAAAGTTTCTTTTTTTTCTCATAGAATCCGAATCCGTATTAAAAAATACCATATTCTATTTGAAAAATGCAACTTCCGGTCTCAATCACCTATTTCCGACCGGAACCGGAAGTTAAAAATATCACCATTTGATAGAGCGCATCTGATTTATAAAAGAAACACTTTGAATTTTTGAAAATAACCTATTTTCTAGATTATAAATGAATTTAGGGTCTAGGACACCCAGTAAATACCGGTAACGTGACGGAGAGCGCACACTTTAGCTGTGCCTGTGGGAGGACAAGGTAAGACCACTGCCGACCATAGGTTAGGGAGAGTACGAAGCAATGCTATTGGACGGCAGTGTTGGGCTAAGGGTTTAGCCTGATTTTCCTGATTCCTGTCTTAAAACATCCTTTTATGTCTAAAAAAAACATTGATTGATTTTTTCTTTTATTATTGCAATCCAGTCGATGAATGGAACCGCACTCATTCTGATCGTGTCTGACAGTATTATAACGTTGTTGACTTTGCAGCATGTTTAAAGGCGGTTTGCCGCGAAATGCGCGAAACGTGAGAACTCATTCGAGTGCTACGTTGCCATGATTGTTCCAAGACCAGGAAACGTTGCATTCAGTTAGTTAGTCTCTAACAGCTAACTGTTCTGTCATACGAAGTGTTATACGGACTGTGATACGAAGCAAGCTACCTATCTGAACAGAAATAAGTAGATTTTTCCCTCTTGGTCTTAGTTTAGTGTGCCGTGACATGTCTCAAACTAACACTTGTGTTATTTGTAGGGGTGTGCGGGCCGCCCGAAAATCGGACTGGAGTCGGGCGGGCTTGATTCGGGTGCCTGATACTTCATGACACATCGGGCGGCCCGAGAGTTTCGGGCTGCCGGAGAGAGAGAGGGTACACTCAGACACAAAGTCTGGCTACAGCTAGGCTTCTGCAGCCAGATTCTGTGTCTAAGCGTACCCTGACTCGCTTCGTCGGACGCGTTTGGCGAGCGAGTTCTTCCGAACTTGTTCGATTCTTTCCGAACGCGTCCGACAAAGTCGAGTCACTCTCTCCGGCAGCCCGAAACTCTCAGGCCGCCCGATGTGTCATGAAGTATCAGGCACCCGAATCAAGCCCGCCCGACAGTCTGCGGCTCGGCCCGACGATTCGGGCGCCCGAAAAACGGGCGGCCCACACACCCCTAGTTATTTGTAATGTGTCAAGCAAGAAGTGCATGGGGAAAGTGAAGCGATTAATTACAGAGGCTCATGTCAGGAGGTATCAGGCCTTCTGTAATTATACGGTAAGTATTGGTTATATTGTATATAGCAAATGTAGGTTGATTGTTTACAGGGAACCGGGACCATGCAGGAATGATTCAGAATCCAGTGATTCGATGGATGACAACGTTCAAGACTTGGATTTCTACGTAGAGGAAAGGATCCGAACCGAAGTACAATGTGTGAATTTTCTATTCAAACGAGTGAAATCTAAATGTGTACTTACTTTGGTGATACTTTACGATTTTAAAGAAACATAGAACGTCATACATTATAAAGGGTGTAACAAAAATATGTGCTTTCCTTAAGAAGGGTAATTCGTGGGGTGATTCTGAACAACATTTTTCTTTACAAAAATATTGTTTAAGCCTTCGTTTTTGAATTATTAACGAAAAACAATGGCGAATCAGCGCTCGGCTTACAAAAACGAAGGCTTAAACAATATTTTTGCAAAGGAAAATGTTCAGAATCACCCTTTTTGAGGAAAGCACATATTTTTGTTACACCCTGTATTGTATATTTTCAAAATAGTGTAAGGGAGGAGTCTGATGTAGAGAGTCAAAAACTTATGTTTCTTTAAAAAAAATTTTCTTGTAACATATTAACGCTATCTTTTTGATACTTATAATCTTTCAGGTAATCGTCTCGTGGTTATACCTTTAGAAGCGCGCCTTCAAGTATTTTCAAAACAAAGGATTTTTATACCAAAATGGAATAGACGTTGCGCAATCCACATGTTGAAGAATCGGTTTTTCCCAGACGTAGTGAAGCTTTTGTGTATTAATTCAAATGAAAGCTCTATGGACATTGCAGACGTCACAGCATTCATGAACCAGTTGTCAATTGGTGTCAATTCAACCTTCTTTGATAGAATTTGCGAAGAAACATTGACCGAAGAACAGATTTATGCCTTGTGACGTTGCAGTTCGTGCGACGTCACTTCGCCGTTAAATTACGGGCTAAATAGCCATTTCGCGTGTGGACCAGACTGATCCGAGACCGTATTGAGAACCACCCGCAGAATTAGAGCGCTCCGAGAGGAAGATCTGACGATCTTGAAATCCACTTCTAACGCCACCTATTGCGCGTACCGAGTACGACATTTCAGGGACGTGCCTAGAGCACACCACTCCGTACGACTCCCGAAGGCCACCCCGCATCATAGGATCACCCGAAGATAAAATATGGCCAATATCAGGGATTCTAACCCAACGGCTAACCCTAACCCAAACCCGGTTAACCAAGGAAGGTTACTGTAACCCGCCGTAACCCATATTATCCTCGAGGGAACGGTTCTCAAAGCTCAGAGAGAGCGGGTTCACCCGCTCGGAGCGGGTTACACGTTCGTCGCCCCGCCCAGTGTGATTCGGTTGTGTTTCTCGCGGGACCCAAATCCTAAATATAAATATAAATATAAATCCTAGATATAAATGAATAAAAAGTATAATATAATGTGTACAGTTTTAATATTTTTATTGTATATTGTATTGTGTATTGTGCATGTATATTTATGTTTCCATGCTTATTCCATTAAATTCCTTTCAAAAATCCAATTAATCTTGGACAAGAAGAGCGTCACCCATATTTGGGTGACGAGCCCCAATTGAAGCATACCTAAATATGGGTGGCGCGGCAACGAATATGTTAAATAGAGATTCACGGAATATAACTCGAATCGTAAAGTATTTATGGCGAAGTTTCCGTTTACGTCCATTCTCAGAATTCGATGAAATTTTGGAAAAAGGAACCTATTTTCAAAATTTCATCAAATTCTGAGAATGGACGTAAACGGAAACACAGCCATATTATACAGCTAACATAAAGAAACAGGTTCAGGTAATAATCATATCCCGACTAGAAATTCAGTTAGGCATGCCTAAAGACGAATGTGGGCCTAATGCGGAATGAATGGTGTATGCCTAAGTTAGGCATTCCTAACAGTTGCCCTACGTGGGTCTAATGCGGAAAGAATGGTGTACGCCTAAGTTAGGCAGTCCTAAGTGGTGCCATATGTGGTCCAAATGGGGATGGTCGAGCCTACGCCTAAGTTAGGCATTCCTAACAGTTGCCATACATGGGCCTAATGCGGAAAGAGTAGTGTACGCCTAAGTTAGGCATTCCTAACAGGTGCCATACGTGTTCCAAATGGAGATGATCGAATGCACACCTAAGTTAGGCATTCCTAACAGTTGCCATACATGGGCCTAATGCGGAAAGAGTAGTGTACGCCTAAGTTAGGCATTCCTAACAGGTGCCATACGTGTTCCAAATGGAGATGATCGAATGCACGCCTAAGTTAGGCATTCCTAACAGTTGCCATACATGGGCCTAATGCGGAAAGAGTAGTGTACGCCTAAGTTAGGCATTCCTAACAGGTGCCATAGGTGGGCCTAATGCGGAAAGAGTAGTGTACGCCAAAGTTAGGCATTCCTAACAGGTGCCATACGTGGTCCAAATGGAGATGATCGAATGCACGCCTAAGTTAGGCATTCCTAACAGTTGCCATACATGGGCCTAATGCGGAAAGAGTAGTGTACGCCTAAGTTAGGCATTCCTAACAGGTGCCATAGGTGGGCCTAATGCGGAAAGAGTAGTGTACGCCAAAGTTAGGCATTCCTAACAGGTGCCATAGGTGGGCCTAATGCGGAAAGAGTAGTGTACGCCTAAGATAGGCATTCCTAACAGGTGCCATACGTGGTAACCTAACTTAGGCGTGGGCTCGTCATTTTTTTCTTTGAATCGTTTTTGTTTCTGAGTCGTTTCTTTTCTTTTCCAAAAAATATCACGAGTGTATACTGAACAGTGAACAGTGATTAACATAAATTGTTTTCCGCCACGATGTCGGATAATATGCGAAATTCGAAAATTCGTGAACTCACACGTCTCAGAGTTCAACGACTTCGCAAGCGGCGTAAATTGTGCACAGAATTTATAAATTCGGAAGCAGATACGATAGTGATGTCGGAAAATAGTGAATCAAGAATCTATGGAGAAAGTGGAAGTGTAAATTCAGGTAAAGTTATTATTATTATTATTATTATTATTATTATTATATTTACATTTATTATGTACGGACCGATGTTCTTTTATATAAATGTTTATAATAGAAAAAATTTGGTGACACATGTTGTAGAAATTTCGGGAGTTAATCGAAATATACCACACACAATTAATGATGATATTGTGTCATTGGAGGGAGACGAAACAAGAGAAAATACAGGACATAACTGTGGAAATCATACAGAACCTGCTACAAATTATCAGAATTCAAGCAATGAGACAACAGACGAAGAGGGTGCGGAGAACTGTCAAGAAAGTGGCTTTAATGACATACGAGATATACGCCAATGGGCTCTCATGGATCCACCAATACCCCATACTAGACTGGAAATATTGATGGACATATTAAGGAAACATTCTTATCCTACTTTACCAAAAACGGCAAAAACATTTCTAGCTACAGCATGTAATAATTATACCATCGAATGCTTTAATGGCACCAATGATGAATTTGTGTACTTCGGGATAAGTAAAATTATTGATAAATGTGTAAATCCAGAAATTCACAAAAGTAGTGATATACCGTTGATGTTCAACGTTGATGGTTTACCATTATTTAAATCCAGTAAAAAACAGTTTTGGCCAATATTATGTAAAATTTTTCATGATCCTGATATTTACCGACCTTTTCCTGTTGCCATTTATTGTGGAGATGGAAAACCAACCAATATTGAACGATATTTGGAGAAATTTATAAATGAAATTAATGATCTACAACGTAATGGTGTTGTTATAGATAGTAGAAGATTTACTATATCTATCAAAGCTTTTATATGTGACAGACCTGCACGTTCGATTCTGAAATGTAATAAAGGTCACGGAGGATACTTTGCTTGCGAGAGATGTACGATACGTGGCAAAAGATACAAAAACAGGATCATTTACCCATTCAGAATAAATTGTGAAAAAAGAAGTGATTTGTCATTTCGAAATCAAAGCAATACGGGACATCATTTAGGAATATCTCCTTTACTTCGCATAAATCCGAAAATTGATATGATCAATCACTTTTTGCTGGACTCCATGCACTTGCTATATTTGGGTATTATGAAAAAACTATTAAATTACTGGATAGATGGAAATGTAAAAGGGTTGAAGCTGAGTGATCGTGCTAAGGTACAATTGTCAGATTTACTACAAAGGATAAAAGTGCCTGCTGAATTTCAACGAACGACTAGATCGCTAACAGAGTATCATAAATTCAAAGCCACTGAATACCGATTTTTATTGTTATATGCAGCTCCTGTTATCTTCAAGAAAATTTTAACAACTGACCTATACAGACATTTATTGCTCTTACATACTGGTTGCAGAATATTATCGTCTACAGAATTAGCCGTGGATAAATGTAAATATGCTGGAATATGTTTAAAAAAATTTGTGACCAAAGCACAATTTATATATGGAAAGGAATTTATGGTTGGAAATGTACATAATCTGATCCATCTCGCAGATGATGTTAAAAATATGAATTCATCATTGGCCAGTATTTCCAGTTTTCCATTCGAAAACGCTCTAGGAAAAATGAAACGACTTCTTCGAAATGGAAATAAGCCTCTCTCGCAATTATGCCGTCGATTGAATGAAATATCCCATATTTGGAACGAAAAAGCCGTTATTCCAGCTACAATCAAAATTACTAGACAAGTGAAAGCAAAAGAATTAGAGAAAATACTTATTAAACGAGTTCAATATAAAGAGGCACTACTAACCACTAAATTTCCTAACAACACAGTTTTATTGAACAGCAATGAAATCATACAATTAATGAGTATGTGGATATCCCCAAACGATGACGTGAATTGTATCGAAATTACAGGAAAAATATTGAGAAAGAGAAAGGCGCTTTATTCCTATCCCTGTGATTCACGTCATCTCCAAATATGGAATTGCAGTGGTAGAAATACGGATACTATAACGTGTAAAATTACCGATATCAAGAGCAAAATGGTTCCATTTGATTTAAGTAGTATTGCTGGAGAAAAAATTTTGGTAATGCCTCTACTGCATGTGTGAAATGTATACATGCAATCGACCGATTGCGTGGTGATGCATTTTAGTTGGTCGCTCTAGTCGGCTAAACCAATTAAAATCGGTTGATAAGATCGGATTGCAGTCCAATGATTATTACTAATCAATTATTTAATTATTACTCTCCCGTCCTCTCGGCAGACGGCCACGAGTTGACCTGTCCTCTCTCGTTCGAGAGGCGACCAGGTATTATCGCCGTACTCTCCTGCCGGGGTGCTAGAGCTAACCAAGAACGGCCGTGGTTCTAAACCTCATCCTCTCTCTTGGAATAGCAAATAGGCCGAATCCCTCTGTGAGCCCGATATTCATTTTTTTTTCGTTGCTATCCGCGATCGCGAAAATCGCGATTCATTTTCTTTTTGCTCGTCTCGCGTCGCTGTCCGGCGCGGCCGCCTATAAGCTACCTTCGAGAAGCTTCTGCCTTCGTATACACAGTGTAAAGTGTGACTGCATTGAATAATTCTTTCAAACGCTCTGAAGAAGCAAAACGTGTCGGACGAGATCGAGAATAAGTTTATACCAGTGAGTGCACGTGTTTGCAAGGATGGCTGCGACGACAAGGAAAGGCCTCAGGCGAAAATATGTGGAAAAAGTTGCAGATAACGAAAAAGGTAAGATACTTTAATTTTTCATCATTAATTTTGTGCAGTTTTTTGTAGAAATTGTATTATATCGTTATATCTGTATATATCGTTCTGCTATTCAATGATTACAATTTATCAATCAACGCCATCATTTAAATCGTGAAATAATAAAAAGCTACATTAAAAGTTTTAGATGAGACGGATTCTGAAATGAATTCTGATATTGTAGAAGACGTCGAAATCAGAACGAAAAAAAGAAGGAAGCAACCGAAGAAATTCAACAGAAGAGTCACCGTTTCAGAAAGTTCCGACAGCAGCTTAGACTTTACTAAACCTGATTCACCGCCGCAAATATTAAAATCAAACACAGTTGAATCTACATCCACTCCACCGTCGAATTTATGTCAAGACGACATCAATTCATTGAAAAGTAAATATATGCTAAATTAATAGATAACGAAATTATTTAAAACAATATAAATGTTTCGTGCATTAAATAATGCTTTATAGGCATTTGCACAACCATAAAATTTTAATTTATTACAGATTACATCAACGAAACAATAGAAAAAAATTGCAAACCCCTATCAGTTAAATTAAGCCAACTGACAAGTATGATGGTCGACATAAAAGCAACCCTGAATGAACTGTTAGGAAGATCAATCGATCATAACAGCACTAATAACAGTTGCGATGTTATTATTTCCGATTTTAATGAAATTTGGAAACTTCCGTGTCAGACGGTAGAGGAGTTCAAAATATTTGATGAAAAAATCGGAAAAGAGATAGATTTCCGTAAAAAATTGGTAAGATTTTATACTGTTCTATTTTTCGTATTTATTTATTATATGTATGTAAAACAAGAATTAATTCTATCGTGAAATTTTGTACAGGCACACAAATTTATTAGCATTATAAACAAACGAACAACAATCGTCAGAAATATGAGCGAAATACTGAGATACTGCTTATCTCGAGAAGTTGCTCTCAGATGCAATCCAGTAAAGCATGTCGAGGGGAAGCTATTTGTATTTAAAGATACAAATCTTTATAATGTTGTTAAAGGTATTTCTCCATTTTCCGTTTATAAGATTTGTATTACTAATTGATGAATTACGAAATAATCTATTAAAATTAATTTTTTTCTAGCTGCAATGGTGTCAGCTTTGTCAAATGACGAAAATCCGTTAAAGGATTGCGACATTATAAAAGTGATAGGGTCAGTATTACACCACTGTAGGGATTGGGAAGGAGGACGAATGAAACGGCAGAAAAAAAATATTACGAACACAAACGAGAATAAAAATAGAAAATTATTATCTGAGATTGATCAACTTTGCGATGTAAATCTAGATGATAATATATAATTATAATTCATTTATACAGTGAGTGTAAAAAGTATTCGTACGCCGTTTAAAACGGAATATAACTTTTTTGTAATTGTACCAAAAGACCAGATCTTTTATAATCAATTAGAAGCTTTGGTTTATTACATATGATATGAAAAAATTTTTCCAAAATTATAATTTACAAGGTTACAAGCGAAAATAAAAAAGGCATCTTTTGAAACTTTTTTAATTGGGCTCTTAATGAAAATTTAAAATATATATATGTTTTGTAGATCTACATGTTAATTATACACATGCTGAAAATTTCATCAAAATTGGTTGAAGCTAAGAAAAGGACACAAATCGAAAGATATATGTAAGAATTTGTGGATTTTTAGCAGAAGCTCAAAAGTCGTGTAAAACTACGATTTTGACCATTTTGAACCGCTTGTAGTTCGTGTTTATGTTAATCGATTTCGATGAAATTTTCAGCATACGTATATAACTACTACGAAATATATCTATATCTCTTCTATTTAAATATATATTAAATTTTCATGAAGGTCCCATTTAAAAAAGTTTTGAAAAATTCTATTTTTTTTGCATTAACCTTGTATACACCTTGATTTTAATTATTAGAAAATATATTTTGCATATCATTTCGTAAACCAATGCTTCTAATTGATTATAAAAAATCAGGTCGTTTGGTACAATTATAAAAAAGTTACATATTCTATTTTAAAGAGCGTACGAATTTTACACTCACTGTATATGTCGTACAATTAAGCAGTAGTATCATAAGCATGTATATATATATATATATTAATTGTAGCAGGTTAAGTATATTGTAGATTAAGGGCATCATAATTAATAAGTTAAGCATATATTGTAAATTAAATGCGTAGTATGTTAAACATTATATTGTAGATTAAGCGCGTATATATAGTAGGCTAAGCATTTTGTTGTTCATTCATCATTTCTTGTTCAATCATTTTATTTACTTTATTATGATTTCAAATATAATTACATTTAACATAATTTCTTAATTTCCCTTTATGTCTCCTAATGAGGGTCTAATAAGACTATCCCAATGTTGCCTAATGCGGTTTGCCGCATTGGATAATCATTAGGAAAGCCTAATGTGACCCTATACGCGGGTTCCTAATGCGGGCCTCATTCGGCTTTCCCAATTAGGCAGTCACGACGCACTGCGTTACATTTCGCATGCCTGCCCAATGGGGCTGCCCCATTAGGGCCTAACAGATATATCCTAATGCGCGCCTACTGCGGTTTGCCTCATTGGATAGTCATTGGATAAACCTAACGTGGGCCTAATGCGGCGTGCCGCATTGGATAGTCTTTGGGAAAACCTAACGTGGACCTAATGCGGTGTGTCGCATTGGATAGTCTTTGGGAAAACCTAATGTGGCCCTAACGCGGGATTCCTAATGTGGCCCGCATAGGGCTTTCCCAATTAGGCAGTGACGGCGCACTGCGTTACATTCCGCATGCCTGCCCAATGGGGCTGCCCCATCAGGGCCTAACGCGAAATTAGGCTAGCCTAATGCGGTCCTAACGGGTTGCCTAACTAAAATTCTAGTCGGGATTGGAAAGAGCTTTTTAAATAAAATTATTAAATGTCATCTGAAAAAGTTGAATATTGGGGGGTCAATAAACTGTCGGTTTTTTGCCGATTTGGCATTTCCGTACAGAGGTATGATTCATTCGTATGATCACTTGAAGTTTCGACTTTCGGTACAGTGTTTCTGCGGCAGATACATGTAGGATGGGCTATCAGGAAGAAATGACCGGAAACAAAACCTTTACTGCGAAAACGACGTTCTTCACGTTTTCAATTATTCGCGTTTGTCAATTGTTCCGGATCGTCAAATTGTTCGCGCTCGTCTCACACACCGACACACCACATGCATACGCCCACGCACTCGCACGCTGTGATTAAGTGTCGATTCCACATTCATATAATTTAATTAGTTGCTTAATAGTTTGATTGTTGTAATAGAAATTAGAAACTATAAACCACATTAAAATGGATCGTGAACATCCTGTGCGTCAATATTTTTATTATGATGTAACTGCTGGAAAATCTAAGTGCCTTATTGAAGGATGCGATGTAGAATTAACGGTAAGTTGACCATAAAGTTTACAATGTACAATTAATGTAATTTCTCCAACTCGTTATTTTGTATGATACTGTATTTTTAAATAATTTTATGCAGCATTGATGTATATACCTTTTTTCAACAAATATAGAAAACATATACAACAAATATAGAAAATATATCGTACATATATTTTACACAATTACGTTAAAATTGCAATTTTTTTGTTGTTTGATTTTCTATTTTTTAATTTTTAGGGAAAACATGCCGGTAATCTCACGCGGCATTTACAATATAATCACGCAAATGAGTTTACTATAACAGAAATGACAAAACAAATAAATCAAAAAAGAAAATCGGTAGGGAATGGTTCTGAAACTGCGGTGCCGCCAAAAATGTTGAACTATTCGGGTGCATCATTGATTTCGGCATGCGTAGAGCTAGTAACAAAAAATGGTAGACCGCTGAGTATTATTGAAGACTCTGGATTTCGCAAAATAATTGATCCGATTATGGAAATAATAGACATTCCTGCTACTATAAACACAAGCAATATTCGGGATGCAATTAGTAAGAAAGCAACAGAATTTCGAAAACTGATACAATCAGAAATAAAAAATAAATTAATTAGTCTCAAAATTGATAGTGCAACAAGACATTTGAGATCATTTTTGGGCATAAATTTGCAATATATTAAAGACGGGAAAGTTATAATTCGTACATTAGGCGTAAAAGAAATTTTTAATCGAAGTACAGCAATAAATTTAAAAAATATTATTATTAATACATTATTGGAATACCAACTGGATATAGATGATATATATACAGTAACAACAGATAATGGGGCAAATATGCTAAAAATGATTAGATTTATCGAAAACGATCAAAATAAAAATGATACTGATGATGATTCCAATAACACAGACACAGATGAAGGACGCATTTTTGATCAATACACAGATGATTTTTATTTAGATGGCGAATGTTTATTTGAGAATAAAAAACCCGCTCTTACCCGGTTAACCGGGTTATAGTTGGTCATCTAGTAACCGGTTACCGTAGCTACGCGGGTTACAGCGGGTTATTGAGAACCGAATCCGATTCGGGTTAGGTTTTGGATCCCTGGCCAATATTGCGAAACATCCGGATCCGGAATCGAAAAGGAGGCTTCAGCACACGGGCCAAGTAACCCGGAGACGACGACGTGGGACAAGGGACCCTTTTGCGAACACACATTCTCTTCGCAGTCCCTCCGTCGTCTCACCCCGTTCAACAAGGGTTCCAGCGAGGGTGGTGTACCAGCAGTCCTGGGAAGATTTATCTTCCTCGTTCGCTAACGAAAAGCGATCGTCAACGTTACGTTACGAGTTGGTCTGGGGCCCAAGGACCTTTCGAATGGCCGATCCTGCGACTGTTCCAGTCGCGTTGCGGAAGTAGCCAATCCGGGAAATTCGGCAGTACGGAAAAGTGGGGGGAACTAGAATCGATGCATCTCGTCGATGCGGATCGAAGAGTCACTGTCACGCTGGTCCTTCTGCTAAGCAGAAATCGCACTGGTTTCCGTCCGGTATCGTTACGGAGAATATTCGTTAACTCGCGTCGCGGGTGGTTCCAACCAAGGACCCGAAGGCGTCCTTTGCGAGACGGACAATAGAGTACGGAGAATACCGCTCACGTTAACCAGGGTAAGTCGATTCTGTGACTCTTCATTCGTATCTTTTCGCGGTGGCTCGTAGTTTTCGCGCGAGGACGAGTCGAGATCGCCTCGTCCTCAGAACTTCGTAGCTCGTGTCGCATTCGGTGACGCTTTGAGCGGACATTCGGTTAGCTTCCCTTCGCGTAAAGGATTTCGGAAGTCTTCCTCCGGAGCTGCGTCTCAAGAATAGCGAGTCGCGAAATTCCGTGCGGCGTAGACGAGGTTAGGGCGAGATCCGTCGGCCCGCGAACGCGCGGAGTCTACGCGAGCAAACGCGCACGACCGCGGATTATGTAACGCGCGGGACCGATCGCGTCTCACCCACGACTATCGCGACAAGTCCAAAGAGAGAGATTTACGCCGACCATCTGGGTCTCGCGAATTCCGCGTCTCGAAGCGGATTTAATTGTACCGTCGAACCGTACTCTCGCGAGGAGAATTGACTAACGCGCTCGGTGAAATTACACCGGTTCGCAAAAGTATATAAGTAGCGCGGGCTCCCGGGTCGCGGCCACGAGGCTTCGTGTTGCTCTTTCACCTTCGCGACCCACGGGGGTTCGCCTCTTCATCGCGTTTCGCGTGGTGCTTCTGAGCACCTGGCGCCCTAACTCTCGTTTCGTGTCCTAGAAGAGCCGCCCCGCGAACTCACTTTGTACCGGGTGGACCGTGCTCGCGCAACCGTGCACGGCCCGGCCTCCGTGCCTATAAAAACCCGGGGTTGCCCCTTTTCGCCAGCTTCTCAACCGCGCGGAAAAGGGCGACGTCACAGCCTTTACAGGTTTAAACTGGAACAATATTTTGGAAATAAAAGAAATGTTGTCAAGTATGAGACAGACAGAAACGCGAACGGTGACACAGGCTATAGTAACATTTTTATTTGAACTTAGAAGTGGCAGCTCTAATAAGATCATCCAGAATATATTAGGTTTAGAACGAGAGCAATTAGTCTCAGAATATTGCCATCAAATAATTACAGCCTTCGAAGAGGACATATTACCACACTCCTTTGGACTGAACGCTAGATCCAAGTAGGGTCTCATTGATAATGAATCTGCTTATATAGCAAATCAGCTATTTGTTGAAAGAGAGGACTAATTAGCACTCATATTTGATGGGACTTACGTTCGCAATCAAAAGAGTTCAAACAATGAATATCAACGAAAATCTTGCTCTGGGCATAAGAAAGATGCATTATGTAAACCATTTACGATTTGTACCACGAATGGTTGTATTGTTGATATAAAAGGACCATATAATGCTAATATGAATGATGCAAGAATAATGAAGTCATTGTTCGAAGAACCAAATGGATTAGCAACATATCTGAGGCCAGGAGATATATGTATAGTTAATAGGGTGCTTCTTAATTTTTTATCACGATTTCTTTTCACGCCACCCTCCAGAATTGTTCCTTTATGTAAGAAAAAAATTCGTGCAAAGTTTTAGATCGATCGGATAGAAGGATCACGTGGCGCATTTAAATTGAAAATTTTGAAAATTTTGAAATTCACCTCAACTATGGAACATGGCACATCGTTGGATTTGTCTTTTTTTCTGTATAAGAATATGGAAAAATTATATGACCTCCTTTAAATAAAAATAACACACCTCGTTGTAAAAGAAGTGGAAGTGATATGGAAAAAGGCAAGAATTCCAGTCCGCCGAAACTGTCATTGCATCGAGAAATTGGAGTCTTTATACCAGGAGTGGAAGGCCCTACAAAAGGGTTGTAAACGACGATCGCAGCTACAAGATCAACGGGAACAACAGTTTCTTGATCAATTGAATGATCTTTTCGATATAGCACATGTTGATGCTTTAGATATGATCACGATCGATGAAGATAAACAATTTTTTCTAAACCAAAGAAAAAAAGGACGACAAGGATCAATGTTTGGAGGAGATCGAGTTCTTTAAGCAAAAGAACAGAGACAAACGCTTCGTCAAGCAAAAGAAGAATCACGGCAAGTTCGAGCGCAAGCAGCTATGCAAGGTACGTTTTTCCAGAAATGATTTGCTTTAAAGTAGAATTATCGAAATCTGTTTCTCTTTACTCGTATTATTCACATATTTTAGAATTAGAAGAAACAATCAACTTTGCATCATCCGACGACGACGAAGAAAATCGGCGACATACTGAGGATCCTGTGCTGGAGTTCAATGCGAGCGATTGCGATGCAACAGAACTTGGTCCGAGCGAACCGAAGAGAAAACGCGGTTCAAAGCAGATTATTACGCTGAAGCTTATCGCAACACTTGATAAGTGTAAAGTTAGTGAACGTGATGCTGTCCGTATAATCACAGCAACTGCTCAAGCTCTTGGCCACGACATTAACAATTTGATCATAAGTCAATCATCGATTCGTCGTTATCGAACACATTTGCGCAAAAAACATAGTCAAATGCTACGTGCAGCTTTTCCCAAACATGAGATTGATGCAGTTACTGTTCATTGGGATGGTAAAATATTACCTGCTCTAGTAGGCAAAGACAAGGTGGAAAAGTTACCTGTCGTTATAACTTGTAGAGAACATGAACAGTTACTTGGAATTCCGACAATCGCATCTTCTGCTGGTAGAGATCAAGCTCTTGCTGTGCATGATCTACTCCGAGAGTGGGACATATGCGACAAAGTACAAGCACTTTCATGTGATACAACAGCATTCAATATGGGTCGCTTCAAGGGTGCGTGTGCAATTTTAGAGCACCAAATCGGGAGGGAGTTGTTATATCTTCCGTGCAGACACCATATTTATGAATTAGTTTTAAAATCGGTTTTTGAGAAAAAGATGTTACAGTCTACGGGTCCAAACGTCCCAATTTTTAAACGCTTCCAGCAAACGTGGCCCAATCTAAATAAATTAAACTTCCACTCTGGGGTAGAAGATCCATTTGTCAAACAAAAGATAAAAAATTTACCACTGCTAACAGATTTTGCAAAACAGACTCTGCAAACGCATCATCCACGAGAAGACTATCGAGAATTTATTGAACTTGTTCTAGTATTTTTAGGTAATACCTCTTCAACGTCACGTTTTCGAGCTCCCGGAGCTTTCCATCATGCTCGATGGATGGCGAAGGGAATTTATTGTCTAAAAATATTTTTGTTTCGCGAAGAATTCGAGTTAAGCGAAGAGGAGAAAAATGGAACTCGCGATATCTGTATATTTATTGCAAATATATATTTAAAAGCGTGGGTAGAAGCCCCTCTCCCTACAAGGGCTCCGCAGCAGGATTTTATTTTTATTAAATCCTTATATGAATATAAGGATATCGATAGAGACATTAGTCATGTTACGTTAGAAAAATTTTGTAGACACTTGTGGTATTTGACACCAGAAAATGCAGCATTATCGTTCTTTGATAATGATATTCCAATAGAAACAAAGAAACGAATGGTAGAGGCTTTAAATAACACTACTAGTGGCGGTGATTATCATAAAATGTTTGTTCTCCTACCAAGTGATATAGCCGACCATATGCAGAAGGATATTTCAAATTTTATATCACAAGACAGTCGGAAGCTTTTTAGAAGATTCGGTATATCGGCAGAATTTCTAGAAAAAGATCCGACAGTTTGGCAAGACGATCCATCTTATAATGTAGGTTTAGATATAATTAAAGCTTTACCGGTGGTTAACGATAAGGCAGAAAGAGCTGTTAAATTAATGCAAGATTTTAATCAAATTTTAGCGCGTAATGAGGAAGAAAAACAGATGATATTACAAATTGTACAAGATTACCGGCAGCATTATCCCGATGTAAAAAAAGCTACCTTAGCGAAAAATATGTAAATATGTAATAATAATGTAATATTATGTAAATATAAGAAATAGTTCCTTATTATGATCCTGTAGAATATATTAATTTACAACTGTTAATATGTTATTTTACTTGTACAGTCAAAACATGTTACCTCTTAATGTAGGAATTTAAATATCTCTGTTATTTGTAATTTTATGAAAAAATGTCATAGGAAAAAATTGCACTGTTCAATACGATAAATATAATGACAAAATAAAAAAATTTTTTGGAAATCATATTTTCGAAATTTCAAGGTCATTGTTATTTTTATTTAAAGAAGGTCATATAATTTTTCCATATTCTTATACAGAAAAAAAAGACAAATCCAATGATGTGCCATGTTCCGTAGTTGAGGTGAATTTCAAAATTTTCAAAATTTTCAATTTAAATGCGCCACGTGATCCTTTCATCCGATCGATCTAAAACTTTGCACGAATTTTTTTCTTACATAAAGGAACAATTCTGGAGGGTGGCGTGCATTGTATGGCGATAAATATTTTTCTCCAAGTACAACTTAGGAGCACCCTAATAGTTAATCGTGGGTTCAGAGATACCGTTGATTATTTACAAGAATGTGGGTATAGGGTTTTAATACCTGCATTTAAAGGAAACCGACCTCAATTGACGGCAGAAGAAGCCAACGCTTCTCGACTAGTGACAAATCTCCGTTGGGTAGTTGAAGCTGTGCATGGCGCTGTAGCGCAAAGATATCGTCTCTTGCACAATACAATGGATAATAAAGCGTTACCAAAATTAAAATCCATATGCCGGATAGTTGGCTTCTTATAGAATAAGTTAAGAAAAAGATTGAATTCTGATACAAAACTCTCTGACGAAATAATTAATTATATAAGAAGTCGTACATTAGAACCAAATACGTTGCGAGAGTTCGTTGATAGTAAACATTTGAATCGACGAAAAAAGCCATTTCAAGCAATGTCCTCTCGATGTCTTTTACATTTTCCAAAATTGACACAGAACGACTTGAGAATATTGTTTACCGGTACGTATCAATTAAGCAAGCAGTATGCTATTTATGTAGCAGAACTATTGAATTCTGAAAATGAATTTAATGTGCACTATTTAGAAGGGAACGAACACATTATAAAACTAAAGGTTCGGTGAAGACATATAAACAGCAAAGCATACCAATGTTATAATGAATACAAGCCAAATATGGACAATTCCAAAGGTATTGCGCGATACACATGTGACTGTGTTAATGGAAATAGAACAGTAGGATGTTGCTCTTATGTAGCTGCCCAGATTTACTATCTATCTTATGGTCGGTATCAATCAAATATTGTAAAACCAGCTGAAATATCAACCCACTTATTTGATGTTACGAACACAGTTCCCGTCATTGAAGAAGACAGCGATGATGGTTAGAAATAGGAATTATATATGTATGCAATAATGGGCACACAGTGGGTCAGTGGATAGAGCGCGCGACTGCGACCAGGCGGTCTCGAGTTCGAATCCCCGCGCCCGGCACCTCTTGAATTAATTCAATGTGCTATTTTAAAAAACTGTGGTGCCCAAGGTGGTTCGGAACCCACCGTAATAAAAAGTAGGTCCCGCTGAAATAGGCGATAGGGAGTGTTGGTTAAAGGTGAGAGGTGTGGAACGGGATTTGTAACCCTGAGGGGACCAAATATCCATGACATATGACATATGTATGCAATGATTGTAATTTATATTTAATTTGGAAAATGTGTATACATTATTCATCGGCTCCTTGGGTGGATCGAGTAGCTCAAGACCACTGAATTGAATTCTTCTTTCTGTTACTTGACAGCAACAAACTAGCTTTAAACGTATTTTTCTTCTTCAATGTAAGCTATTTCCTAAAATACAGTTGTTTAGACTTCCGACTGTAATCATATATTAGAAGATTTAGTCGCATTTTTAAATGTATCAACTTTTCCGTACACGTGCCGACTTCCCGTTTCTTTCCCATCGCTAGCCACTAGAGATCTCGATTTCACGTGTACCTGAAATACACGTGTACACGTGTAGTTCGTGTTGAAATTCGTGTATTATTTACTACACGGCTACACGTGAATTTCAATACACGTTCAAACTCGTGATCTCTAATTTCTAGTAGAAGTAGAATATGTTGTATAAATTACAGGTAGGAAGTTTCTACCTATAATAAACTCAAACAAATCTATAAATATTATGTTTATCGATAATTTGAAATAGGCTTCTCAAATGGCGAAACGCAAAAGGTTGGTATGGGATTATGCAAGCCGTGGTGGCGATAAAGCCTTATGTAATCTGTGTGATCAAGAAACGACTAATGAATTTTCGTGTCCGAGTGGGACAACAGGTTCTATTGGTAGGCACCTAAGGTCGATTCACAATTTTGAATCTACCAGCACTAATATTGATACAGAAAGTCATCGTCAAATGTTAACGGTGAGTACCAACATTAAAACACCATAATAATGTTTAGAAGCATATTAAGATTGGAAATTTAAAAAAAAAAACAAGATCAGGAACAACCAATACAAAAAAAAACAAGATCAGGAACAACTAATACAAAAAACACGATCAGGACCAACTAATACAAAAAAAATCATAGAAAAAGTTTCACTTCAAACATAATGAACGATCAAAATTTGCTTTGCAAAGAAGGAGAGCGTATGAGAAAGAAAGAAACGTAGTCCATAGCATTTCCCATACGCTCTCCTTCTTTGCAAAGCAAATTTTGATCGTTCATTATGTTTGAAGTGAAACTTTTTCTATGATTTTTTTTGTATTAGTTGTTCCTGATCTTGTTTTTTGTATTAGTTGTTCCTGATCTTGTTTTTTTTTAACATTTCCAATCTTAATATGCTTCTAAACATTACTAGACTGCAAGAAGTTTCACTTCCACCGCGCGTGGTTTTCCACACGTATATTTTTTTTTTATTTTACAGAGATATATAGCCTATTAGCTATTGCTAATAGCTAAAAAAACCTACCGTGTGTGGAACAGAATAAAAAAGAGGTATGTATATAAAATACAAAATTACATTTGAAATAAATACATGGTTGGTTACGTTACGACACCACGTGCAAATACTTTTACATTAAATATTTTTATTTTACAGAGGTATATAGCTAATAGCTAAAAACCTACCGTGTGTGGAACAGAATAAAAAAGAGGTATGTATGTAAAATACAAAATTACATTTAAATAAATCAAGTTATTCTACGATACAGAGCTCCGTCCTTTGTATTACATTTCTCGTTGTGGCCATCATTAGAGCGTCTCTTTTTATGCTATTACATGCATTTGTTATTTACCTTTGAAGATATGTTCAATCCGTTGTACATGACAGAACAATGAATAATGTTCAATAACATTGTAATCAAATAACAAATGCATGTAATAGCATAAAAAGAGACGCTCTAATGATGGCAAAAATGAGAAATGTAATACAAAGAGCGGATCTCTGTATCATAGAAAAATGAATCACAGTTCTAACATCTGATGTAACTTGATTTGTTTTGTAAGAAATAAGTTTTCATGAAAGTTACGTTTGTACAACCCTGTATATGTATTCAGTTTGATTGAAAACGTGTATTCTACTTAGATTTTGGTAAACATTAGTATAATATAATAATAATAATAATAATATAATAGAACTGCGATCCATTTTCTATTATAAAGAGCTCCGCTCTTTGTACGAGACTTTTGTTGTCGCCATGTGTCTCGGTTTATGTTTACTACCGCCGCTTCCTATATTATGTTTATATTTATCACGTACACTTCAGAATCATACGTTCAGGAACGTATGATCCAATTCTCAATTCTCAATTCTTCAATATCTTCAATATACACGACAGAACCAGGAATAATGTTCAATAACTTTGGAATCACATAACAAATGCATGTAAAAGCATAAAAAAAGACGCTCTAATGATGGCAACAACGAGAAATGTAATACAAAGGGTGGAGCTCCGTATCGTAGAATAACTTGATTTATTTAAAAGTAATTTTGTATTTTACATACATACCTCTTTTTTATTCTGTTCCACACACGGTAGGTTTTTCTTAGCTATTAGCTATATATCTCTGTAAAATAAAAATATTTAATGTAAAAATATTTGCACGTGGTGTCGTAACATAACCATGTATTTATTTTAAATGTAATTTTGCATTTTATTTTATATATACACACCTCTTTTTTATTCTGTTTCACACACGGCAGGTTTTTTTAGATATTTTTACCTATTAGCAATAGCTAATAAGCTATATATCTCTGTAAAATACAATAAATAGAAACGAACTGTGACGCACTATAAACGTGTCGGCAAGCCTTCTGCTTTCGTGCTCTCTCTCTCTCTCTCAAACCGCACGAGAGTCTGCGCACTAGCCACTTCCAACTCGATCGGATTTATTACGTTCTACATTTGTTTTTGTCATTATTATTATTTGTTTATGTAAATAACACGTGTTGTTAGAAACAAACTGTGACGCACTATAAAATCCTGACAGTGTGATTTTCAACTCGCTCGTAACCAGCTATCACTTCCGTTCTCTCAGAACGTCATATCCGTTCTCTCAGAACGTCATATCCGTTACATCAGAAAATTGTTACCCTCAGCAAAGAAGTTTCACTTCAATAAGAGATGAAACGAATGGTAGCAATAAATAATTCATATATGCAGAACGTGAAACAATTATAAGCATGGAACACGATATCGAAAAGTTGCATGTGGAAGAAAATACAGTTCCTGAAAATTCGCACCCGTCAAAAAAACGTAGAAGACAGTCTATTTTAAACTGCCAGACTTCCAACTATCGTTTATGTGATCCTGTGAAAAAGGAAAAAATACACCAGGCAGTAGCAAAATTAATTGCCAAAAACCAGTTACCTATTTCTTTCCGTTCATCCGACGGTTTTCAAGAGTTTATGTCTGTAGTACAACCGAATTATAACATATGCAGAGATGAAGCAATGAAAAAAAGACTAATGCGTCTAAAAAGTATGGTCGTGACGAAGATAAGAGAACAGTTAAACGGTGTTAAAAGCGTAGCATGTACATCCGATTGCTGGTCATCGTTAGCAGAAGATTCGTACATTACGATATCTGTACATACAGGGTGTTCGAAAAGTCTCGAAACGGTCGAATATCTCAAAAATAAAGCATTTGAGATATTCGATCGTTTCCAGACTTTTCTAACACCCTGTATGTATCATGTAGTATAGTGTAGAGAAGAGGGTGGTAACAAAGTTTCCCAATTATGTATTTCTTTCTGAAATAGAATTCATAACACCCGCCAACACACATACTGGTATTTGATTGATTTAGCTGGATAAATTTTTTAAACTTTAAACACATTAAATTTATTATGTTTTATTAAATTATGCTTACATTAATTTAAAAAAAAAAACAATTTATACGTTATATCACATACATTAATTTAGGTATATACAAAATTAATCAGAAGAATGTCCAGCTAATGGCCCGTTTAGACTATTGTGGTGGCGCGAGATCAGATTACTAAGTTGGGCGGGATAACTTGATCGTTACCTTTTTAACGTTTACCACCCTTCCGCAAATCGATTGCTCTTGCAAACTTGTTTTTTAAATCTGTTTTTGTGGTGCATACTGTACCGCTCGTTTATAATTATTGCTTTTTACGTGTAGGCAACAGACGAAGAACAACATAGCATATCTCACAGTGAGTCAGGGTACCCTGGCCGAGGCAAGTGTCTCACTGTCCGACGAAGTACACAGATTTAGTGGAAATGATTCTCCGACAGTCCATCAAGAAAAATTGGAATACGTAGGAAAAACTGTCGGAGAGATTCTCGTAGAAACAATTTTCGATGCAGCCGAGGTTCAGATTGCAGACATCATCGGAGAGGTGAATGAAGACTTTAAAAACCAGGTCAATGAGGAAGAAGAGAGTACGTATGGAGACGTGGAATACCTGGAAGGACAAAGCGATTAACTCCAAATAACTGCCGCACCACAACCGGAGAAAGGACCAATTTGCCAAGGACTGGACTTCGTCGATTTTTCGTATGTTTTCGACCAGATAAAAGAGCTGGGAAAACATTCGTCAAAGGATCGTTGTGGTATCGAAAATTTGGAAATAATTGATTATCGAAGGAACGGTTACAAGAAAACCTATCGGGTACAATGCAAAAAGTGCCAACGCGTAAAACGCATACGATGTCTCCGAGAAAATGACGCCGTTATGGATATCAAGCGCAGCGCAGTTGCCGCCACAATGCTGGCAGGAGACGTTTATAACCAATTGGAAGCCACAATGTGTCATGAACGTGCCGTACATGTCGAAGAGTAAGTTCCAAGATTGTCAAGACGACATAATCGTTAGTTTCGAAGAGACTGCGCAACGAGAGATGGAAGCTGCTGCAAAAGAAGAAGAAACATTAGCCATTGCAAGAGGCGACATTCATCCGGTCTGTGGACTACCGATGATTCCAGTAATCCCAGATAGCAGCTGGATGAAGAGATCATACCGTGGCGGAGATTACAATCCCCTACCAGGATGCGGAGTCATCGTTGGATATTACACCAGGAAGGTCCTGTATTCCAGTGTGAAAAACAAGTTGTGGGATGCACGGCTTGATTTATTCGATTATAGTAGCCGATGGTGACAGCAGCGTGTACAAGACGATCTTGGATGCTAATCGGTACAAAGATTTGGTGCAGGTGCGTAAAATTTAATGTACCAATCTTTTACGCAATTTTAACAGAAAGATAAATGAGATCGCCGCAAAAGGTCACCACAAGAACCTGAGAAAAGTCGTCAAAGGAAATGGCTTCCGCATGCGCAAAGACATAAAGAAGGCAGTACAACATCGCTTCCAGGAAAATGAGCCATTAGCGGATCGAATAAATAATTTAAAAACAGATCTGACAAATGTGCCAAGTCCCGCGTTCGAACATAAAGACTGTCAGACGTTGGCATACTTTTATCAAAACTATGCTGACCGTGAACAGCACAACTATGTCCCGGAATTGCAAAAAATGGGCACTTATCGATGCATCGAAATGGCAATGGAACCGCTCATCATTAATGCTGAAAGTTTATTCTACACGTTAGATAACAACGCTGTAGAGTGCTTCAATAATATCGTCGCTAAATTCATCGGAGGGAAACGTATCAACTTTGGACGAAAAGGATCGTATGAAGGTAGAATCACTGCTGCTGTCGTCCAGTACAACAAACAAGAGGTGGTTAGCAAATTAGCGAACGTAATGGAGAATAAACCCACAATCAAAGTGATAAAACTGGAGAAACGTCGGAAACATGCAGCAGAGTATGCAGCGAAACACAAAAAAGAAGCGAAAGCATCTTCTTACCGAAAGGAAAAGAAATCGTACGACAAGGACTACGGTTCCAGCGCACAAAGACCGAACGTGGACGAGGCAACGTATTCGTTCCAGTACAAAAAGCACATGGATACACTCCGCAAATGACAAGAGGACAGACACAACATCGAAATAGACACCCGCGCTCAGGCGCTAAGCGAAAAGTGGGGAGTATATAGGCGTGCAATGTTAACTGCATCAAATTTCTTTAAAATATGCAGATTACGAAGGCGCACACGACGGGCAAGTGCTTCGAGTGATATAATGAACCCAACATATAAAAAATTACGAACCCTGGAGTACGGGAAGGAAAATGAGCCAAACGCCCTCAGACAATTGGAAGAAGCGTGTAATGTCAGGGTTCAACCGTGTGGCCTCTTCATCGATGCCGTCATACCTTACCTAGGTGCGACACCTGATGGACTGATAGACGACAGTATAATTGTCAAAAGCAAATGTCCCAAATCGGTGAAAGACCTAACTCCCGAAGAAGCACTGGAGCAGCTACCTTTTTTTTTTTTTTTTTTTTAATAGTGCGGAAATGCGTTACGCATACCCTGGCCCCCTGGGGGGGGGGCCAGGGTTATGTGGGACTGTCCAGAGGACTCTCCGGCCAGCCTCTACCCACTAAAACCGCACTCCCACCTAAGCTATTGTAAGGGGGGGCCAGGATCTCCGAGAACTCAACTGGCCACCCCCTTAGCTAACAAACCGCCCTGGAGGGGAGTGAAGCTCCCCCCCGTACCCTACCTAATACCAGACCCCGGGCGGAGGGACCCGCCCGGTGTCCCCATCCCTGGAGCCTTCGAGTTGGGCTTCCCGAACCCCAGTTCGGTCCACCCGCAGCTCCCGGAGCCTTCGTGCGCTGCTCGGGGCAGCAGTAGTGTGTGACCCCCTAAGGGGGTCACCCACCACAGCCGCCCGGCCAGGGCAAAAAGGCGCCGACACCGGCAAGGAAGGGTCGTCGGAGGCGCACTCGCACGCCCCGACCCTCCCCGCCCCACTCCCCACGCGCCACCCCACCGGAGCCCGTCTTCGGTAGATGGCCGACACCCCCTACAAGGGACCGGGTAAAGGTTCCTCCGGGGTGCCGGTCCGCGGTCAGCTCACTCCCCCGGCCCCGCCATCCTCCGCCCCCCGGGGTGAGGGCAATCCACGGCGGTGGTGGGGACGGCTACCCCTCCCCCTACGCACCGCCAATACCGGGGACAAACCCACAGCCCACCCACTACGGGGAGGCCCAAGTTGACGCGAGGAGGGGATCACTTCTGGCGCCCTCCCTCCAGGCGCCGCCCCCCTCACCTGGGGCACAGAAGAACGACGGGGAGAGGACCCCCACGCCGCTGCACTCCTACCTCTCGGCACCGCCCCCGTGTTCCTCCCTGGATTACGGGGCGGTGCCCGACGACGCGGGGGACGCCCCCTCGCCATCGCTCTCCTCGCCGAGCCCGGGTCCCTTTCCCGGGCTCGCTCGGCGGCCTCCTTCCGAGAATCACAGTCGCGCAGAAGGAGGCCACCGCCTTCCACGACCTCTCGCTCTCGATCAAGTGGTCGACCAAGACCGGGAGCGAGAGGTCCCACCCTTCCACCGCGGCTCTAAGGACACGTCGCGGCTCTGCCCATGCCGGGCACTCCTCCAGAGTATGCCGCGCCGTGTCCACCTCCTCGCCACAGTGGTGACACTGTGCCGCCGGCTCTCTCCCCACCCAATGTAGGTACTCACCGAAACAACCCTTTCCGGTGAGCACCTGAGCAGTGTGTGGATCCGGGGCACCGATTCGCACGCGATGGCCACCAGAGGGCGGCGTCTTCAGCTTCAGTAACAGAAAAATGGGGTACCCTGAGTACCCCGCGATGAATTCGAAGTGGCGAATTTTTGGACTTTTTGTAGCTCTTTCTCCACTAGTAGCTGCCATTGTATATTAAAATATTAATAATAACTTACCTCTCGTTGTGGATCGCACGTCCCGCCAATAATACTGCACCGGTACTGACTAACTGACCGGTATACCCTACACACTCCCGCCAATATAACGGCCTCAGGGCTCTGGCCGCTCTACTCGTTATTCTAGACACGGCACTGTTTTTACGCCATCTGGTTGCCATCGCGTGCGAATCGGTGCCCCGGATCCACACACTGCACCTGAGTGAGGTGAAAGGTCAACCCAATTCGACTCCTGCATCAGTCCTCGAACCGGGGCAGGAGGGCCCGGACGAGTGGACGATCCGAGGAGGCAAACATTTGCCTCCATCGGTCGAACACTTCCTGCCGTGCCTGGCGCTTCAGATCCTCGATCTCCTGTCCCTCCTCGTCTGTAAGCTCCACCCCATAGGGGCGGCGGAACCGGCAAGTGATCTGATATACAGTCGCCCGTTCCGCCGCCTCCAATTGAAGGGGCGGAGCAACAGCCAGGAGGCCCGCCACCTCGGTGGAGATGGTGCGGAAACCCCGTATGATCCGCAGGGACAGTCGGCGACGAACCCTCTCAAAGAGTTGTCGGGATCGCCGGCTGATCTCGAGCGAGCGGTACCATACGGGGGCCCCATAAAGGGCAATAGACCGCACCACACCCGAATAGAGGCGGCGGACCTACAGGAGCAGCTACCTAGGATACGAAGAATTCTTCAGAACGATGAAATGAGGAAAACTCATGAATACTATTATCAAGTGCAAGGACAATTGCACATCGCAGACAAGCAGCATGCTCGGTTCTATTTGTGGACACCGAAAGGTATGCTAATTATACCAGTCGAAAGAGACGATACTTTATATTTGATGAAGTTCTACGAGGATTGTATGATACCAGAACTAGTAGACTCTAGAAAAATTAGAAACATGCCGCTCAGAGAGCCATATGTTACAACACAACCATGTGCAGGAGAGCAAAGTGCATCCAATGCTGGATAAAAGGCCTATCACAACTGCACCGGCGAGTGCACCACAGCGCATAAGAAGAGCTGTTTAAAAGCGAGTGCACTACAGCGCATAAGAAGAGCTGTTCGAAAGCGAGTGTACTACAGCGATAAGAAGAGCTGTTTAAAAGCGAGTGCACCACAGCGCATAAGAGCCGTTAAAAAAAATATATCAATCCAAGGTCGCAATGGTACCGACGAACGCGTTCAGATCGTTTGAAACCTTTCGAATCAACAATGTTGCAAAAATGTGAGTACGAGGATATGTAGAATAAGTACGCATACGAAGATTGAAGAGTACCGTCTATATGAGACGGGGGTGGTGGTGGTGGGACTCTTTACACTCTTTTCATAATATTTTTACTTGTAGCTATAATCTTTCATGGATTGTGTTAGGAAATGTAGGTAACAGGTTTTCTCATATGCAAGTGGTATAAACTCGATTCATACTAAACGTATCTATTTGTTTTCCTTGTAGATCAACACAGCACAACAAGCAAGTGTTGGTACTAGGACAACGTTCGCAGATTGGGACACACTCCAGGAGACACTCCTCGTATATACGATGCACAGTGCACTACTTTGATAGGAATTAGGGACAAAAATAAAAAAATTCGTATAGCCTAGCAATAATTTATATTTTTTATTAAAACACTTATACATGCACTAATCAAAGATTTGGAATACTATTTTAGACTTTAGGAAACACTTCATAAATTTGAAAGAAACAATAAGAGGCATATTTTATGTATAATGTAAAAATGAAATATGAATAAATAGTGAAATAGTACAAATATTACGTGTAGAAAACAAATAAATATTGATAAAAAACAAGTAAATAAATCATTTTAATAAAAAGTTCATAGCCGTGTAGAAAAGTAGCATTCGACGAGGGTTCGTTGAATAACTTTGAGTACAGCAGTTTGTAGCAGGAAAAAGTTGTAGGAAATTGAAATGTCTACTAATTACGAAAAAATAAAACTACAGAATGTTTTGAACCCTTCTTAAAATATTCCTATGGAGAAAAATTATTTCAACTGTATTATTTACTATAAATAAATAATATTTAATAATATTTATTAGAAGAGAATTCTAGAAGTGAGAAAGAAATGAAGGAGAGTAGTGGGTGGAGTGAAAAAGGAGTTGTTGAGTGAATAAAGAGGGTAGGAAAGGGAGTGAGTAGGTGAAGAAGGAAATTGAGTGGAAGAGAAATAGGATTGAGGTTAGGAGTGAGCACGTGGTTAGAGAGAATAGGTGGCGTATTAGTAGTAAGCGACAGTGGTGGCGTCTGGTGGGGAGCGTACTAAGTACATAGGGCGCGCGAAAGTCAAAGTTGGAGAGGATTCTAAGAGGGAGAAAGAAACGAGCATGACAGGTAGGATAGGGAGCGAAGAAGCGGGGGGGGAGAAAAATGGAGGAGGGGAAAAGAGGAGGAGGACAGACGAGGAGGGAAGGGTTGAGTAGGGAGAGGAAAGGGAGTTATGGGAATTAGAGGATATGCTGTGTATGGGAAAAAGAAAGGAGAGAGGTACGGAAGAGGAGACAGAGGTAGGGAAGGAGGAGAAAATTTTTAAAAGAGGCAGAAAAGTGGAGAGAACTCCAGAAAAATTGGGAATAGGGAAATGGGAGTTAGAGAGAATGTTAACAGAGATGAGAGAGGGGATGAGAAAGGATATTGGGGAGGATATAAAGAGACTAGGGAAGGAGATGGAGGAAGGGAGAGTAGAAGTGTCACAACAGCTGAGTGAGATGAGAGATAGTTGGGAAAGAGAAAGGGCAGAATTACTGGGGAGGATAGAAGTGTTAGAAAAGAAGGTAGAAAAGTTAGAATTGAAGGAGAAAGAGAATGAAGGAGTAGGGGGTAATGAGGAGGGAAGGAAAGAGATGGAGAGAAAAGTAAGGGAAGTAGTAATAACATTAGACAAAAGAGAGAGGGAAGAGAGAAGAAAGAATATTATAATAAAAGGGGTAAAGGTGGAAAGAAGGGAAGATAAAAAAGTGATAGAAGAGTTATGATCAAGGATAGGAGTGAAGGAAAATGTAGAAGAGGTAAGAAGGGTGGGAAGCGAGGATAGGGAGGGGAGAAGTACGATGCTGGTGAAAATGGAGGGAATGGAAGGAAAAAGGAGAGTAATGAGGGCGAAGAGGGAATTAAAAGGGAGACACGAAAGAATAGAAGACGATATGACTGTGGAGGAGAGAAGAGCGAAGTGGAAGATAGAGAGAGAAGCGGAAAAGGAGAGAAGGGAGGGAAAGAGAGTGCAAATAGGATACATGAGGATGTGGGTAAACAATAGAATGGGAAGATGGAATGAAATAGAAGAGAAATGGTATGAGGAACAGGGAAACGAATAAGAAGGGGTACAAAACGAGATGGAGAAGCGGATGAGTGTAAAGAAAGAAGAGTAAAAGAAACGATAGGAGATAATAGGAAGCTGTACAAGGTAGCATTTTGGAATGTGGCGGGTGCGAAGAATAAAGATAGGGATTTTTGGGAGGGAATCAAAGAATGGGACGTAGTAATAATGAGCGAAACGTGGGTAGGTAGAAAGGAGTGGGAGGTAGTGAGGCAAAAGGTGACGAAAGAGTATGTCTGGGAAATGCAATATGCGGAGAGGCGAGGAAAGAAAGGGAGAGCAATGGGAGGGATGATAATAGGGGTAAGGGAGGGAATTAGAATGGAGAAAGATGAAAAGGTGGGGGAGGAAGAGGGAATAGTACTGCAAAAAATATGGCTGGGGAGGGATGAATGGAAAGTAATAGGAGTGTATGTGAATAAGGATTTGGAGAGAAAAATAGGAAGGCTGAGGGAGTGGATGGAGGAACAGGAAAGGGGGGTGAGGGTAGTGGTTGGTGGAGACTTTAATACGAGGACGGGTACGCAAGGGGGAAGAGTACAAGAAGAGGGGGAAAGTGCAGAAGAGAATAGAAGATCGAAGGATAAGAAAGTAAATAGAGAGGGAAGAAGATTATGTGAATTCTTGGGAGAGCTGGGGTGGGAGATAATGAATGGGGATGTGAAAGGGGATGACGAGGGAGAATTTACATACATAGGAAATGGGGAATCTGTGATAGACTATGTAATAGGCAATGGGGAGACTAGGGAAAGAGTTGAAAGGATGGTGGTCGAGGGGAAAATGGATTCAGATCATCAGCCAGTGGTAGTATGGATTGTTTTAAAATATTTAACCCTCCGATGCCCGACAAGGTCCCTATGGATCTATGATGTTTTGAACAATGCAACATTTCAATGCGGTTCATCCGAACAGCCTCAGCCTACGTGACTTTTATAAATGGGATGTCTGGAACCAATTGCAATCGTCATCGATACGATTACTTGAAATTTTTCATCATAACCGTCGAGTTAAAGTCATTTATGGCGTCGATGCTCGACAAGGTCCGCAGAGACCTTGTAGGGATATCCATGTAATTTGTTTTTGTTTTTTGGTCGTGCAAGTATTTTCGTGTAATTTGTTAGTGTTCTTTGGGTTGGACAATTGTTGATGAAGTGGTGTACTGCGAAAAAATGAGTGATTGTGTACGGATACGCACGTGCACGATCGACACAGCGCGACGGTGACGCGCTGACTCTTTATTATTTGCCAACCTAAGAATCGCTGTCTATGTATATATCCATACACATTTTGCAGCATAGACACAAACATAGAAACACAAAAAATCGTAATAACACCATTACAGCTAACAATAAAAAACTATTATACGCATATCACGCCATATTAATAGAGAAGGTCCCTGGGGACCTTGTTGGGCTTTGACCGTTGAAAAAGTTGTTGGACATCGGAGGGTTAAATAACATTTTTAAGTAAAGTACATATACACAAAAATAGTTTTGAAGTATCTATTATTTCCTCGATTCTCTCATCGTATATATTAATCATGACGGTCCTGTTTAACATTTTTTTATCATTAAAAATGATTAATCTAGTTTCTGAGTCTTGCGTCAAAAAAAATTAGGGAGGCAATGAGACCAGTATTTTGACCAGTGAGGTGTCAGGAACAAATAACCTGGCCGGGGGAGTGAGCTGACCCCGGCCACTGGTGGGGAGATAGTTTCTCCCCCCCCCCCCCCCCCGAGATGGACCGGCACCCCGGAGGGACCTTTGCCCGGTCCCTTGTAGGGGGTGTCGGCCACTTACCGAAGACGGGCTCCGGAGTGGGGGCGCGTGGGGGGTGGGGTGGGGAGGTTCGGGGCGTGCGAGTGCGCTTCCGACGACCCTTCCTTGCCGGTATCGGCGCCTTCTTGCCCTGGCCGGGCGGCGGCGGTGGGTGGCCATTTAGAGGGTCACACATTGCTGCTGCTCCGAAAAGCGCACGAAGGTTCCGGGAGCTGTGGGTGGACCGAACTGCGATTCGGGAAGCCCAACTCGAAGGCTCCAGGGATGGGGACACCGGGCGGGTCCCTCCGCCCGGGGTCTGGTATTAGGTAGGGCACGGGGGCGAGCTTCACTCCCCTCCAGGGCGGTTTGTTAGCTAAGGGGGTGGCCAGTTGAGTTCTCGGAGATCCTGGCCCCCCCCTTACAATAGCTTAGGTGGGAGTGCGGTTTTAGTGGGTAGAGGCTGGCCGGAGAGTCCTCTGAACAGTCCCACATAATCCTGGCCCCCCAAGGGGGCCAGGGTATGTGTAACGCATTTCCGCACTATAAAAAAAAAGGAACAAATAACCTAAATGATTCCTTTTTCTTTCTAAGGTTCATGAGAATAGAATTCCCGTTTACGGTTATTTGAAGGAAGGTTTTGTACCGTGGACATTTATGTTACGGATTAGAACTTTATTCTTCACTTTTACATGTACCTAAACGGACCTTTAAACATCTACCTGAACGGACCTTTGCATATTTGCTTAAACTCACATGAACAAACCATTCAATAAGAAATTGAAAAAAAAGTTTGAAGTAATGAAAAAAAAACTACTATCAACAGGGATCGAACCCAGCATAACCGCTTCCTAGTCCGACGATTTAACCACGACGTCAACCGGTGATAATGGAAGCCTTTCTAACATTCAAGCATGTATCGCACAGTATACAATTGTTTTTCTCTCAAATCACATATTTTAGGTGAAACAATTGCTTGTTTCAATGTAATGACGCTAAAAATTACTTAATATACACCCACGGTAAAGCCAACAAGTGTAACTTTCCTCCCAACACAGCAGAAACGTCGAAAAAATTCGGTTTTTCTTGTTTTTGACAACGATGCACCACAACAAAAACTCTAAAAAAAATTGACAACACTGCTGGCTATAGTAGTTCATCAGGGAATCAAAAACTGGAATGGCATGTTTTCATATTTTTGAGAAAAAAATATTTTTCCGCTTTTTTGGGGGTTTTTCATTTTTTACGACCACAGATTGCAATAAAAAAATCTGAAAAAATTCTCAAAAATCCGCCTTGGATCCAAAATATGCCACATTTATCAGGTTTTTACAACGCATATAAAATCGGAAAATTCGCAGAAAAGCGCCAAATCGAATTTACCTTGTAACTACCCTCACGGACAAGCTAGGTGGTTGAAATTTTGCACAGATTGGTTTTTCTTGATTAGCTTTCGAATGGTTCAAGAGCCGTTGAAAAACGTCTAAGAGCATGTTTGACTATCTTATTCGGCTAGGCCCTTTAAATGTAATTTTTTCATCACACCTAAACAAATTAGGTGCATATAATCTAATGGGAAAGACTTGATCATGTCAACATTTGGGATTCTTTGCAAAATAGTAGTTCCAGTGTGATGTCTACGATCAACTTGTGATCTGTATTCAAGATCTGTTCTACTTTTCAGTTTCGTCACATGGACATATTTGAAACACACTCTATTTTCTTATTCATACCCTTACCATAATAACTATATATTTTCTCATCAAGGGGTCACTGTCCCTCCTGCACAGACACCGGAAAGGCGCACCACGGCTTCATGAATTAGAGACGACAAATCGGAGCATGACTGGTAAGTAAATACAAAATTCCTTACTCATTCCCTTACTACAATAACTATATATTTTCTCATCGAAATATATTTTATTTTCAGTCGTCGCCTCCGTCAACGGGGGATCGTCATCGGAAGACCGTAAGGGTAGTAACGGAGAGTCGACAGGTTGCTGCAGCAGTTGCTGCAGTAGTTTTTCCTAACTGAAACCTGCCATCAAGACTCTCACGGAGGGCCAACATCTTTTACGGTCAATGATGACTGATATATTGACGCAAGTAATCGAGCTGAAAGAGGAGGCGAACCAGAGATCGACCGCAGACAGGGTGACGAAATGTACAAACCGTTTTTCACGCGGTTTCCAAACTTGGAGTTTCCTCTGAGGACGGAGAAGGAGTTGGAATTGTTTGAGGCACTTTTGGAGGATCCACAAATTTTCAGCGACGCAGTAAGTAACATTTATTTGTTGAATAAATACACTTGAAATAGCTAACATTTATCTTTCATGTTTATCAAGTAAACAAAGTTTAGAGTATTTGATATGCCAACAATTTTTAATTTCAGATAGAAGAAGTGCATAAGATGGGGGGCGCAAGGAGCTATGATTTTACTCGTAGAGTCTTGGGAACCATCCTATCGGACGAATTGGCCCTATCGTACAGCTGGTTGGGCCGCAAGGGAAAAATACAGTTTATAGAACATAGAACGGCCAACCTTGTTATATGTAAGTATCACCCTTATTTTAATAATATTATTATAATGATTATTCCTGGGAAAATTAATAAACAATGAAATTCTTGCCCAAGGCGCTGCGGAGAGAGCCAAAATCACCGGAAGTCGCAAGAACCATGAACATTCAGGCCAATTGTGGCTACGGCGGGCGGCGGACCGCACGAATAAAACAAGAAAAAGAATTTAATTTTAATAGTTTTTTCTTGTTCTTTTTTTCATGTTCTATTTTAATTCTTATATTTAATATTTTAGCTTGTTATTCTATGTTAGTAGTCTTAGTTTGTTATAATTGTTTGTCCTTATACATGCTGTGTGAGGGCTCATTTAATAATAATAATATGAGCGTCCAAAGTAGGGGAAAAAATCGAGACAACCACCCTCAGGTTCCCATGTATTTTTTTCTAATACAAAACGATTTTGTTGACTTACCTGAAAAAACTTCATTATGATTAATTTATTATTTCAAATACAGTAAATCCGCGCCTCGATGATTGATGTCGGCTCGGGTATATCGCATTATATGGCATTATTCTGATTTAAAATCGCAGCACGATTGGTATGTAAATGCAAAAAGAAGTAATCTCAAATACTGAATTTACTGCAATTACTATAATTTTTTCAATGAAACATATTTTATTTTCAGTCACTGCCACCAGCGAGGAATCACTACTCACAAGCAGACGCAAAGAGTATGAAAAAAGGCAGCAGGAAGAAGAGTCGAGAAACTGCTGCAATTTCCACTCAAGGCAGGATGCTACGCTAAAGGCCATTAAGGACCACCAACAGCTTTTGCGGATTCAAAATTCTCCAGCAGGTCCACCGTTTGAAGAAGGCGAAACAGACTGCAGCCACATAAATTCTAATTAATTTGTTTACCTCTAACAATACAATTTTAATTAATTTGTATGTATGTATTAATATTTTGAAAAATATATTTGTTCGTCTATTTTAAACATGTCTATTTTACTTTATTTCTATACCTTTTATAACCTAACCTATAAATCTAAGAGATACCTGAATGTTACTAAAAAGTCGCGCGAAAAACATCTTGGAGATGCCTTTTTTTTGACATCTGGAAGATGTTTCTAATATGTACTCCTACAACATCTGAAAGATATCAAACAGATATTCAGGAGATATCTGGTACGTTGAGTCACAAACGACATAAAACTAACGTAAAACGTGTAACAGACCTGTACCGGGCAGCTCTGTTACTGACAAGCCGCGAGAAACCGAAGAACGGCGAACGCCGCCGGAAAAGACCGAACCGCGATTCGGCAACATAACATTCCCGTCCGCGCCGCGAACACCCTTCGCCACGAACCGATGTTTTGGCGAATTCGTAGAAACACCCCAAGAATACTGCGAAACCAAAAGGACGTGTCCTACCGATCCCCTCACCGCACTACCAACAAATCACCACCACTTGGTGGGTATATAAACCCTGAGAAATCCTCCAAAAATCACCTGTCTCCGATCTAGCAGAGCTAGAACAAACTCCTGCCTAGCCGAGCCTAGAACGATATCCAGCCGAGAAATCCGATCCGCCGACGAAGACGTTGGAAACACCACCTACTATTCGCCAGCAACGTAAGTTGACTATACCTTCGTCGCTGGAGGATGAGGATCGCCGATGGAGGAGACACATGGCAATTTTATACCGTTCGAGTTGAAGAAAATGGCCATGTTGTTCCTCAAAGAGAATTCTGCTGCTATAGACAATTGCGTAGAGAGGACCATGGAACATGTTCTGCACATTAATTCGGATATATTGACAAAAGGGAGGCAGACCCTTGACTGTTTTACTCACCAGAGCGTGTCTGCTAATGTTGCATACAAAAGGATGTCTGATTTTTACAGAGACACATTTGGTCATGGATCAATTAGTTGTTTGGAGTGGATAAGATACTTTTTCTTGTGCATGCAAGAAAAGGAGTTAACGGTCCCTTGTATCCAAGAAACAAAATACACGGAAGAAATATATGATAGGAACCTAAAAATGAGAGTGCTCAAGGAAAAGAAAAGAGTTAAGATGATAAAAAGAACACTTGTTGGTGATGAGTGTAGATCCAAGATGATGGATTATGCAAGATCCTTTGCATCGTATTTAAAACACAAAGAAAGGGGCAAATTGAATAGAAGAGCTATAGCATCTGCCAATGTTATATTGAGAATGTTTTTATACATAATAGAGGAATTTCATTTATCATTGGGAAAAGTGATACAAGGCTCTACTATATCAGTAGGAGGTGAAGAAAAGAAAGCGAAAATAATAAACAATTTGAGTGACATCAACCTGCCAAACGCTGGTACCATCATAGAGATCCAAGGAACAGAAGATGCAACAAAATGGAATGAATGCATTGAAGTACATTTTGAAATGTCCAGAGATGAATGGTGGTGGCTAGAACGAGGAGCGTGCCAAGACGTCTTAAGACGTTACTGATACATTTATTAAAACAAATATTTTAAAATTTTTATATATACATATATCTTTACAAAAATACTTCAATTATACTTTACAAATATATATATTATGTAATCCATATATTTTTTATATATATATATATATATATATACTGTCACGTCGTCTTCAATCCGCTCCCGCCAGAAGGGCGGAAACTTTGACGACACCGGGTATTTACAAACTCGAAAGCCGGGCCGCGTTCGGCCGCACGAAACGCGGTCCACCCGGGACAAAAGTTGTTCGCAAGCTTACCGATGATTCTAAAAATCTCGCGAATATTCGGGCGCCAGGCACAGAAGGTGCCACGCGAAAAATACACTTACGACAACCGGCAACAGATGTAGGATTTCCGCGAACGGGGTCCAGGATTCTACGCGGGGCGGATACGAAGCATTCCCCGCGGCGGGAAGGTTTCTCTCGAAATCAACACTCTCGGGAATTGGTTAACATGAATTTATTGGCGATAGCTGGTATAATCGCGCTGCCGGCCGATACCGGCAGCAAAGACGAAGTTAACCGGCGCGTTACAATTCTTCGGCGACGGATGGAAATCGCCCGCGCCTGGTCCCTTTGGACTTCCTCTAAATCGCGTTGAATCCGGCAGCACGTGGTCTTAACGTTCGCGTGCGCGTTCTACGCGTTTCACGCCCGGATTCCGATGGAATACGCGTTACAATTGACTTCTCGTCGGCGGAACAAATCGCGAAGATACGACGCGAGCACGTGGCGGCGTCCCACCGTGGAACGACACGAGGTTAGCGTGAAAATACGACGACGTGCGGATCCTCGCTAAATTACAACCAAATGGCGCTCTGCACCCGCAAAGTATTTCCCCGCACGTCCGTCGCTCGACCGATGGATGCGCTCGCGGACTGGCTGCAGCCGGCAGCCGCAAAGCACGTCGAATTTCCGCGGCACGATCGCGAACCCGTTACGCCAACCGAGCCAACGCGAAACAGAAACCACTTCAATATAAGAATATAAGAAATTAACTTCCGATATAAGATTCGACTAAAGCTTACCAAAGGGTGTTCGTAAGGTCCGCAGGAGCCTGGATTCGCTTCTTTCCGGCAGCGTGCGTCGCAGTACAAGATTAGATCGCAAACAAGAAATGTACACCGTATCGCGACAATGGCCAACGAAGAAGTGATTTCGCACGCGTTGACTCGGGAACGCGGAAGTGAAGCGTCCCCCCTTTCCGCTCGCTTTTCCCCGCGGCACGCGTAGTCTATCTCGTTAAGAGTTTCGGCAAGGGCCTCGCTCTGCGCGACGGTCCCTGGTGTCCGGTGATTGGCGGCTTCTCCGGCAACGGTGACCGAGGATTCGCCGCTTCTCCTTGAGGCGATCGACGTTGGCCAATCCGGTAGCGGGCCAGGTTGCTTCCCGGTTGAGGTGACGCCGAAGGAGCTGAGATCTTTTCTTGGCCGCTTTTGCCCTCGGCGGCGCCTCCAGGTTGTTTGTCCTGGGCCGTGTCTTTCCCTCCGCAGCTCGGTCTTTTCACCGGACCCTCTCGCGTTCGATTTTCCCGTTGGGAAAAGTATCCTGGGTCCTCTCGGGACCCGGTGGCGGTCCTGCAAACTTGCGTCGCGCAAATTGGCGCGACGCTCAAAATATGAAATGTCGCCCACATGTCTCGGTTGTGCCCAGGGAGAGCGCTCGCCACAATTCGCTCCGCTTTTCCGGCAGCGGAGAACGACCCGGTCTTTCGACAATACATTTCGTGGGACGTTGGCAAAAATGCAACGTCACAATACAATATAAACATATTTTTTTTCTACTCTTTTTAATATATATATATATATATATATATATATATATATATATATATATATATATATATATATATATATTACCCAAACAAAATTTTATTTATTTTAACTCGACCTTCTTTCAATATTCCACAGATTAGAGACATCTATACACCGTTTTAATTGAATAGTGTATTTACATTACAAATTAACGAAAGAATATTATTGTTGTCCAAATGTCATATATTTTTACATCAATAAGATGGAATATTATTCCAATTTCAATACAATACAATATTCTAATAATACTAATATCCTTTCGTTACACTTCATATTATTAAAATATAGGACCTACTAACATATAACAGATAAGGATGACACTAACATTAGCGAAAACTAATATACCCAGATAGCACACAACATCTTAAAGATCAAAAAAAAACTGACATCAAACAGACATTGGCGACATCTCTCAGATATTCGAATGTCTTGCGGCAGACATCATTCCAACATCTTTAAGATGTGTCTGTGCTATCTGGGAGAGATGCCTGAATGTTGCTAAAAAGTCGCGCGAAAAACATTTGGGAGATGCCTTTTTTTTGACATCTGGAAGATGTTTCTAATATGTACACCTACAACATCTGAAAAATATCAAACAGACATTCAGGAGATATCTTTAAGATGGTACGTTGAGTCACAAACGACATAAAACTAACGTAAAACGAACGTAAAACTGACATCAAACAGACATTGGCGACATCTCTCAGATATTCGAATGTCTTGCGGCAGACATCATTCCAACATCTTTAAGACGTGTCTGTGCTATCTGGGACACGTCCAAAAAGGCGTCTTTTTGGATACGTCGTTTTTACGTCAGAAATGAGACGCATAAAAGGCACCTTCCTCTAACCGTCAAAACGACGTCTAAAAAAGTACGCCTTTTTGGACGTGTAAAAGGCGTCTATTCGAGACGTAAGACGTAAAGACGTAAAAATGACGAGAAAACGACATCTCTCAGACGTACTGTACTATCTGGGATCGATAGTTCACCATCAGAGTTGGGCAGTATCTGAATAAAAAATTATTCATATAAATTTAAGATAAAATAAACTGTATCTTTTGTCTTTTATTCGAAGTCGGATGCAGCGCGAGAATTTATCTATAACTGTATCTCTCGAGCGCTCGGTTTGGAGAGTTTATTCATCTGTCCCACCGAGAAATCTTTTGGTTATCTGCAACTTTCATTCGTAAGCCGATGTATCTTACGGTTGTATCTGTCGTTACTTGTTCGCAGAGTATCCGTCAGATTTTATTAGAAGAAATAGATGCGTAATCATATGGATTATTCGAATGCAGATGTCGCGCGAGATTTATCTGTCATCTTTATTCGTTATTTAAAGCTCAATTTAGCCAGACCATTTATTTGACACTTTTACGTAACGAGTATTTCGAAGAGATAAAAATCAGATGTATCTTTATTCGTAATTTTTATTTGACTTCGAATAACTAAGATCTTGATTCGACGTTGCCAAATCATAAAACGTAATACGTATTTTAACTACTTACGCAGTACGTACTGACTTTCATTAATATTCAATATTCGGACAATCTTAGAAGGACGATTACAATTGTTTAAACAAATAGAGTTGTATTATTTAAACTTCTAATCTATCACGGGAAACAATTGTTTGTCCTTATACGAGCATGTTACGAGCTGTGTGAGGGCTCATTTGATAGAGGAAGGTTGATCGTAGGGCGCTCTGGTCATGGGGCAAGTCAGAAAAATCGTTTTGTATTTTTAAAATACATGGGAACCTGAGGGTGGTTGTGTCGATTTTTTCCCCAACTTTGGACGCTCATATTATTAAATATAAACATAATCTCGTTTCCTCATGACCAGAGCGCCCTAAGATCAACTTTCCTCTATCAAATGAGCCCTCACACAGCTCGTACCATGCTCGTATAAGGACAAACAATTGTTTCCCGCAAACCCTGTTTTCGCCTGATTTTCTAGGAAGATTCTAATAACATTAGAGGCTACCTTACCCCCTTAATAGAGGAAGGTTCATTGCACCGCGCTGCGCCACATCTTATGAGTCAAAAAAGTCTTTTTGTGACAGAAAACTAAGTCCAAAGTAGAAAGAAAATCGAAAAAACATCCACAGATTCTGATGTATCTTTCTATCACAAAAAGACTTTTTTTACTGATATGATGGGGCGCAGCGCGGTGCGATGAACCTTCCTCTATCAAATTAAGCCTTGTGCAGCTCAAAATATGCCGTTCATGACGCCAGAGTTCATAGCAAATCTAGAGCCAATTTTAGTTAAGCCAGTTGGGCTAGATGGCGCCTAGTCAGGACTGTCAACGTGGAATCATAACAACAAAAATATATAGGGCTTGAATCCACTCGGATCTATTAATAGCAATAAAGATTGTTAGACACGGGATTGTAAATACGATTAAATCATTGTTCTACCGCCTCGTCCCGTGTTATTGTTTTTACCGATCGCATTTAATATGAAGGTGTTCTAACGAGCTCCTAAGAATGAGAGCATGGTGGGGATGCCCACGGCTCCCGCGAGAATTCCGGCCCGAACAACAGTCGCGATTTATACTTAGGAGTTTACGTAACGAGAGATCCGAATCGTCCTTCCGTGACGATAGAATTGATTCGTTCCTCCGAAACGACATCTGACGGCATATTCTTTGTACCGTGAGATTACACCTGGTTTTATAATTAAAGTAGTGATAAGAAGTCACAGAAACCTGGCTTCTCCGCGTAAAACCAGTTTAATTCAATCACCCTTTCACATTTCTTCCACCACCGTACTGATCCAACCCTTCTTACCCGATCTTTTCACGAAACTCTAGTGTCGGGGTAAACAAGATATTAACTAGAGGGGGGTTGTTGCTCGCTCGCTTCGCGAGCTTCGCAGGTGGGGGTGTTGTAGCTCGCTTTACGAGCTCGCGAGAGGGTTAGTGGTACGGATGTTATTTGGTGTGTGACTCTCCACGAGCCACACAAAGAACTTCCCGAATCGTTAGTTGCAGTATATTAGTATCATTATTTTCTACTTTCTACTTTCATGTGCGCGCATCCGGGATATTTTTCGATTATTGTAAGCGGTTACATTAGCAGTAGTTGCATAATTGAAAAAAAAAATTTTTTAAATTTAAAAAAAAAAATTTTTTTTAAATATGTCTAAATATATATATATATAGTTACGTTTGCTTCTTCGGAGGATACGCCTCTTGTATAAATTCCAATGTTGAATCAACTCCTTCCGAAAAAAACTAAAAAACTACTTGACCAAAATGGACCAAAATCTAATCAGCTCTAAGTTACAGCGGGGCACATCGATTGCATCATTCATCATTCTGATCGCGTTGTTACTTTTTCAGAAAACGTTAACGAAAAATTTGATACCATAGAAACGGACATACGCGCGCGCGCGCGCGCGCACACACACACACACACACACACACCGACATTTTGATAAAAATAGTCTCAAACGACTCCAATGACCATGAAACGTGGAGATCTGCTAAAAAATCGATTTTCGATTTTCGGGGTAATTACAGTAACTTCCCTATAAATCGGGAAGTTAATAAAAAAAACGTGGAATCATAGCAAAACTGAAGCGTTAGGCTGATACATATCAGAGAGGAAAACTTAACCCTCTCTGTACATATGTATGTTTATCAGTGTTACCACAAAAAAAAACTTATTTTCCACACGGAGATTGGTGACACTGATAAGTACTCTAGAATAGTTAGGCACACTTGTTCCTAGGATATTTATCAGTATCACCAACCTCTGCGCGGAAAAAAGGTTTGCTACACTGATAAACGCGCAACTGCCTGATGAACACGAGATGGAGCTGCTTGCTATTTCCATATTCTATTTTTCAATATTTTATTCCATTCTCGATTCCATACTCTATCGTGATTTTCAGAGATGGGCAATTATTTATCTAAAATTTTTGAATAAAAGATAAGTAAAAGTTATCTTTTATTTGTACTTATTTTTCTGAAATACATATTCGACACAGTTTATCCGTAAGATACTCTCCAACATTCGTCATTTGTAGTTTATCGAAGTTCGAAGTAACTGTGTATTGCTTATTTAACGATTCTAGCGGCGAGATGTTATTCGAGAGGCACTATTCGTAAGATACAGCTGAGAATTTTTAGTTTATCTTTTACGATTATTTGAGAGTCGAAGGCAGCGCCGCCATGTATCTTACAGAGTATTCGTCAGATTTTTGCTATGGAAATTTATCAGTCAGATTTCAATGGAAAAATTGCATCTTAACCGTAAGAGATCCTTTGTGCAGCTCAAAACATGCTCGTAGAAGGACAAATAACGGAATCCTGCAAACCCATGTTTCGACACAAATCTAGTAAGATTCAAGTTATTTGCTAGTTATGTCACGTGGTGTGCCTACCCCCTTAATTACAAGTACATATCGACTTCTACTGAACGGATTCTTGTTTCTAAATGTCCATATATCTCAAAAATCAAATATTAATGAAATTGGAATTCGGATTCGCATTGAAATGTTCCATCAGACGGTGCATACCACCAAAAATGTAGTTCGTTTAGTAACTTATAAAAGTGGCCATATAGTTGAATATTTAAATAAAGGGACTTATTTCAATTTTCTTTGGCTGCGCCGCGCCCGCGTGAACGTGTTAAATAAAGAATCATTTTATATTGAGGAAGAAATATTTTTCTCACAATATAAAATACATATTACCAGTACAGCAGGCTTGTGCGAGAACCCGAAATCTCGGGAAACCCGACGCTCGGGTCAGGTCGGGAATTTTCGGTCGAGAATAGTCGGGTTCCCGAAAGTGAGATACGTTTCGGGTCCCGAAAGTATCCGGCTGCCTATGCTCTTCGAGACCCGGAAACTTCCGACTACACACGAATCGACACGAAGTTCGTATTAAGATTCGTACCGACGAGTGCCGAGATCTGAAGACGGAGAGCGGGTGTCAAGAAAAAGAGACACGCTACATATTATTACGACCATCACGCATATATATTTTATACTTAAATTATATATATGTATTAAGGAAAATATAAATTAAATGCAAGTAGCGTAATGATATTAATATATATTGTATGTAAAGAATAGAGATAATTATTTTACCCAATTCGATAAGAAAAAATGTAATCCACATAATCAAATTATGCATTACTAATTAAATATAATTATCTCTATTCTTTACATACAATATATATTAATATCATTACGCTACTTGCATTTAATTTATATTTTCTTTAATACATATATATAATTTAAGTATAAAATATATATGCGTGAATGTTCGTAATAATATGTAGCGCTTGTGGGATTCATCGTATGTCGTATGTATACATAGATTGTATACCTATATTGATATACATACAATAATGTAACTATGTAGTTCGACCGTTTCGGCGGTTCAATTCAAAGGTGCCGTGCCGCGCACCGTGCGCTGTCTCTTTTTCTTGACACCCGCTCTCCATCTTCAGATCTCGGCACTCGTCGGTACGAATCGTAATACGAACTTCGTGTCGATTCGTGTGTAGTCAGAAGTTTCCGGGTCCCGAAGAGACATAGGCAGCCGGATACTTTCGGGACCCGAAACGTATCTCACTTTCGGGAACCCGACTATTCTCGACCGAAAATTCCCGACCCGACCCGAACCCGAGATTTCGGGTTTTCGCACAAGCCTGCAGTACAGTAGGACAAAATATTTTATTCCCGATATTAAATAGACGTTCATTTTACATTCAGAAAAAAATATTTTTCTCGTAACATAAAAATACATATTTGCTGTATATTCGTAAAAAAAAATTTTGTTACTTAATGTAAAATAAATATTAGGTGTACGCTAGGATCACAGTTTTCTACGGGTTTTGGTTTAAAGGAAGGATTTTATATAATTTAGATACAGTAAGCGGATAAATACAAGAGCGCGTTTGAATTTGTCAAGATAATATATAATGTAATATACAGTGACTCCCACTAATATTCGGTCACTCTTAAATAGACCATAACTATTTTTATTATTGTACTATACGATTTGAACATTTTTAGGAAGCTAGAGCCATTAGTTTACTACAGGATATGAAAATAAATTTGGTCAAAAATTGCAATTGATCGGAATTGTAGAAAAAATACTGAAAGTTGCAGTTTACAACTTTTTTATACGGGCCTATATTTAAAATTTAAAAACTACGTATTGTAGATCTGTGTCAATTATATGCACTGTGAAAGTTTCATCGAAATCGGTTGATGCGGAAAAAACGACAGGCATTGCAAGATGTAAGAATCCTTAGATTTACTGCAGTTATAGGCCGAAAATTTGTGAAAATCTGCAATTTTTACCATCTTTAAACGTTTGTAGCTCATTGTAACGTTGCCCGATTTTGACGAAATTTTCAGAATATGTTTAATTGACACAGATCTACAAAACGTAGTTTTTAAATTTTCAATACAGGCCCACATAAAAAAGTTGTAAAATGTAAATTTTAATATTTTTTCTATAATTCCGATTCATTGCAATTTTTGACAAAAATTTTTTTCACATCCTGTAGCAAACTAATTGGTCTAGCTTCCTAAAAAGGTTCAAATCGTATAGTACAATATTAAAAAAGTTATCGTCTTTTTAAGAGTGTCCGAATATTAGTGGGAGTCACTGTATAATGCAATCGTTCGATCACATCATTCAATCACATTAATCAACATTTTCCTGATAGTAATATTTTCAATAATGATCTATTTAATGAGGTATCGTTATTAAAAATATATAATATAAGGTTAAATTTTGAGCATAAGCAAAAATATCAATAAAGAACAAGTGGTTAGAAATATTTCAACATTTTTAAACAAACTATATTTCATACACAAAAAAACGCGCTCTCCATACCAGAAACTAATATTCCGATTGAACGTGTTTTGTCTACCGTAGATAAAGATTATTAATTATTAAAGATTAATGGTAATTGAAAGCCATACTACGTGTGAAATATAATTTAATAAATTCTTGCGAAAAGTTCATGATATTTTAAACGAGAGCAATCTACTAAAAAAAATCACTCAAATGATAAATATGCGAAAGAATAAAGAGTGTTTAAAGATTTATAATAATATACATTTGTGTATTTATGATATTTGTAATATTCGTAAATTTTACATGTATTGTAATTTAAAAAAATATAATAAAAACAATTTTTGCGTGCGTCGATAATAAAATTTTGTTGCCCTAGAACCTTTTTTTTCAACAACATAACACCTCCCCCCCCCCGGCAATCCTTACAAAATGTATGCAAATTCAAAAATCATAATCAAATACCAAGTTACAAAATATTATTCATCTTACTCGGAACAGTATATTTATACGATATTCATTAAAGTAGGAAAGACCTCTCATATTTTGGCTCTAGACGTTTTAATAATAAAGACATCTATACAGCAATACATAGTCAAACATCGATAATACGTCGAACTGCGATGAATTCCAATAATAAAATCAAGCTGAATAATTCACATTTCATTACGTATTCGATAAAACCTGACGATTTGGTATTCAATAAAATGCAATCAGCCCAGTTTTTGATCGAAAGTTCTGATCGAAACACTGAAGAATTCTAGTGATTTGCAAAACTAATTAAGTTAAAGAATCGGAATTGTACGGCTCACAATAATGAAGACGCCTTTGTCCAGATCTTTGGGGAATCCGGCAGGAAACGCTGCTAGAGATCGCGGTTTCGAACGTGTACTAAATTACACGTGCACACGTGGTACACGAACCGTTTAGTAAGATTTTAAGGATCCGTGAACACGGATCTGAGAATACGAATCCGTTCGGCACGTTCGAGCCCGACAACTGATCTGTTAGGCCGTCCGCACACGGGTCGATTGTCGATGCGATCACAGTCTCATACGACTCTCCCCTTCACTTTTTTCATAATTGAAATCGCCTCGATTCGCGTCGCGTGCGATCGGAAGCGAAACAAAATCGTCGACTGGATCGTCGATTCCCTCATGGATATACGGATATGTGTGTGTGTGCGAATGTGCAAATGACAGTCGCGTCCGTTGCGTCGACCAAATCGACGATCGGACGGCTTAAAATGCAATCAACCCAGTTTTTTGTCGGGAAAATTCATAAAATTCTGATCGAAAAATTGTATGACTCACCATAATGAAGACACCTTTGTCCAGATATTTGGGGAATCCGGCAGAAAACACTGCTAGAGATCGCGGTTTCGAATGTGTACTAAATTACACGTGCACACGTGGTACGCAAACCGTTTAGTAAGAATTTAAGGATCCGTGAATACGGATCTGAGAATACGAATCCGTTTGGCACGTTCGAGTGCGACGACTGATCCGTTATTGTTTTTCGATCGAACACGATCCGGACGGAGCCCTATTTGCAGATCCGTATTCGTATTCACGGATCCTGAAATTCTTATTACAAATTTCACGTACCACTTGTATTTATATACAGGTGAAATAGAGATCACTGAACACTACGCGACTTTTCAAGATTCCGACGACCACATCACGACCGATCACGACGACAGCCAACAGCAGAATGAGCGCCAGTGATGCCAGAATCGAGGAACCGTGGAACTTGCCCCTCCGGCGGCTCGGCCGGTTGGGCCCCCCACTCCGACGCACCGTCGTCACCACGTTGCTTCTATTGCGCACGCGCTACACACGAACGTACCTCTACTCTGCCCGTGTGTGAGTGCCTCTTCGATTGCACGCGCGCTACACGCACCAGCGTACCTCTACTACGTCCGTGTGCGCTGTCTGTTCAACTGCTCTACGCGTTCCTCCGAATTTCACGTTGAAATCGAAACCGATGTTTCGAGCGCCTGAGTCGAAATATCGAGATAGCGCGCAATCGATTCCCGGCGCGGCGCGAAGCACATTCCCCTGCAGTTAGTACACGTGCGATTTAAAACGGCTTTCTGCTTTTCTATAAATAAGATAAGAATATAAACGTATTAGTAAATTTTTGATTCCAAAGTACAGAATAAAATATTAATATTACCGCAAACTTATCTTTTTTTATAAATTATCCATTAGGCTCTTCGTCGTTGGTGCTCGTTGCCAGAAAATTCCCGTGCAGGTAGCACACGTGCGATTTTGAATTTCTTCGTTCCTATATTTAAAGAAGAATTAAACGTAATGATAATTGTAATTCTAATTGCATTATTGGGCGATACAATATAGGTATTAATATATACTTATCTTTCTGATCGACGTAATATATAAATAAAATCACTATTAAATCACTGTATAAATAAAATAACTATTAAATCACTGTATACGTAAAATCACTATTAAATCACTGTATAAATAAAATAACTATTCAATCACTACATAAATAAAATAACTGTTAAATCACTGTATAAATAAAATAACTATTAAATCACTGTATATGTGAAATCACTATTAAATCACTGTATAAATGAAATAACTATTCAATCACTATAAAAATAAAATAACTAATCAATCACTATATAAATAAAATAACTGTTAAATCACTATATAAATAAAATAACTATTAAATCACTGTATACGTAAAATCACTATTAAATCACTGTATAAATCAAATAACTATTTAATCACTATATAAATAAAATAAACTCATAATAAACAAACAAACCGTCAATAACGCAAAAAATATATAACTATGTGGCTGTTAATGGAAAATGTACCCAGCAAGGCAGAATCTATAAACAATTTTACAAGTTCGTACACGCGTGCAAAGTTAACTGGCGAAAACTTTGTGAACGTGACGAACTTGTATATAAATGCTCTCCCGACATCAGATTTAAATGTCTTTCGTCGACAGACATGGTGCGACTAGACTCCTGTCTAGCTTTGAGGGATGTGCGCACCACACACATGGAATTTAATAGGCAAGTGCCTATTTTATTCCGTTTTTTAGACTTGATGTCGGGAAGCAGCGAAAACACCCTTTCGGCCTCGGCATTCGAGTGAGGTAGACATCGAACAATATTTACGAGAGAAGAAAGGATTGGAAATTGAAGAACTTTTTTAGGGGTTTCTAATTTGCCAATATCTACCCACATATCGTCGAAAGACAACTTCGCCCATTGGTCCCTCTGCGACCGCGAAGTGCCATAATACAAAAAGTCCCACTCTTTTTGTAATTCAAAACAATTAAAATTTCCCAATTTATTAGCAACAGCTTGGAGATTTCGAAGAGTAGAATATCTCTTGCCATTAAAAAGAGAATTACACGGTTTGAATACCGCTAATTGGTTTAAGAAAACATCGTCATGAGGAAGACGATCTCTGATTTCATTGCTTAGGGTAACGTAAAACCCTAAACAATTTTTCCGGAAGGAGTGCACCTCAACTTCCGACATCCCCTGAGCAATTGCCTCTTCCAAATACTCATCGCATTGGGAACCAAGATCCACTTGGTTTATTGGAACTTGGTTCATTGGGAGGGAAAAATTAACTAATCTAATTAACTGAAAATGTTTAAGAAGAGCAGGTTTCAAAAACCTGCTTAAGAAAAGTCTAAGCAGCCTTGCCGAAAAGGGCTGCAATTCCTGCACTAATGTATTTCTACCTTGGAAGAAGGCATTATACCCATTCAGAATATTAAGGGAATCTTCCAAAAAGTGAAAATATCCCTTAATTTCAGATGATCTAAGAAGAGAAGAAAACTTCTTAGCCATTTCTGATTTTTCTGAAAAGGCTTGCTCATCAAAAAATGGGATTAAATCATCCCAAAGATCTAAAAATCGTTGAACACATCGATGCCTGGCAAGCCACCGTGTGTCCGACAACTTTAAAATTTTTAAAGGAGAGTGGTTATAACACTCCTGAAATTGGCGAAAAATAGCAACCCGTTTGGGGCTGCTATTTATAAAAGAAGCGACGCCTCGAAGTAATTGGTCGCATTCTTTTGGAATCAGCACAAGCAGCACTGACCGCCAATGCTAGGGGATGACACACACACGGCAATGTAATTATTTTGGGATTCTTTTCAAGCAACTTCGTCTTGAATGAAGAAAATCTACCAGTCATAACAGCAGCATTATCGCAACTAAGGGCTGCGATATTATTCATGGGAATCTGCATTTTCAGCATTTGATTTTCGAAGGCGGCGAAAATCTTCCCTGCTGAACAGTCGCTAGCATCCAGATGAATTAATTGCAATAATTCTGTCGTTACAGCCAAACGACGTGGATCAACATATCGAATCGCAAATGTTAACCACTTGTCGTTTGTTAAGCCAGAGGTCTCATCCGTATGTATCGAAAATTTACAATGTCGTGCGTCGTCGACAATGCGTTGCGTTTCACGACCGCACAACACATTGGATATAATTTTGCTGCACTTCGTGCGGCCTACTTTCATGCCCTGCAAAACTTGAAGCTCATTGCCTATATCTTGCATAAGGGCGAGGAGATTAGGAGCTACCGAAATTGGAACATTATGTTCGGCGAAGAAAGCCGCATACCTAACTTCGGCGATTTTAATTTTCTCGCCTAATGAAGAGCTGCCTACCTCTTCAGGTTGGTTACATTCAGCTGCAGGCTCCTCAAGATTGACAGAACTATCTTGAGTATCATTTTTATGAAGCAATTGCTTCATATTTTTGATGTGAGCCTGCGAGGACGAATGTTTCTGTATTTGTGAAAGCCCGCAAACGATGACTTTGTTGCAGGCTTTACAGAAACATTTGGATACGTCCGAAGAAACTTCTTGTAACCAGACCTTTAAAGAATCATCAGCGTCATACCAATGACGCTGAAACCTTTTAAATCTTTTGGTGGGCACATTTTCCATCGTCTCAGTAGCCGCCGATCTTTGACCCGCCACTGTAAAAAACCCAAAAACCACTAATAAACTACGCACACACTAACTATCACGAACACTATTTACTAAATTAGTTCAATATATCAAAATGCTTTCACCAAACGTAAACGCTTCCACCAAACGTAAACACGTCATTCGCTCTCGTTGCTGTTGTCCCGAGATCGCGCGGGATAGTGTTTACGCGCATCCTTAATACGCAACCGATTCGTTTGTTTCCTAACGTAAATGCTGTGTTCTACGCCAACGTGTAGAAAACCGCGGGATGAATACAGTACCTCCCATGAGTATTCGTAGGCCCTTTAAAAGAATAAACAGAAAGCCCATTAACAAAATAACTTTTTTACAATTGTACCAAGCGACGTGATGTTTTGTAAGTAATTAGAAGCATTGGTTTACTAAATGATATGCAAAAAAGATTTTCCAAAAATTACAATTTAGAAGGTTGCATGAAAAAATAAGGAAAGCAATTTTAAAACTTTTTTATTTGTGCCCTCAATCAAAATTTGAAATATATGTGTTGGTTATACCATGCTGAAAATCGAAATTGGTTGATGCAGGAAAAAACCACACGCATCGAATGATGTACGATTCTGTGGATTTTAAGCAGAAACTGATCAAAAGTCGTGGAAAACTACGATTTTCACTATTCTTAACCGTATGTATGTCAATCGATTTCGATGACTCAAAAAATTAGATACCTACTCAATGGAAATGTCTAAAAAGAACAAACAAAAAAACATAAATGTAAAGCGTAAATGATAAACGTAAAATGAATTTATATTATACAATTTATTTCATTATTTATTTTACAACTAATAAATCTGAAAACTGTTTCATAAACTAAAAAATACTTTCTGCATTTTCGTATTCTCCGATCAGTCCAAATAAATACTATCGATCGGTTCTCATATTCCGATTTTTATTAATGCAATTGTTACAGTAGTAAAACGTTTCTATGTAAAATGAATACATATTTTTAACATAGTTTTTACATTTTTAATAATATGGAAGGTTAAAAAATGTAATTAAATAAGTAATAAAAAATAAAAATAAAAATCGCTGCACGGGGACTCGAATGCTAACTCCAGATTGCGATTCATACGCTCGACGGATCGACGGTCGATTTTCAGTTTCGTTTCCGTAAAGCAATACAACACGGAAAGTGCTAAAAATAGATTGTGGCTGGCGCAAGCGCACAAGCAGCGCACACGGACATAGTAGAGGTACGCTGGTGTGTGTAGCGCGTGTGCAATCGAAGAGCACTCACACACGGGCAGAGTAGAGGTACGTTCGTGTGTAGCGCGTGCGCAATAGAAGCAACGTGGTGACGACGGTGCGTCGGAGTGGGGGGCCCAGCCGGCCGAGCCGCCGGAGGGGCAAGTTCCACGGTTCCTCGATTCTGGCATTACTGGCTCAACCGCCAACGCCGCCATGCTGCCCGGCTTTCAGAATATCAGAAGGACGAAATTGGCGCGCTCATTCTGCTGTTGGCTGTCGTCGTGAATGGTCGTGATCTGGTCGTCGGAATCCACAAACGTCGCGTAGTGTTCACTGATCTCTATTTCATGTGTATATAAATACAAGTGGTACGTGAAATTTATAATAAGAATTTCAAAATCCGTGAATACGAATACGGATCTGCAAATAGGGATCCGTCCGGCTCGTGTTTGAGCGAAAAACAATAACGGATCAGTTGTCGAACTTGAACGTGCCGAACGAATTCGTATTCTCAGATCCGTACGCACAGATTCTTAAATTCGTACTACACGGTTCACGTACCACGTGTATTTTATTTAGTACACGTTCAAAACCGCGATCTCTAGCAGTGTTTCCTACCAGAATCCCCAAAGATCTGGACGAAGGCGTCTTCATTATGGTGAGTCGTACAATTCCGATTCTTTAACTTTATTAGTTTTGCAAATCATTTGAATTCTTCAGTGTTTCGATCAGAACTTTCGATCAAAAACTGGGCTGATTGTATTTTATTGAATACCAAATCGTCAGATTTTATCGAATACGTAATGAAATGTGAATTATTCAGCTTGATTTTATTATTGGAATTCATCGCAGTTCGACGTATTATCGATGTTTGACTATGTATTGCTGTATAGATGTCTTTATTATTAAAACATCTAGAGCCAAAATATGAGAGGTCTTTCCTACTTTAATGAATATCGTATAAACATACTGTTCCGAGTAAGATGAATAATATGTTGTAACTTGGTATTTGATTATGATTTTTGAATTTGCATACGTTTTGTAAGGATTGCCGGGGCGGGGAGGAGTTATCTTGTTGAAAAAAAAGGTTCTAGGGCAACAAAATTTTATTATCGACGCACGCAAAAATTGTTTTTATTATATTTTTTTAAATTACAATACATGTAAAATTTACGAATATTACAAATATCATAAATACACAAATGTATATTATTATAAATCTTTAAACACTCTTTATTCTTTCGCATATTTATCATTTGAGTGATTTTTTTTAGTAGATTGCTCTCGTTTAAAATATCATGAATTTTTTCGCAAGAATTTATTAAATTATATTCCACACGTAGTATGGCTTTCAATTACTAATAATCTTTAATAATTAATAATCTTTATTTACGGTAGACAAAACCCGTTCAATCGGAACTTTAGTTTCTGGTATGGAGAGCGCGTATTCCACAATTTTTAATACATTACTGTGTATGGAACGTAGTTTGTCTAAAACTGATGAAATATTTTTAACCATTTGTTCTCTATTGAGATTTTTGCTTATGCCCAAGATTTAACCTCATCCTTATCATTATATATTTTTAATAATGATACCTCATTAAATAGATCATTTTTGATACTATTACTATCTGAAAAATGTTGATTAATTTGATTGAATGATGTAATCGAACGATTGCATTATCTATGGTGAATTATTAAATCTCATCACCATACTGTTATTACATTCATATATTATCTTGTTAAATTCAAATCCGCTCTTGTATTTACCCGCTTCCTCTATCTAAATTATATAAAAACCTTCCTTTAAATCAAAACCCTTAAAAAAACTGTGATCCTAGCGTACACCTAATATTTATTTTACATTAAGTAACAAAATTTTTTACGAATATACAGTAAATATGTATTTTCATATTACGAGAAAAATATTTTTTTTCCGAATGTAATATGAACGTTTATTTAATATCGGGAATAGAATATTTTTTACTACTGTACAGGTAATATTTATTTTATCTTGTGAGAAAAATATTTCTTCTTCAATATAATATAAAATGATTCTTTATTTAACACGTTCACGCCGGTGTGCGCAGCCAAAGAAAATTTAAATAATTCCCATTATTTAAATATTCATCTATATGGCCATTTTTTTAAGTTACTAAACGAACTACATTTTTGGTGATACGCACCGTCTGATGGAATATTCCAATGCGAGTCTCTGGTGGTACGCGCCAGCGCACAGTGGTCCGAATTAAAAAATCGTGATCCATTTTGTTATAACTTTTTTCAAAAATAATTTTCTAAAAATATTTTTGAAAATTAGTAATTATTAACTGTAGGTAATTAAATAATGTTGCATTTGTAAACAATAATTCTTTTAATAATTTTCATTGATATTTTTGATTTAAAAGACATTTTTTAAAATAATAATCCTACAAACTATTTTTTCCTATTTATATATGTACTTTTTATATCTATGTTTTACACATGTAACGTTTTATGGAATACGTAATATGTACATAAAATCGAGAAATCATGTTTCAATTAATTAAAAACAATCATAAGAATTTTTCATAACTTTTTCAGCTCTAACTTTATTAATCTATTTTATACATTAATTATTAACTTAAGGTATGATTTCTCACCATCGAAAAATGCTTTTTATCGAGAAACGAACATAGAATCAAAAATTAAATGGAATCATCAAGGTTCTTAGAAGAAGAAAGGCGTATCGTTGGAGAAAAAATACATCATTTCTAAAATGCTTGACTTTGAGATTCAGTTCTCTAATACTTTTTATTCAATTTCATTAATATTTGATTTTTGAGATATATGGACATTTAGAAACAAGAATCTGTTCGGTAGAAGTCGTGTCAGTTATGTATGTTAATTAAATAGAGAATACACGAAATACAAAATGCAATAACCAAAATGTAATTATAATAATATGACAGAACCATACATCAAAGCGATCTGAATAACGCAATGTTAAAACAAACTGAAGAATATATGAAGAACAAAACATAATACGAGTATTCATGGCCTACGCTGCGTTAACATAATTTATATCTAAACACCCATTGATTATATTCAACATTCGGTAGAAGTCGATATGTAGTTGTATTTAAGGATGTTCGTTCTGGAGGTATATAAAAACGCAACAAAATTTTTGAAAATTTGACAAGATATAATTCTTACTAAATTAATGCAATTACCAAAGTTTGGGTGCGATTCACTCCACAGTTTAATACCTCTTCATATATTTCTTTTGCTCTCTCTATTAGCCCTTTCCTTATTCCTCTTCCTTCCATCACTTCCCACAGTTTATCTCTATCCACGCTATCGAAAGCCGCCTTTAGATCCATGAAGAAAGCGTAAATTTTCCCACCTTTTTTCCTTACTTCCCTCTCTACAACGTGTTGTAGTATGAACACGTTGTCCATGGTTCCTCTGTTTTTTTCGGAACCCTGCCTGTGTCTCACTTAATATTCCATTCTCTTCTATATCCTCCGTTATCCTCTGGTTTAGCACCCCCGCGTATATTTTATATGCCGACTCCACAGTTTAATATTTATAGCAACTTAAAGTTTGTACATTTTAATACGTTTTGTTATGGAGAATTCTTAAAATTCCACTTCAACCCCTCCTATTTAAACCTTGAAAAAAACGCAACTAGAAACTCCAGTTTTTTTATATATATAGTAAAAATTATGTAATTAATAATGTTCAAAATTTATTAGGATTCACTAAACAGTTACATAGCTAAAAATTATAAACTGTTACAAAACGTAAAATTTATCGTGTAGTCACCACACTAGCATGGAAACGCGACAACAGTGTAGACTACTGAATATAGCTACTATATCATCTATAATGCAGACGGTGATTGCGCACGACGCACAGTGGGATATTTGCCCGATTTCAGCGGTCATAAGGCAATTTCTCCCATTCATGTATCCATTAAGCACTGGTCGGAAGTTTGTAGTTTCGTTAACCGCTTTCGTTTCTCAACGAATTCACCTATTAGTAAGTTTTACCTTATTCACATACATTAACAGATTTGTTTCATAGAAGTTTTTTTAGCTAAGAATAGGGTATACTTTTAAGAGAAATTCACTTTTGTACTATATACATTTGTGTAGTTATTAACCCTTTTAGTGCCAGGAGAAAAAGAGGCGCCTATGCGAGAATAACCGGCTGAATTTCACGGTTTTACTAGGGTTTGGGAAAATGCTCATAAAAACCAAGCAAGAAACAATATTTACATGATTCAAAAAGCAGTACATATTCACTCACAATTGCTGGTTTTTCGACCTGTGTCTGTTCATTCTTTTTTCTAATTGTAGTTGTTTTATTTTGAGCCTTTTCGTATGTGGACAAGAGTAAAGCATTCTTCTTTTGTGACTTTTTTTCCCGGTATGCTAATAATAATATTTCGTTGTTTCGGGCGTACTTAGATGTACTTAGTACTCTTGCAATTTCTGCTTCATAAACGGTGAATATATTTTCTATTACTGCGGATTGTGTCCGTCAGGTATGTTTGTTTTTCAAACAATGATCTTGCTAATGAAATGCTTGTAAAAAAATTGTCGGCTACCACGTGATACCCTTTCATAAAATAATTGCCCATATTCAATCATTTATGTACTACGACGTAGCTAAGACCGTTTTTTCTTATTTCTTCTTTAATTGCTTGATCTGTGGCTCCTCTATAGCAAAATAATGATAAGCAATAATGGTTAACAGCATCAGTCAGCATCCAAAATTTTATGCCCCATTTGTGATGCTTTTTAATTGGAAGATATTGAGTCAACAACGTTCTACATTTCGTGCCGATTAACGATTCGTCAATACTCAAATGTTGATGAGGCGAATAGTGATATGTATTTGAATTTATTATTTGCGTGGGTAACAATAGGTTCAAATTTTGCTGTAGAGTCATATCCTGGTCTATCACGTGCTGCTAATTTGTTATTGTCTAAAGTCTAAGACATGGAAAAACCTGCAAATTAATTGAAATCTATTTCGGGTAAAAATTTGGCCAAACCATGGAATGTGTCTATGGTTTGTTAACCAATAACTGAAAAGTGTCGGTCTACGTTTTGCATTATTAAGAAAATCTTTAGGAATTGAATATCAAAATTTACCGAGAACTTCTAACTAAATACATATTATACTACAACAGTTCAATAAAGTGTCGGTCTACGTGTGACACCCATTTCTAATATAACAGCAATAAAAGCCCTCATTTCTGACACCGTGGTTGTCTTCCACTCTGCTGCTCTGGATCCTGATGGTACATCGATTCTGTTCAGAAACTGTCTGGCATATCGGTTCGTTACACTCCTCAATAAGCTCAAAAATTCTTCAGTAAAAAATAAATCGAAATACTCTCTGGGTGTGGAATTTCTTAGTGGCGTATGTTTAGGCTCAGTAATTTCCATAAATTGTGGGCGAGGATTATGTTCGCTGTCATTGGCCACGGTAACTTCACGGAAATTTTTCAGTGCTTCCTCAATATCGTTTCTCTCAAGATCTGGTTCGTTATCACTCGCTACACTATGCCACGATTTCTTCATCGTCACTATGTGGTAGATCCATCTGGTCCACCATTCGGACTAATTCCGCGTCATCCATGACGGTGTATTTTTTATAAGAAGGTTGGTGGCAAAGTTTTAGAAATCCTGTTTTGCTAATTGTTGGTTTGTCAAAAACAAGAATATTTGACACAAGCGGAAAACAACAGCAATTAACAAAAATGACGCTTTCAAACTGTCACTGGGATAAAACGAAATATACTGCTTACGACAGCGATTGAGGAAAGACTAACTGATCCTACGTCTTTCTGCGGCAATGCGATCTTATTTCTTCAAACAGTTGTTTATATCAAACGCTGTTGCCTCTTCCCCCTTTTCACAAAAAGCACCACCATTTTCCTATTTGCCTTTCCACCTGCCTATTTATTAGGTAATTTAGTACGTAAATGTTGTCTATGCAACCTAATCCTCTTCTGAATCCCGTCTGACTGGCTGGTAATAGATCCTTCATCTCCACCTCCATCCTCAATCTCTCCGTCAGCACCGCTGCGTACACCTTGTACCCCGTTTGAAGAAGCGTTACCCCCCTATAATTTTCCACCTTCTTGCTGTCCCCTTTCTTGGCTATCGGAATGATTATTCCTTCCGTCCAATCCTCCAACCACCCCTCCCCCCTCCATACTTTGTTGCAGATCCTCCATGCCCATTCCTCCACTTCGCTTCCTCCATAACGCCACACTTCATTTATAATTCCATCTCCCCCCGCCGCTTTCCTTTCCTTCAGCCCCTTAATTATTTTTACCACCTCCCCTTTTTCTATATCTATATCATCACCCTTTGTATTCCCTTTTAAAATCCCCCACCCCCTCTCACCCAGTTACCCACATAACCTCCTCCCTTCTGCGTTCATCTTCTTGTCCTTAGACTTCCTGCTTCCCCATTCCCCTCCATCCTCGTCCTCCAACACCTCCCCGCTCTCTTCCTGTTCTTGCGTTGAAGTCCCCACCTATAATCGTCTTGGTTCCTTTCTCTCTCCCCTCTATCCAATCTCCCAGCTCGTCCAGCTTCCTCTCCAGATCCCCATTTATATATACCCCAATCACCCTCCACCACTCCTCATCAGCCTTCACTTTCATCGTCATTCTACCCTCCTTTCCTTTAGCCCCTCCTCCTTTTGTCTCTATCTCCTTTCTCACCCCCATTACCATTCCTCCTCTTGCTCTCCCCTTCTTTTCCTCTCTCCTTGCCCATTGTACTTCCCATACGTACCCCCTTGGTAATTTGTCCCTTACTTTGTCCCATCCTTTCTCTTCAACCCATGTCTCCATTAAAACAAATGTATCCCATTCCTCCAGCCCCTTCCAAAAATCCGGATCCTTATTTCTCAACCACGCTACATTCCAAAATCCTACATTGAATCCTGTCACGTTCCCATACAATATGCACGGAACGTCACGACGCACCGACCGCGTCGCCAGCCATCACCGGCTAGCGCGCTATCCGACCCCTCACCGCGCATACCTTTACCTGCACCTAAATTGTTTTGCATGACCTCCCTTCTGCTACTTAAAAAAGTCTGCGGAGGTTCCTCTAATCCTCCTTCCTTCCATCCATCTCTCCTCTATCTCGTCCCATCTTTTCATCTTTCCATTCACCCACATTTTCATATATCCTACATGTACGTGCTTTCCCTTCATCCTCTCCTCCTCCGCCTCTCTTTCAATCCCACTTTTCCCCTCAGCCCTTCCCTCTCCTATTCCTTCCACCCCTTTTTCATTCATTCCTTCGTAAACCCTCTTGCTTCCTTCTCACTACCTAACCCTCACCTTGCTCTTTTCCGAATCTCCCGCCTTCACTCCTTACTCTTCTCTTCCCCAGATCGCGCCACCTGTCACTCCTTCACTCTCTTCCCGCACGACCGCCTGTTGCCGCGCCGTGTATCCCTAACCTAGAAACTCCTCACCTCTTAACTCTTTCTTTGCCTCCCTTTCCTTCCTTCTCCCCCTAACCCTTTTCTCTCCCGTCTACTCCTGCGCCACACACACCCTTCTCAACCACTTTCCTCTCTCTCCATTCTCAAAATTCTCTCACTCTGCTTTTACACGCTGCATGCACTCCACCAGGGCTCGGAAATTTTTACTCGCGACGGCCGACAATCGAAAGCTACGCCTCCTCGACCCGGCCGCGCGTCTCGCTCCCCGTAGCGATCTAAGTGCTCGGAGCTGCTCAGGCGCGTGCCATAACATAGGCGCTATTCGTGACGCATCAGGGCGATACTCGTGTCAATAGGTTTCCACATTACCATTCAGGTACTATTGCTAATGCGTTTTTGAAGTGAAACTTCTTTGCTGAGGGTAACAATTTTCTGAAATAACGGATGTGACGTTTCGATGTAACGGATATGTGACGTTTCGATGTCACGGAAGTGGAAAGTGGGGCGCGAAAATTTAAACTGAGAATGAACGGAGAAGAATAATTTCTTACCCCGACGGGATTCGAACCCCGGTCCACCGATTGGGGACAACCAATGATCTTTAGAATGATAGCGAACATTTTGGAATATATCGCAACGAATAAAATGCTCGGTAGTAGGATCAAACGAAAAGGTTACAAATTCATGGTTATGTTACGACTACAGACATATAGAGATATTTAGACTGCGCCGTCTTACGGGCGAGTTGAAGTAAAATCAAAATTAAAATAAAAATACTAATGTGTGTTTACCAAAATCTAAGTAGAATCCACGTTTTCAATCAAAATGAATAAATATATTTTCATTTAAAAACAAAATTAGTCGCGCAGAAGAAGCTCAGTGTGGTGTTTACAAAGTATTATTATACTGATGTGTGTTTACCAAAATCTAAGTAGAATCCCACGTTTTCAATTAAACTGAATACATATACAGGGTTATACAAACGTAACTTTCATAAAAACTTATTTCTTACAAAAAAAAATCAAGTTACATCAGATGTTAGAACTGCGATTCATTTTTCTACGATACAGAGCACCGCTCTTTGTATTACATTTCTCATTGTTGCCATCATTACAGTATCTCTTTTTATGCTATTACATGCATTTGTTATGTGATTCCAAAGTTATTGAACATTCTTCATTGTTCTGTCATGTACAACGGATTGAACATATCTCCAAAGGTACAAATCCAACGGAGACAGATCCGGAGAACACAGTGGCTAACGAATTGGATTATACGTTATGATTCTGAAGTGTACGTGATAAATATAAACATAATATGGGAAGCGACAGTGGTAAACATAAACCGAGACACCCTACTTATGGCGACAACAAAAAGTCTTGTATAAAGAGCAGAGCTCTGAATCGTAGAATATGGATCGCAGTTCTATTATATTATTGTTATATTATACTGATGTGTATTTACCAAAATCTAAGTAGAATCCACGTTTTCAATCAAAATGAATAAATATATTTTCATTTAAAAACAAAATTAGTCGCGCAGAAGAAGCTCAGTGCGGTGTTTACAAAGTATTATTATACTAATGTGTGTTTACCAAAATCTAAGTAGAATCCCACATTTTCAATCAAACTGAATACATATACAGGGTTGTGCTAACATAACTTTCATGAAAACTTATTTCTTACAAACAGGAGTCGAAAGTGTAGAGAAAAGTGTAAAGAAAAAAAAAATATACGTGTGGAAAACCACGCGCGGTGGAAGTGAAACTTCTTGCAGTCTAGTAATGTTTAGAAGCATATTAAGATTGGAAATGTTAAAAAAAAACAAGATCAGGAACAACTAATACAAAAAACAAGATCAGGAACAACTAATACAAAAAAAATCATAGAAAAAGTTTCACTTCAAACATAATGAACGATCAAAATTTGCTTCGCAAAGAAGGAAAGCGTATGGAAAATGCTATGAACTACGTTTCTTTCTTTCTCATACGCTTTCCTTCTTTGCAAAGCAAATTTTGATCGTTCATTATGTTTGAAGTGAAACTTTTTCTATGATTTTTTTTGTATTAGTTGTTCCTGATCTTGTTTTTTGTATTAGTTGTTCCTGATCTTGTTTTTTTTTAACATTTCCAATCTTAATATGCTTCTAAACATTACTAGACTGCAAGAAGTTTTTTTTGTTAGTGGTATCCCCTGTAGGCCTATTCCACTATGTCGCACAATAGAATTAATAATTATTTTCAAAATTTATCTTACGAATTTATTTTTGTAATTAATTTTCTACAACTTTTGTCCGAAATTATCGTGCGACATAGTGGAATAGCCTACAGAGGATACCACTAACAAAAAAAAACGCATTAGCAATAGTACCTCAATGGTAATGTGGAAACCTATTGACACGAGTATCGCCCTGATGCGTCACGAATGACGCCTATGTTATGGCACGCGCCTGAGCAGCTCCGAGCACTTAGATCGCTACGGGGAGCGAGACGCGCGGCCGGGTCGAGGAGGCGTAGCTTTCGATTGTCGGCCGTCGCGAGTAAAATTTTCCGAGCCCTGCACTCCACGACCGGAAACGGGAAGTCTACTCGATTTCAAATAAACGTGTGTGTTATTTATATATTGTCAGGTCACTATCATACCCCTTTTTTTGTTTAAGGGCGGTGGGAGAATGCTCTTACGCACACCCTCCCCTAAGATGTTGTTCTGGGAGGGTAGTGTGGGGCTCGGCTCCCCCCTCTGATGGTATTGGGGGGATCATCATTACCTGAACGTAGTCTAGCGCCTATACCCACTAAACCCCCACCACCCAGCACCAAGGACCGTTATCTCATCCCGTCCTGACAGATTTTGCGTTACAGATGTCCCGCTATTCGCATTCATCTGTAGGCAGTATCTGTCCCTTGTCCACACGTGTTCTTGGCTCAATCACTATCATACCCCTTTCCCAGGTATATTCCTTTAATGGTTTGACCGAATTAGGGACCATTTTGAACGTAACATTTGGTGACAGCAGTGGGATACGTAGAGTGATAGTGACCACTGAAAACACGACCCAACTGACAGGTGAAGTGTACGAGTATAACTATGCAACAAAAAAAAAAGAAAATGCCTCTAACCCGCTCTCCGAACCAAGGACAATCAACTGACCAAGAGGGGCGATCCTTGGAGGCAGGAAGGCGGGAGCTGGAATAGATGCGATCGTTGCTGGCGGTTCAACTGGCTCAGTTACAAATCCAGCAACAACAACTCTCAGCGCAGCAGGAAGGGTTGACACAGCAACAGCAGATTTTCCTCTAGCAACAACGGCTCCAACAACAACAAATGCCATCCCCAAACGTGAACGGCAATAATCATCCTCCGCTGCCCATGGAGAACCAGAGAGAACATAGAACGTACTATGTCACATCGTACAAGGACGCCCTGGACGTATGTTTCGCCGAAGGATGCGAGGAAGCCCTGGGCATGATTCCCCAGCAATACGAATAATTTAGATAATATATATTTTTGTATGAAATAAGAGTAAAACGGTTAATTCTATAAAACTTAAATATTTTTTTTTTATACAAAAATACCAATATATTTACATCTTCAGGCAATAATGAAGTACGTTGTGACGTTGCAAGTTGCGACGTCATTTTGTCTCGCGTAAACGGTCAAAGGACCGTGTACGGAGTGGACCGGACCGACCTCTAGTGGTCACGATAATCACCCGCCGACACTAGAGCGCTCCTGAAGGAATGACAAAAATCTAAAGATGGGTAATTAACGCCATCTCTTGCGCGTGCCGAGTACGGCGAAGTTTCAGGGCCGTGCCAAGGGGCACGACTGGACCCGGAAAACCCGAGAAGGCGCTCCTCAGAGGATCAGTTCGGAAGAACAAGTGGCCAACATTAACGTTACGTTGGGTCCAACACTCCACAGAGACGGCGAGCTCGGATAAACAGCTCCAGCAGGTCATCGTTAAATTACGTTCCGGCCGACGTCTCACCCTGCCGTGGCTGGAAATCCGGACGGGGGTGGCGTGGAGGATTTCCGAGAGAAACAGAGGACGCAGGTCTGGGGCCCCAGGACCTGTCCGACAATCCTGCGATCTACTAGTCGCGAGCGGGCGAAGCCACTCGGGAAAATTCGGCAACGAGCGCGTAGTGGGGGGAAACGATGATCGACGATCCTAGTCGATACGAATCACGGAATCATTGTCGCACTGGTCTCGGTAGGGAAGAGTCGCGTTTACGTTCCGCTAACGTTTAGAACAAGTACCGTTCAATCCCGAGTCGCGGGTGAGTTTCGTGGGAGAGAATTACGTGACCCACAGCCGCAGAGGAGAGATACTGACCGCCGTCTACGAATTACGATTGAGGGTAAGTCGACCAGCGATTCCTTGATTCCGTTTTCGCGTTGGCTTGTCCATTTTTGGCCGAGGACGACACGGTGCCGTCTCGTCCTCGATGTTTCGTTTGGTCGAGGTGTAATACCTCAGGCCTTGGGCTCGCGTCTCGTGTAGAGACGCTTTGAGCAATTTCGTTTGGATCGTTCCCTCCGCGTGCGAAAGAAGTCTTCCTCAGGAGTCGCGTCGGGAAAAGAATAGCGTCGCGAGATAGCATCTAGCTCGCGAAATCCGGTAACGAAGTATTAATCGCGCGTGGCGAATCGACTTCCGTTCTCTAACATCCTTGAGAGACAATCGCGACAGTCCGGAATTCCGCGCGCCGATCAACCGCGCTTGCGAATTCTCGTTCGTGTGAGATTTACTTTGTACAGTCCATCGTACCGTTGCGGAACAATTCCGCTGGACAAAACGCGCTCCGCGGACGACCATCTTCCGACAAAAATGTACTAGGAGCGCGGGCTCCCGGGTCGCGACCACGTGGTCGCTCTAATGTAACAGCGACGTATTGAAGTTTTTCAATAAAATAACGTAGAGCCCAATCTCGTTTCGTTACTTTACACCTGCGCGATCCGCCCTGCCGTGAGGGTAGTCCCCGTTATTCCCTGTGTCCGAACGCCTGGCCAGTCGTGTCGCGATTTCCGTCTCGCGGTTTGCGGGGGCTCGCCCCGGACTCGGCTTATCCGAGCTCGGGCTGTAATTTACGTTTTGAGTGGTACTTCCGAGTACCTGGCGCCCGAACAGAATTCTTCGCGTTCACGACGAGCCCTCCGAAGAACCGCTTTGCCCCGGGAGGACCGTATTTGCACGGCCGCGTACGGCCCAGCCTCGGCGCTTGTAAAATCCCGGGAGTTGCCCTTGTCCGAGCGCGGTAAAGACCGCTCGATCGGGGACAACGTCGCAGTATATATATATATATATTGTCACGCCGTATCTCGGCGGGGGTTGGAAAACCCCCGAAAAGAACGACTCCGGGCTTTTATGGTTCTGAGACCGGGCCACGTGCAGCCGTATGCACGGGGTCCGCCCGGGACTAAGCTAGGCCGCGAAAAACCTACCGACTACGTAACGAATTTTGTTCGGGCGCCAGGCACCGCGAGGATGCCACGCGAAACGCGATGAACTTCTCGTGCACGGAGACGCCGGGCACGAGTGTCGGATTTTCGATACGCGATTCGAAGAACGAACGTAACGGGTCCAGGAGGTTCGGACACGGCGAGGACGAGGACAGCCCTTACGGCAGGACGGATCTCACAGGGTTCGAGAAATAGCGACAAATTTGGTCTCGAGTGGAAATTTATTTTTCCTTGTCAGGTGTTACAGAACACGGTCACGTGACCGTAACCCGAGAGCCCGCGCTCTTTGTACAAGTTTGCGGACGGTAAATCCGTTTGGACGAATCAAACGTAACTTTCATAAAAACTTATTTCTTACAAAAAAAAATCAAGTTACATCAGATGTTAGAACTGCGATTCATTTTTCTACGATACAGAGCACCGCTCTTTGTATTACATTTCTCATTGTTGCCATCATTACAGCATCTTTTTTTATGTTATTACATGCATTTGTTATGTGATTCCAAAGTTATTGAACATTATTCATTGTTCTGTCGTGTACAACGGATTGAACATATCTCCAAAGGTAAAAATCCAACGGAGACAGATCCGGAGAACACAGTGGCTAACGAATTGGATTATACGTTCCTGAATGTATGATTCTGAAGTGTACGTGATAAGTATAAACATAATATGGGAAGCGACAGTGGTAAACATAAACCGAGACACCCTACTTATGGCGACAACAAAAAGTCTTGTATAAAGAGCAGAGCTCTGAATCGTAGAATATGGATCGCAGTTCTATTATATTATTATTATATTATACTGATGTGTGTTTACCAAAATCTAAGTAGAATCCACGTTTTCAATCAAAATGAATAAATATATTTTCATTTAAAAACAAAATTAGTCGCGCAGAAGAAGCTCAGTGCGGTGTTTACAAAGTATTATTATACTAATGTGTGTTTACCAAAATCTAAGTAGAATCCCACATTTTCAATCAAACTGAATACATATACAGGGTTGTGCTAACATAACTTTCATGAAAACTTATTTCTTACAAACAGGAGTCGAAAGTGTAGAGAAAAGTGTAAAGAAAAAAAAAATATGTGTGGAAAACCACGCGCGGTGGAAGTGAAACTTCTCGCAGTCTAGTAATGTTTAGAAGCATATTAAGATTGGAAATGTTAAAAAAAAAACAAGATCAGAAACAACCATTACAAAAAAAACAAGATCAGGAACAACTAATACAAAAAACAAGATCAGGAACAACAAATACAAAAAAAATCATAGAAAAAGTTTCACTTCAAACATAATGAACGATCAAAATTTGCTTCGCAAAGAAGGAGAGCGTATGAGAAATGCTATGAACTATGTTTCTTTCTTTCTCATACGTTCTCCTTCTTTGCGAAGCAAATTTTGATCGTTCATTATGTTTGAAGTGAAACTTTTTCTATGATTTTTTTTGTATTTGTTGTTCCTGATCTTGTTTTTTGTATTAGTTGTTCCTGATCTTGTTTTTTTTGTAATGGTTGTTTCTGATCTTGTTTTTTTTTAACATTTCCAATCTTAATATGCTTCTAAACATTACTAGACTGCGAGAAGTTTCACTTCCACCGCGCGTGGTTTTTTATTTAATAAAAGTATATATTTAGATACTGTGAGTAAAAAAAATTAATAATTTTATATATTTATTAATTACTTAAAATTAATACTTAATAACGTTTTTTCTTTTTGCAGACTCAATGAAGAAACATATTTAATCAATACAATTATTTTTATAATTACAATTATTTTTTAATAAAAAATCTTATATTCATTACATTAGATTTTTCATTTTTTAAAATTTATTTTATCACGTTCGAGCGACGATTCTTTCGCGATTCCACAGACATCCATACCACGAGGGTTTGGCGGGATTGTATTAAAGTTATTTCTAAGTTTAAATTAATAAAAATGGTACCGTTTTATAGATTTTGAGATGCTGAATTCAAATTAATAATCAGATTTTACTTAATTCCAAACCCATAAAAGTTATATGAAGTTTTTTAGAAACGATTTTCTCGAATTTGGACATACATATTATTAATTGTTATTACGTAATAAATTCTGTATAATTTACTTGATGTTAATCGCTGGATCATATCTCGTAGTCATCTTCTTCATTTTCGTCTTCTTCGCTGTCGTCTTCTTCAATGTCGTCTTCTTCACTGTCGTCTTCTTCGTTGTCGTCTTCTTCATTGTCGTCTTCTTCATTGTCGTCTTCTTCATTGTCTTCTGCTTTCAATAGCTGTAGCACTTCTTTTGGCAATTTTGACACTAGTTTCTGTGATATTTGTTGTTGTGAAATTACTGGATCGGATGTTGTCAACAGCCTGTAGAATAAATCACGGTTGGTATGGTACCTGGAACGTTTCTGAGTATGTTCTCTTCTGAACTGTTTCACGTATTTATTTCCAGCTTCCATAGATTCTTCGGAAAGTTGCCCTATAGGAAGGATCATAGCTTTCACTATTTCTGCCCCGTGAATCAGCACTTTATGGACAGAAGGTGGCATATAGTACCAACTATAGTTTTTTATATATAACTTGGCCGTTTCCTGACAATATTTATTGAGAGCAATATCATTAATTCTGAGATTACTATTTAAAGCAGTTAATATGATCTGGAAGCGTTTGATTAATTTTTCATTCACGCCAGTTATTTCCGAAAATAATCTTGAATTTCCAAATGCGCGTCTAGCAGTATTGCCATCATTTGATGTACCATATCCTTGTTTAGGTATGTCCATTAATAGGCCCATTTTATTCTTAAAATCTTCTTGTATTTTACGCTTTCTAGCTTGTAATCGTTCCTTATTTGAAAATTCCTGTGTTCCACTTTTTTGCGATGTTGCTTGCCATTTTCTAAATTCCAGTCGGTATGCTATGTGCAGCACACATTAAAAAAAACGAATGCGGCAATGCAATGGTGAAAGGCCAAATTTTAAATTGCTAAGATCTCCGGAAAAAAAACAAAAAATAACAATAGATATATGTCCAAACGATGATATCGTGATGTAAATAGCGCGCGGGCGCAATCGCGTACTCTCTCACGCGTCATCGTTTTTTGTGAGACAGTATACACAGCTGCAGCTGGCCGCAGCTGGAATCTTTTTAGTTTTATTGTACACATTGCAACGAGCCGACGACTCGTCGCGAAGCATCAAATAACCGGCGGCCGGGAACGACGTATATTTATAGACTCTCGCGTACACCACCGCGCGCCAATCGCCGACGCGAATCGACACGCGCCAATACGGAGTCCGCGTTCCCCACGTACGATAATCGTCACGTGCACCGCTCCGAAGCGGTATAAAAGTCGCTCCGAAACGCCGGGCGAGCGGAGTTTGTCGGGAGCGGCCGACGTGAGCAGATCGAGCTCTACCAGTCCTTTTCAGGACAAACAGGAACGCCTGGGTAAACCGATCGGCCAGGGACGCAGCTGGCCTCACGAGCTCGCAAGACAAGCTCCTCCACGAGATTCCCCGGTGCACGGAACCGTCGTGCCGACGCCGTCCTGACGCGATCCCGTCGCTTCGGAGAGGTGAAACACGCGTCTCCCGGGAACGCCCGGGAAGCGTGCCCCCGTACCGTGTCTCCCCGGTCCTCCGGCGGGAACGATACGGCACCATCCGATTCTCCGGCCGCGCGGTACGGAACGTCCGGCCTCCGACGATCCCCGAACACCGGTTACCTAAGCGGGTCCAGCCCGGCGCCCGTGGGCAGCGTCGGCGATATTCGCAGGTCCCCGGGACCTCCTGAGGAGCGAATCTCCGCAACGTATCCACCCGGTCCTCCGGCAGGAACGTTGCGGCGCCCGCGCTGTCGGCGGCCGTACGGCGGCCCCGGCTCCCGTCCACTCCCGATCCTTCGTTTTTCTCGCTTCGCGCCGCGACGGGGTCCGATTGAAACGCGTCCGGGAACCGCGATTCGGCGTCCGAGAAATAATTTACCGTACTAGGGAGTAACGCGGGCCCCGACGCCAACTCACTTTGTTCTAGGAGCAGCGAATAAGCAAGGAGATCGCGGATGCGATAGCCCACGCGCGGGCCCATTAATCAACGACTCGTCGCCGCGATTCCGCGGCATCGCCCAAGGAGCAGCTTGGACAGCCGCCCCGGAAAACTTTGTGATCTCGCGAGCCGCGGGGAACCGACCGTGAAGATTGTCATTCTTTTCTTTTGTTTTCCTGGTACGCCGGTTAGGTTCCGCATAGGCCGGAAGTGCTTAATCAGTTGCCGAGAAGGCCGTTTATTTTCTTGTTCTTTTTTTTTTGTTGCCGGCTAGACCGGAGTTGATTAGCTAATCACCCCAAAGCATTATATTTTTGTTTGTTATCGCTTCGATTCGAGCTTCGAAACCGATTAGCTCCGGGGGTTGCGTGTGCCCCCGTCCGATTGTAACCCGGATTCTCAGGAGCCTCTCGTGGAGAGGGAATAAACGTTTATATTTTTGCACAAAACGATTTCGCAATTATTTCGTAATCCTGGTCACGACTGAGCTGTAGGCTAGCGAAATCGCGACGTTACAACATATTTACCAATAATGTGTAATAAATTTCAATGCGGAAATCGACGGCAATCGGTTTATAACTCTATTTGAGTAGAAAAAAGCGTGAAAATTACTCTTTGTTTCATCAATGTTTGTAGGTGCTATATATAACAAAAACAAACAAAATCCATGCTTATTCTGTTCGTCTTGAAACATGCTTTCAGTTAAGTACATGGAAAAAATCCTCACTCATACGTGTTTTAAGTTATAACGTACTAAATGAAACGATATTCTAAGAAATTCAGGAGAAGCTACTTTTAGGAATTTTTATTGAACTTCAGCATTTAATTGTGGGATGCAGGGATGGAATTTTGGAAAATCAAATGCAGGCAATGATACCTTATTTATCTACCAGCAAGTTAATAATATAATTTTACATTTTTCGTTTAGTCAGAAAAATGATTTTTGTCCGCGTTTTTCTGGTTTCAACCCACTGTGCGTTGCCGCAGTTCACTCCGCAAACGTATCCGCAGGATATTGACCAGGCGCGATGCTCCGTCATAGGATCATCATCCTATTCCCATCGAGTCAGCTGTATGCCGCTGTTATGTCCCGGAGAGCTGGTTTAACGAAATGTGTTCGGAGCGGAGAAGAACTCTTAGGACATGCAAACAATTCGAACAACCTTTTGCCCACGCGGCTCGTTACGTCCGGCGTCTGGCGGGACCACGACCTATCCTTACTTATTGTACCGTGATTAGTTCGTCTTACCGGCCTGAAGTATGCGTCGGAGGCGGCGCAAAGAACAGCGTATATAGCCGGAATGACGAGGATCGTGAAGTGGTATGGAGGAGCACTCCTCTGAGGTGTAAATGACTGGTCCCCAGTGGACTCGTTCGGGCGTCCTCCAAGAAGTGACGTCTGCGGCTCCTTCGGACGGCGGAACGGCAGGAGTACGGTTTACGTCGACGGGAGGCTGCGGCTCGGGCAGAGGAGTCGCTGGGGAAGCGACTCGATGATCCGGCAGGGTAGCGTCGGAGGTCACACGCGGTTCGCGAAGGAGGCCGAGTAAGGGACAGCCGCCGTCCTCTCTTTCGTACGCGTGTTTTAGTTTCTTAACCTGATATTTGCGTCCGGCGCGTCGCGGCATGGAGTACTCCGGCGGAGAGGTATCGAGATCTATCGGAGCCTTTAAGCCTTCCGTTTGTGCGGCGGATGTACCGAGCAGCTGGATTCAGCTCTGCGTACAAGGAAGGCTGTACCGAGAAGCTCGAATGTTGCGCGTTGTTAGGATGCAGGGACAATAAAGCGAGACTCGCTTGTTAATAACTGGGAGTATATTACGATAATAAAATAGAAGTACAATGTTCGAGAACTAAATTAAAATAAGACTGGATTTAGAAACGCGCGAGAACGATGAGACCGCACGAGGGCGGATGAGCGCAAGCTGAAGAAGGTCTGTTCGCTTCGAAGTCGGAACTAGAACTGACTTGCTTGGCCCTTCCTTGACCACTTCGGCGTGACGATCTTATCGTTATTAAAGTACAACAAAGATTATTAATTACGGAGAATCAATTAAGATACGGAGGTGAGCTACGGCGGGTATGGTGGTGTATGGTTACAGTTACTATTGCAGGATGTTTATAGTGAGATATGGTTGACGATGGGAACGAGATTGGCGAAGGTATGGCGTGATATAGTTACTGGGAATTATGGCGGACATGGGAATACTTATATCTAATGAATATTAATTACGGTGTATGTCTAATTCTTATTGTCTATGCTTATAACCTACGGCAACACGTCGGGAGACGTGACACCTCACCCCTTGGGGAAAAATAATTTTCTACAGGAAAATTATTTTTCCTCGTCGGAATCGAGAGGAAGTCCGGTCGGCTTGCGGTAACTGCGAAAACGTTCGGTACGTTGAAGTGCACTGTCTTCGGTGTCAACGTTCACTGATGTCGAAGGGAGCACTTTTTCCGAGGTGACGCATTCGAGGGGGGTAGAACTGTTTTCGCGCACTCGGGGTTCACTGTCTTCTTTCGACTTCAAATATAAGCAAAAGTGGGTCAGCGCGCTCCAGGTTGCAGCAAGGAGTTGAATACTCCATCCGTACGCCGAGTGAAGAGCGATGCCGTTGAGAACCACGTTGATGCAACTTTTTACGAGTCGAATAGCGATGTAGATCCCCATTAGTCCCGCGACGACGGATCCGAAGCTGGTAAATCCTTCCCATAATTTTCGGCTTGCGCTGTCCGCGATCTTGTCTATTGTCTTCTGGTCGAACAGGCCACTCATGGACACGGAATCTTCGGCGTACTGGCGTCCTGACGCGCCCTGGGCTATAGAGTTCACCACGGCTATTCTTTCTACGGGGAACATGATGCGTTCGTTTAACCTGGAGACATCTTCGGATGAGTATATGCCTCCATTAGCTAGATTTCGGGGGTCGAAATACTTCCAGGTTGCTTTGGTGAGGGGTTGGACTGGCGGTGGTGGAAGGCTTTCCACTGGTCGAGGTAGGAGCTTGTACCAAGTTCCTTGGATTTTGTAGATTGGTGGAATCAGCTCGTTGCAGCTTCTTTGTGTTCCCACCTTGACGAGGATGTGGTTGCGCGGAGTTAGGAAGTACGATGAATTTTGGTATTGCACTGGGAGTTCGTCGTAACAATCTTCTGTTTTCCGTAATATGCACTCGACAGGGATGCACTTGATTACGTGGATGACTTCTCCCGCTTGAATTGCCATGTGGCCCGGTTCTTTGGCCAGTGTCGTGGCTACTTCTGCTGGTTCATTATGGATCATTGCTAAGGCATTTCGGAGGATTTGGCGTACCATTTGGCAGCGTTGTTTTACCACGTCCTGGTACATAGAGATGATCTGCGTTTTTATATTTTTCTCCAGGTATACAAACTTCGTGTTGGTATAAGTGAATATATCCAGATTGTTGACCTGTATTGCTTCTGCGTCTTTGAATTTCCCTTCCTGCTTGGTTTCCAGGATGAGAAGCTTGGGGTGTTCCGTTTTTATGAGGGTGTAACCACAAACGGCTGTTTTCCCTGTGATGGTGAGCGCGAAGGCCGTGTCTCCAGACGTGACCGTATATATGGTTGCAGAGTCGGCTGCTGTCATTTTCGTTTTTATCGCCTTGCCGTCGAAAAGGACGTTGTACTTGTTGAAATCGCAGCGATCTATCGGTAGGCTGTTCCAGTACGTGAAGCCATCTTCATTGTCGAGGCAGGATTCTCTTTGTAGGGAGCAGCGTTGCCCCGAGGGTAGGTAGATTTCGTTCGCGGAGAGCCGTACTGCTGCTAGGGTGTCTTTCAGCGTAATCCGGATTATGGCTTGGACAACGACAGCGGCCCAGGTACCAAAAGGGTCGCTGTACGTGGCTCCGTTGCATGAGCCGTCCGAAGAGATTTCTCCTGCCAGTGTGATGCTCCTTGCCGTTGTAGAATTTTGTGCCAATCCGGTAATGAATATCGAGGGCGGCAGGGCCAGGGTTCCGGCCTCCTGCATTCGTCGGCAGACATCCCTAGGAGTGTTAAGGATGTACTGTTGGCGTCCGTTTTGCACGATGGAAACGTGCGAGTGCATCCCACAGTGGTAAATTGTTCTGTCTATTTCGACTCGACATTGGATCGTTGGGGTGTCCTTGAAGTCGGCCAGTTGAAGTAACTGAATTTCCGTTTCTTCGTTCACAGGGGTTTCGTCGTTGATTCCGCATCGCGGTTTGTCCACGGTGGAGAATGTGGTAACGTTGAGAGTCGTCCCTCCACAGTCGTACCCGATGAGGGCGGATGCCACTCGGGTGATGGCGAGGATGGATAGTGTCGTTGCGTACATGGTGTCTTTCGGCAGGGTGTTGCTTGACTGTCGGGATTGGAGCACTCGCGCGGGTTTATACCGTTCGTTATCGTTAGTGTTATGAATATCACTATCCGTTATGTTATCGGTGTCGGGATTGTTTATAGTTTGAACACTGTTATGACTTGTATTCTTGTCGAGGAGAGGGGGATGCGTCACTCTCGTCGCTCGCGCACTCGGTGGGGCGTGTTTTAGTTTATTGGTGTGAACCATACGTGTACCTTTCTTAAATCTAATTTTTACGTTCTTATTGTCTAGACATTGTATGATTTCGTAGGGCCCGGTATATTCGTCATCGAGCTTTCCTTTGCGCGGCTCCTTTAGCAAAAACACGCTATCTCCGACGGTGAAGGTTTGTACATTGAGCTTGCGATCCTAGTATGCTTTTGACTTGGTCTTGGCTAAGTTTAGGTTACTTCGTGCTTCTCCTAATGTTTCGATTATTTTATTTTGCAAGCTGTTTAGATAATTCGTGTAGGACTCATCGGAGGAATCGCATTGCTGATTGTCCGCCGTGGGTGTACGGGCTAGAGATCCGAACACGAGCTCGTGCGGTGTAAACAATGTACCCTCGTGAACACTAGTGTTATAGCTAAACGTGGCGAAGGGCAACCATCTGTCCCAGTTCCCCTTTTTAATAAATTGCTTTAAGTACTCCGTTAATACATGGTGGGAGCGTTCAAGAGATCCGTTACTCTGGGGCCGGTAAGCTGTTGTACGAAATTGCGAAATTTTGAATCTGCGAGCTACGCCTTTCATTAGTGAGCTGAGAAAATTCTTACCCTGGTCGGTTAGGATTGCTTTGGGCGCGCCGAAACGGCATATCCACCCTTGAATGAAGGCGTCGGCTATTTTTATCGCGGTAGCGGAACGGAGTGGGAATGCTGCTGAAAATTTAGTGAGTAGGTCTTGAACTGTAAGAATGTTTGTATAGCCGTTGGGAGAGGTGGGGAGCGGGCCAACAATGTCGAGGGATATCTTGTCGAATGCTTTTCCGGGCGTATCGGTCAACGTCATCGGTTGTCGTGTTTTAATGCGTACTAACTTTTTCTTTTGGCAGGATATACAAGAATTTACGTAATTCTGTACGTCCGTTTTGAGTGATGGCCAATAATATTTTTCTCGAATTCTCCTATAGGTTTTAGTAATGCCTTTGTGGCCTGCAAAAGCTGAGACGTGATTTTCGATGATTATGTCGGGACGTCTGTCGGAGGTAGGAATTTGTACCTCGTGGGAGCACGCAAAAATTTGTGTGTTCGTAACCGAGAAGAAGTTTAATAGGATTTGTTGGATCGTAGGCCAGGAAATATCGTCAACGGTAGCTTTAGAAATGCTGAAAGATTGAATTTGGAGTTCGCTGACGACATCGAAAAGGGAGCGGAGGCATTCTTTCAGGTTTTCGTAGGAAACCGAGTGATGTGGAGAGGGTTTTGCGGGGAGTAGAATTATTTTACGAGAGCCGGAGGTGATTACTTTTGCTCGGTAGAGTGTAAGGTCTGACAGTTTGCGTATTTTGTTAGAAAGCATCAGGTCAATCGTGCCTACGTCGATTGGTTGTCCGTCTAGGGTAATAAAACCTACTAAGTGATCGGGTCTCATTATTAATCTGTCGCGCGTGTTAATAAGTGTGCGACGGTTTGTGTCGGCAGCGGGGATGGATGCCGATTCTGTGATAAGGCTTTCGTCGCTGTCGCTGTCCGTTCCGTCGCTGTCGCTGTCCGTTCCGTCGCAGTCGGACATATTGTCGGTAGGGTCTATCGTTTCGGAAGTGGAAAGTGTGTCTCGGATCGGCGTGTTGCGTGGGGACGAGGAACGCACACGTACAGGGTATCGTCGTTGCGGGGGGGAGGGAGGGGTGTGCGGCGATGGTTGGGTGTGTGGACCTGAGGAGCGCGCACGTAGATGGTATCGGCGTTGCGGGGAGGAGGAAGATGCATGCGGCGATGACTGGCCGGGAGATTTTGGTCGCCGGTTGGTCTTAGGAGTGGGGGGGGGGATGTTTGCGTTGGTTGTTTAGAGTGACGGCTGACGGCGATGAAACTGTCAGTGTTAGGGGAGTCGAATTCCGCAGATATGGGAGGAATTGGAACGGGATTCCGCGATAGGGCGTCGGCGTTCACATTGGTCTTGCCTGCTTTGTAAGTTACGCGGTAGTCGTATTCCGCGAGTTTCAAGCGCCAACGCAGAAGTCGAGAAGTTGGATCCTTCACCGAGTTAACCCAAACAAGGGGTTGGTGATCGGTGATAAGGTTGAATGTGTGCCCATAGACATATGGTCGGAAATGTTGGACGCAGTAGATGATTGCCAAACACTCTTTTTCGATAGTCGAATAATTGAGTTCCGCACCATGCAGTAATCGGGATGCGTAGGCGATTGGTTTGTCTTTTCCAGGTTCGCCTTGGCTAAGGATACCGCCGATCGCGTATCCGGACGCGTCGGTCGTAATATTGAATTCCCGGTCGAAATCGGGGTACTGTAGCAGTGGTTCGGTTGTTAATATCGTGCGTAGTTTTTCAAACGCGGCTTCCTGAGATGGTCCCCACTCGAATTTCTTATCCTTTTTTAGTAGGATAGTCAGAGGTTTGGCGAGATGAGAAAATTTGTCGATGAAACGACGGTAGTAACCAGCCAGACCCAAAAATTCGCGAATGCTCTTTACGTTTTTCGGTCGCGGGAATCCTGCTACGGCCTCGATCTTTTTCGGGCAAGGCTTTACTCCATCTTCTCCGATCACGTGGCCAAGATATGCAACTTCTCTGTGCAGCAGGCCGCACTTCGATGGTTGTAGCTTTAGATTAGCGTGTCTGAGTCTGTCGGCAAGTTTCGCGAATTTACTGCTGTGCTCGGCAAGACTTCGAGCGTAAATGACGATGTCGTCTAAATATACGAAAAGTTCGGCGCCTTGGAGGCCTGATAGTATATTATCCATTAACCTTTGGAAGGTCGCTGGCGCGTTTCGTAAGCCGAAGGGCATTCTGTTGAATTGATAGTGACCGTACGGAGTTGAGAAGGCAGTCTTGGCGGCGTCTTCGGGTTCCATGCCGATCTGATGGAATCCGTTCGCGAGATCGAAGACGCTGAAATATTTGGCACTTCCAAGCTGATCTAAGATCTCGAGAATACTGGGGAGAGGATACGCGTCTGGGATCGACTTCTCGTTCAACGCGCGGAAATCGATGACCATACGCCATCGCTTGTTCCCGTGCTCGTCGGGTTTTTTCGGCACGATCCATAGGGGGCTGTTGTATGGCGACTCAGAAGGAGTGACCACATCGTTTTCGAGGAGTTCTTTCATTTGTTTATTAATTTCCTCCCTATGGATTGGAGGGTACCTATATTGTTTTACGTGGATCGGCACTGGATCCGTCGTAAGAATCTTATGGCGTACGGCACTGGTTTTTCCCAGACGGTCTCCGGGGAGGTAGAAGAGATCGTGATGGTCATTTATGAGATTGTCGACGTACTGTTTCTCCATATTATCGAGGTGATCTGTCTTAATCAATTCCTTTATTTCTAGGACCCTCGATTCAACAGATCGAGGTTTAGGAGGACTCTGGTTAAGAGATGCAATAGACGCATGTGATTTCGGCGATTTTGAACCTCGGTTCGACTCGCTTGTTCCGAGCGCCGATGCGTAAGATTTCGATATGAGAATTGAGTTAGAAATAGAATTGGAATTCGTTCTTGAATTAGAAGTTGAATTAGAATTTGAAAATGACTCCGCGGTTTCACTAATCTCTTCCACCTCTTCCAGCTCCATGGTCGGCATGGGGAGATTTATCGGAAGATCCGTAGTGTTTACGACCTTAATGATCGCTCTACCGTCGGAGATGCGGGCAATGCAATGCGGTATTAGCACACCAGGGCTCATTTCTTGCCGTGGTATGTAGCCGACCTCTGGGCCGGTCGCGAATACAGTTACGTAAGCGGATGTTCGTGCTCCGATTTGACACGTGGGGAAGTTAGAAAATGGAATATCTCTGCCTTTCCACGTGAGGCAGTGGCGCGTGTAAGAGATCTCTACGCCTTTAGAAAGAAACGCGGATCCCAAGATACCGTCTGTAGGTATAGGGAACGAATCTGGCACCACGTGAAATCGGATCTCCACGCCGTCGATGGTGAGCGCTGTAGAGCCTAAGGTTGTGACATGCCCATCAGTGATACCGGTAATATTAACGGAATCGTTAGTGTCGATTAATAGATCAGGGTCTAGGAGTGCGACTTTAACTACGTTCGGCTCCGCTCCGGTATCAACCATCATATTTGCACCACGCACCAGCTCGGGGCACACAACGTGGACATGGGGAACAGCGGTGTCGGGGCGCAAAGTTATTCGCGAGACTCTGCTTCGCGATTTGTCTCTGGTTCTTGAGAAAGCGCGCGGACTCTCTGTGTCTCGCGGGGTTGTTGTTCCTCCCGTCGGGCGGCCGGCGTTGACGGGAGGGTTCTCTCGTTTCCCGAATTCTGTTCGCGAATGCGGTTATTGTACTCTCGCTTCCGGCATTCATGTATGTCGTGTCCGGGATTTTTGCAGTAATTGCAGTGACGTAGAGGGGCTCGCGGCGTGACGTCGTTGCGTCGGCCGTCGCGGTGCGGCGGCGTGTAAATACCGAGGGTGCGATCGTCGTTCCTCGGGGTGTTTGGGCGGTAACCGTTGTTTCGTGGTTCGCGTTCGTTTGCGTACCGGTTCGGCGCATTGTGCCTGTTGTCCCGGTATCTTTCCGGTGTAGGGCTGGGGCTCGCGGAGGAGTTGCGATATCGCGGAAACTCGTGATGTCGTGGTCGCGACGAATCGCGGTCATACGATGAGGCGTAAATGTCGGCGCGATGATTTCTATAGGGAGAAGGGGATCGGTCGGGTCGCGAAGGAGACCGTTCAGAGCCTCGATCGCGCGAAGAATTCGCGAAACGTACCGTTCGTTCGGGGTAATTTCTGTCTTCTTTTTCGCGAGATTGTCCACGCTCGCGGTCTTTTTCGAATTCCTTGAAGAGATCGATTGCTTCGTTGAATACGTAATCTAGAGGGCGTCTGCGGAAGTGTCGGATTTCGGCGCGTATCTTCTGATCGACCCCGGCGATGAAACTCTTGATCGTGAATTCATCGATCTCGGCGGTATCGATACTGCCACGGTGGCAGTCAAGAATCGCGGCACGAAGGTCTTTCACTCGACTGATAAAGTCTACGATGTGTTCGCCGGGTTTCATAAAAATATTTGTGAGTTGGCCGCGGTAATGATCGACGGTTTGACAAGAACCGAACACATCTTTTAGTCGGTTGCAGAGGTCGATGATCGTGTCGGCTGGGTCGTCTTCTATTGCGGCAAGAGCGCGTCCGCGTAGCCGTGTGGATACTAGTTTCGTAAGTATTCTTTCGGCACTGGGAGGGACGAACTCGCGGGCGCGTTTGCAGGCGCGCGAGAATCGGAGGATGGGAATGTTATCTCCGTTATAAATCGGAATAGATTCCAACGCGGCCTTCAGGGGGAACCCGTAATTGTCGGAGTGCGTCACGGGGATTTGTCGGTACGCGTCTTGGTGGTTCGGTGGATATGCGTAATTAACGGGCGGGTCTCGTGATAACGGAATGGGCGATGTCATCGCGTCGGTTCGTTCCGGTGCGAGTGGATCTTGTTGTTTTATGAGTGATTCTAACAAACCTATTTGAGCGCGGAGGTTTTCTTTCTCAGCTGCTTCTTCGCGAAGGGCGTCTTTTTCGCGGCGGATCTCGGATTTGGTGTGCTCTGTGTCGGCTTCTAACTGAGCGCGTTTCTCCTCTATAGCCGCGGCTTGTTCGCGTAGTCGGAGCTCTTTTTCGCGTAGCTGGCGTTGCAGAGTAACAATCTCGTCTTCGGTCATCTTGATATTGTCGCGGTTGCGCGTGTTTCCGGCAGGGCCGCTCGCCATGATACACGAATAAAATTTCTAGTCGCGAGGGGTTACACGAAATTCGCGGAGGTAAGGAATTCGCGGTCGCGGCGGTTGTAGGATCCCACCGCTGCCACCAGTTGTTATGTCCCGGAGAGCTGGTTTAACGAAATGTGTTCGGAGCGGAGAAGAACTCTTAGGACATGCAAACAATTCGAACAACCTTTTGCCCACGCGGCTCGTTACGTCCGGCGTCTGGCGGGACCACGACCTATCCTTACTTATTGTACCGTGATTAGTTCGTCTTACCGGCCTGAAGTATGCGTCGGAGGCGGCGCAAAGAACAGCGTATATAGCCGGAATGACGAGGATCGTGAAGTGGTATGGAGGAGCACTCCTCTGAGGTGTAAATGACTGGTCCCCAGTGGACTCGTTCGGGCGTCCTCCAAGAAGTGACGTCTGCGGCTCCTTCGGACGGCGGAACGGCAGGAGTACGGTTTACGTCGACGGGAGGCTGCGGCTCGGGCAGAGGAGTCGCTGGGGAAGCGACTCGATGATCCGGCAGGGTAGCGTCGGAGGTCACACGCGGTTCGCGAAGGAGGCCGAGTAAGGGACAGCCGCCGTCCTCTCTTTCGTACGCGTGTTTTAGTTTCTTAACCTGATATTTGCGTCCGGCGCGTCGCGGCATGGAGTACTCCGGCGGAGAGGTATCGAGATCTATCGGAGCCTTTAAGCCTTCCGTTTGTGCGGCGGATGTACCGAGCAGCTGGATTCAGCTCTGCGTACAAGGAAGGCTGTACCGAGAAGCTCGAATGTTGCGCGTTGTTAGGATGCAGGGACAATAAAGCGAGACTCGCTTGTTAATAACTGGGAGTATATTACGATAATAAAATAGAAGTACAATGTTCGAGAACTAAATTAAAATAAGACTGGATTTAGAAACGCGCGAGAACGATGAGACCGCACGAGGGCGGATGAGCGCAAGCTGAAGAAGGTCTGTTCGCTTCGAAGTCGGAACTAGAACTGACTTGCTTGGCCCTTCCTTGACCACTTCGGCGTGACGATCTTATCGTTATTAAAGTACAACAAAGATTATTAATTACGGAGAATCAATTAAGATACGGAGGTGAGCTACGGCGGGTATGGTGGTGTATGGTTACAGTTACTATTGCAGGATGTTTATAGTGAGATATGGTTGACGATGGGAACGAGATTGGCGAAGGTATGGCGTGATATAGTTACTGGGAATTATGGCGGACATGGGAATACTTATATCTAATGAATATTAATTACGGTGTATGTCTAATTCTTATTGTCTATGCTTATAACCTACGGCAACACGTCGGGAGACGTGACACCGCATTCGAAACATTCAACGAAATCCTCATCACCCAGATAGAAAAATCCTGCGGCGGCGAGTTTCTCCGATTGGACGATGTGTGAGTAATGCCAGTCGTGAAAACTTTGTAGTCTGTCGCGTTCGAGACGATAATCGGGGAGTGGTGTTGCGTCATCGGTTGTCATTGATATTGTTGCGACGGCTCCCTCCGATTTCATAATCATTGTGATACTCTGTGTGAAAAAAATCAAAAACGTAAAAGGAGGTGTCGTGTTTTACGGTTTTGACTCGCGGAAAAAATTCAAAGATGTAGACGGGTTTTTATAACTGATACTTTACGTGTTTTTATAATTGTTAACCCATGCTCGAAATGTTTGTACTTCGCGCAGACAGCAATGATACGGTTTCGTTTTGACGTTTTTTTACCGGTTGCCAACGGTGAAGTCGACACGGTTCGCCGTCAGCAATTTCATACATAGGATCGTGAACTAGTACATCGTATTTCGGACAGTTGAAATCTTCCAAATTTATCGAGTTTATTTGCATTTGCCGAAGGATGTCTCTCTCGAAACATCCACCTTTGTATGCTACGACAGGATTCGCGTAATCGTGCACAAAATTTTGAATTACTTCGAATATATCGTGTTGTTGATAGTTTTCATAGCCGAAATCTTTAAATGGAATCCCATGCACGAAATTGCTGACATACCATGCAGACTTTTTGTCAGCGTCGGATAAACAACGAAAGTTCCTTCCCAAGCGAAATTCAGAGAGTTCGACCGAACCGTCGCGACAAACATCGATCATGGCTAATTCTTTTACCTAATTCTTTTACCTGTACCTCTACCTGTGCCTGTACCTGTGCTGTGGATGGTTCAAATCATGGTTCAAATTATTAGCTTTAAAACTATCATAAATGTGTACATTGCCATTGCCATCAGATCTTGTGCAAATCCAATGTCTTACTACCTTTTCTTCAAGTTCACCAGTGTATATTATCTGAATATTCGTCTCATGTTCAGGTTTCTCTTGTAAATTACTCAAAAGCTCGAACTTTACCTGTATCTTCAGCAAAATTGTATACTCCACGCTCGTTTAGATTTTTGCTCATAATTTCATGAAATAAATTATTATAGGATTTAGGCGCCATTTCATTTTTTTTCGACGTAGCTAATTTCTTTGTCCTTTGTAACAACTATGATTGTTTTGTACATTTGAAACTTAATATATGCAATATTATCGTCATATCTACATGTGATAAATCGGGCAATTAAATCAATCAATTCTTTGTTATCAATATGATCGTGTCTATCTTTACACTATTGTACATAGGTGCTCATTTCAACCACAGAAACATATGTTCATGTGGACTTCCACGTTGCTGAATTTCCACTCGTTCATAACTATTCACAACCTCATATTCTCCGAAATTACTTTGTTTTTGTCTTAATAACCACATAAGCTTATGTGCCTCTATAATCGAAATATCGAGCGCATGTAACGGGATCATTTCTAATTAGATCAGTTTTGGTATTGTAATCCAAATTGAATGCGTCTTGTACAGATAATGTTTTACCACCATCGCGATATTTCATAAATGTTTGTAATAACTCAGGCCAGTAACTTTCTGCAGCCGGCACTGTCATAAAAAAAGTGGGTTTACTCAATTGACGGATCATTGCTAGTAACTCTTTCTTTTTTTGTTCCCAATATGCTGGCGATGACCGAATATTTTTAAGTAACTTGAATCCGTCAGCAAATTCAATCAAATTATTCATAAAATCTGGATTCAAAACATCTTGAGCACGTAAATTCTTATTCGTATTAATTTTTAAAAAAGAGGGAAACGAAATCTCCGCTCGCGATATTAGAAAAGATGTTCGGACATGATCTTACATCGAAAAAGAAACTCTATACTGCTCTGAAACGGGCTCGCGCTATTTCTCGATAGTCGCGTCGAAAAGATAAGGAGAAACTCTATACCGTTCTGTTAATTAAAAACTCTCTCTCTTACATCATGAACGGTCTCTCTCTCTCTGTCTCTCTCTCTCTCTCTCACTCACATCGTGAATGGTCTCTCTCTCTCTCTCTCTCTCTCTCTCTCTCTCTCTCTCTTACATCGTTCAGGTCAATCGTCTTAAACGAAAGTGCACGTGTTCTCGTGGGAAACAGTCTTTGAAAAAATCAAGGTCAACCCCTCCCCCCATAGGTAAGAAACACGTTCGAACACGTTCGAACACGTTCGGACGCGATTCTACGACTCTTCGATTCTATGACTACCTCTATAAAGAAGAGGAAAGAAATGATACTGAAAAGACTGAGTGAAAACAGATGTGGTCAGATATCGCGACTCGATACCGGCCGTCAAAAGGATGTTGCTATTACGAACATACAGTAAAGACGAGAAGAGGAATGATAAGGAGAGCGAAAACAGAGATGTGATCAGAGCCAAAGGATGTTTATTTGAAAAAATGATAAGGAAAGACTGAATGAGAACAGATGTGATCTGATATCACGGCTCGGCGACTCGATACCCACCGCCAAAAGGATGTTTATTTATTAATTTCCTTGAAAAATCTCCCCTCCCACTCCCCTCGAACGGGGCTTACGCAATACCAGGAAACTGATCTTAAATGCAATACCAGGAAACTGGTCTTGATAAATTCCCCCCTCCCCCTCACCCTCCGCAAAATTATGTCGGGCTATAAGGTGTCCCCCTCCCCCACCACTCCGCAAAATATGGTCGAGCTATAAGGTAAGTTAGCATGAAACAGAACCTATTTTCAAATGGTATAAAGACGAGGAGAGAAATGATAAAGAAGGACTGTGCAGTAACAGAGATGTAATTGAGTCAAAGGATGTTTATTAAAACAAAAAATGAAAGACTGAGTGAAAACAGATGCGGTGGTCAGATATCGCGAAAGGTTATCCAAAAAAGCTGACGCTGCAGTTTTGCACGTGCGAAATTCCTGTTGCTATGGGGTATCATATTACAAAACCCCCACACCTCCCCCTTCCCCCTCCCCTATGAACACGTTCAAGGTTATCCAAAAGCTGATGCTGCAGTTTTGCACGTGCGAGATACCCCCTAGGAGCAGGTTCGGACACGTTCAAGGTTACCCAAAAAGCTGACGCTGCACTTTTGCACGTGTGAGATACCCCCTCCCTTCCCCCGCAAATATGGTCGGGCAATAAGGTTATCCCCCCCTTCCCCCGCAAAATTTGGTTGTGTTATAAGCTAATCCCCTCCCCCTCCCTATGAACACGTTCAAGGTTACTCAAAAGCTGACGCTGCAGTTTTGGTGCCAGGTACCCCCTCCCCTACAAACGGTTTCCGAAGAAGCTGACGTTCAATGTTACCCAAAAAGCTGACGCTGCAGATTTGCACGTGCGAGATACCACCTCCCCTACGAACGGTTACCCAAAAAGCTGACGTTCAAGGTTATCCAAAAAAGCTGACGCTACAGATTTCCGTATCCCCTCCCCCACTCCTCACCCCACAGCCACCGCAAAATTATGGTTCTGTTATAAGCTAACTCCCTCCCCCTCCCCGCAAAATATGGTCTAGCAATACGGTAAGTTAGTATGGAACAGAACCAACTTTTTCAGCTGCGTCGGTAAGGTAGGAATCTGCCTACAATGATAAGTCTGATAGAACCGGCTTATACTACCTACTAGCTTGCCGACCGATACCGGCAGCATTGACGAGGTTAACGTCCATTTAGTCTGGACCAGAACGCCAGCGACCAGAATTTCTGGTGCCGTGACCTCCCGCTGCTATAAGTGAGGCTCTTCGAGAGGCTCGAAGAAAGGCTTAGCGCCGAAGATCGTCCCAAACCCCAGGGGTTCCTAGGCTCACCCCATGGGTCCTAGAACTTTTTACTCCCCTCTACACCCCGAAGATGCCTATAGCAGAGACGGCCAGAACGTTGGAAAAATTCTGGTCTCGCCAGTTCTGGCTCCAGCATCTGCGGAATATAACATGCTGTATTTATTTAAAAAGCTATTAACTAGAACTTATCAGAGTTCGTCGTGCTAATAGGTGGCGAATACGTTGTTAAGAAATTGAACGTTATAAAAAAATAACAATTTATTTATTACTACAGTTACAAAGAAAAGAATATTATATGACAAATTCGTCAAACAACTCCGGCAGAGGTTCTGAACGTTCAGTTCCTTGCTATCTTGGAAAAAGGTGGTGGTGGACACGCAGGAAACTATAAAAATAATATTATTTAATAGCAATAATAAGTAATAATATAGTTATTTAGTGAACAGCTACGTGATCTAAATATTTAGTAATTTTTTGGCAAATCAGAAATGTCAAAGGTATACGTGCAATTACATCGTATATTTTGAAGGGTGTACGGAAACTTTTCTAACCGTTTGCACGTTGTTGGCGGCATGCGGGTGGCACTGAATCATCTTTGGCCGTCACCTTTGCCTCTTTGCCCGCGAGGGACCTAATGAGCATTGTATCGGATGGGTTCTGTCCGTTCCAAAGGAAATTTTTTGGTAAAATAGAAATATCAAAGGTATATGACGTACCCCCTCCCCGTTGACGTCGTTGAGTTGGTAGTCATCGTAGTGTATTTAAGGGACTGTGAGGCTACGTTTTGGTACCATTTTTGGCCTATCTTGTACCAC